>JAQMCX010000001.1:29909101-29927927 GCA_029814765.1 Acanthurus leucopareius
GAGTTTTGCCAGGTTGCTGGACACACAGATCCCTCTGTAGTTATTCGGGTCAAACTTGTCTCCATTTTTATATATGGGGGTTATCAATCCTTGGTTCCAAATAGCTGGGAAAGTACCTGCATACAGAATGATATTGTAAGCTTTGAGAATAGCCAATTGGAATTTGTTATCTGTGTATCTGATCATTTCATTCAAAATGGCATCGGTACCACAGGCCTTTTGGGGTTTAAGCTTTTTCAATTTGTCTGTTAGTTCTGTTTGTGAAATCGGGGTGTCAATGGCGTTCTGGTAGTCTTTGATTGTTGATTCAAGGGTTTTTAGTTTCCCTTGTATTTCTTGTTGGCCTGGGTTATCTGTGGTTTTGCTGTAGAGGTTAGTAAAGTGAGTGGTCCAGGTGTTACCGTTCTGGATTGCCAACTCATCATTGGATGTTCTGTTAAGTTTATGCCAGTTTTCCCAGAATTGATTTGACTGGATTGATTCTTCAATTAGGTTCAGCTGATTTCTGTTGTGCTGTTCCTTTTTTGTTCTCAGGATGTGTTTGTATTGTCTCAGTGTCTCTCCATAAAGAAGGCGAATACTTTGGTTATTTGGATCCCTGTGTTTTTGATTGGATAAATTCCTTAGTTTTTTCCTTAGATTTTTACAATCATTGTCAAACCATTTTTCACCACTTGTTCTTTTTGGTTTGCTTTTTTTCTTTAAATTTGCTAGTTTTGCTGCTTTCTCAAAAATGGCATTTATGTCATCAATGGCCAGATTCACACCTTCTTCATTGTAAGGGAAGGATGTACTTAGAAATTTATCCAAGAGTGACTGGATTTGTGGACTGTTGATCGCCCTCTGGTAGCTGTCAGCGCTGCTTGCAGTCCATCTGTAGGACTGGGTGGAGGGGTGCAGGTTATTGGGTTGTAATGTTTGGTGATTGGAATTTGCTCTGCTCAGATAGATTGTAATTTTACTGTGGTCAGACAGAGGAGTGAGGGGACTGACTGTGAACGCCCTGATATATGAAAGATCAAGGTCAGAAATGAAATAGTCAACAGTACTGCTGCCGAGGGATGAACTGAAAGTGTATCTCCCAAAAGAGTCTCCTCTGACTCGGCCGTTAACGATGTAAAGACCCAGCGTACGACAAAGCTGAAGGACCTGTGTCCCGTTGGTGTTAGTCACTTTGTCATAGCTGTTTCTGATCGGATATGTGGGGGGGGTGAGGTAGTTTCTACCCAGTATGTGTAGATCCCCATGACTGTCTACAGTGTCCAGCCTTTCTGCTGTTCTAGCATTCAGGTCACCACAGATTAAGATGTTTCCTTGGCTTTGGAAGTTGATGATCTCTCCCTCTAGGATGGAGAAACTCTCCTCGTTGAAATAGGGCGACTCAGAGGGGGGAATGTATGTGGGGCAGAGAAATATGTCTTTATCGGTTGAAATTATTTCCTTTTTAATTCTTATCCAGATATAAAATTCACCTCTTTTGATTAATTCTATTGAGTGGGTATATTCAGATTTGTACCAGATTATCATTCCTCCAGATTCTCTCCCCTGAGTGACTCCTTTTAATTTGGTGGATGGGACAATTATTTCTCTATAACCTAATGGGCAACCACAGGAAGTATCACCTTTACACCACGTTTCCTGGAGGACAGCAATGTCAGTATCATTGATCTCCTTCAGGAAATCTGCATTTTTACTTTTGAGTCCAAAAGTCTGTCTCCCTCTCTCTGTATGTCTCTGTCTCTCTCTCTCTGTCTCTCTCTCTCCCTGTCTCTCTCTCTCTCTCTCTCTCTCTGTCTCTCTCTGTATGTCTCTGTCTCTCTCTCTCTGTCTCTCTCTCCCTCTCTCTGTCTCTCTCTCTGTCTCTCTCTCTCTCTGTCTCTCTGTCTCTGTCTCTCTCTCTGTCTCTCTCTCTCTTTCTCTCTCTGTCTCTCTCTCTCTCTCTCTGTTTCTCTGTGTCTCTCGCCCTCTCATTGATACAACCTCATTATCTGCTGGCTTTTTAAATGACTGCAAATCATTCAATACATTTCAACTCAATTGACTGTAATGGAGTAAATGTACTTAGTTACTTTCTCTCAATGACCCTCACAAAGTAAAAATGCTGCAGTGCTCAGTGTTCTGTTGATGAAGATCTTCAAGTCGTCGTCACCTCGTTTCATTGCTTGGTTTTATCGACGTCTGGACGAACATTTCACCTCACTGTTAAATCTCAGAGGTCGTTGTACAGCAGGAGGCTCAGGAGGGTTAAATATGGCTCTGAAACTGGATCAAACTTTACACACTTCAAAGAAGTCTGTGCTTCTGTTTAGTGAACAGATGTTTTTAACAACATCTGTCGATTCTGTGTGGAAGGATCAATACTTCAAAGACAGTAAAGATGTCTCTTTTTCCTTTTGTCTGACAGGATGTTGGGCTCAGTGCTGCTCTTCTGTTGGTCCTTCAGTCTGCTGCGTCTTTCCTCCTCTTTGGTTCATGGAAACATACAGCTGGATGACGGTCCAGCGGCCGTCCGTCGCACTGAGACGTCGTACTTATCCGACATTGGTTAGTAACACCGTCCAATCAGACAGCTATTACCACCACCACACCTGCCACCTGACACACCACAGCAGGGCTGAGAAGATTACCTCATGACCTGAGTGACAGAAATAGTTAATGAAACTCTGAAAGCTGCTTGAATCTGCAGCAGGAAAGGAGACTGTGGTTATTTAAATGAACTTTTTTAACATCCTCTTTATTTCTAATGAGATAAGTTAAACAAGAGGAAGTAAGCATAGAGATGAGACAGACTTTTTGGGTTTCCGTTGGATTTTTTTGAACTGAACATACATAACTGACGTCAAGATGTCAAGATACAACTTGAAAGTCAAACACTTAAGTTTGGATAAATCTATTTAAGCAAATCATCACTCCTTTTGGTCTTTGAGATATAACTAGTTTGTTTGCGAACTTAAAGCCGATTTTAATATAACCAAACTGAACCAAACCGTCCAAACCGAAGTGAAAGAGAAAGGGTGGAGGAGGGTGTGAATGCTACAGCTGCACATCTGTCTCACAAAAGTTTAAACAAGACCCAAAGAAACAACATAACTGAGAGGAGGTGACCACGGTCATAAAGACTCTCCTGTTTACAAGTGTTTCTGTTCTGCTAATTGCAAACAAACAAGCAGGAAAACTTCCACTGAAGCAGCAAAACAGTGTCAGAGCTGCTGGTTGTAGCGTCATCCTCTCTATATGAAGTTCATTTGCAATCTGTCACTGATTTCATGCACTGCAGAAGCTGAACTGTTCATTTACCTCCTCACTGACCAGGAATAGCAAAAATATGTTGAAGATGTTCCTATAACCATAAACTGGGTAGGACTCAAAACCTAATATCCCTTTTCTTTGTTAATTTAACATTATTTTTTTCTAACTGGTTTCCAAGAGTCAGTGAATATTCTCCAACATGTCATTGTTAATTATACACCATGTGATGGTGACTGCAGACTTTGCTAGTCAACATGCGACTAAAGAGCAGCTGCGCTTTTCTGTGCTATTTAATGCATGTAACTGTAGACTCCTTGAAATGCTCACAGTGTGATTGGTCATGTGGCAAGCTCTTGAATGGAAAAATCATTCTTGGACTTTTATTTGCACTTAAGCTTGTTTGTAATTTTATATATTTTTTGTGTTCTCTTTTTTTTTAAGCCATGAAGCTCCTTTGTCCTCTGAGTTTAAATCCATTCTAGACTAATCAATCACCCAGTTTATCTCGTATGTAAAAAAACAGCAGATGGAGCTGGATGACAAGTAACACAGCAGCTCTGTTTTCTTTCCTGTGTCCAGCAGAAAGAGGCCACGCCCCTGACGCCATACATGACCCCGCCCTCCTCCCTGTCGACTCTGTGGAGGATCACTTCCTAGTGAGCCCAGGGTCCTACGATGAGGTGGGTGTGACTTATTTAAAAATGCGATACATTCAATAACTGTACCTTTTTTTCAACTCCTTACCAACATGTTTGAAGTCGACTGCAGGCAACGTATCTGTTTCCTGTTTCTGTACATTTTCTTAATGTTTTGCAGGACTCGTCAGCAGCCTTGCAGCTGCAGGGTCGGGCCATGCGTTCACCTCGCCGTTGCATCCCCCACCAGCAGTCATGTCTGGGTTACCCGCTGCCCTGTTGCGACCCCTGTGACACCTGCTACTGCCGATTCTTCAACGCCATCTGCTACTGCCGCCGTGTTGGCCACACCTGTCCACCCAGACGCACCTGACCACGGAGATGGTGACAAGGCAACTCGAGGAGTTGTGTAGGCACAAACTCAGTGTAGAAACATATTCAGCGACTTGATGAACTATGTTGCGTAAAATTTGCTTTTGTTCAATAAATGATTGTTGAGGTAAATATACTTTCTGATGTTTAATGTGTTTTATGTCAGAAACTCCATCATCACATCACCATCACCGTCATGACAACATGCTGGTCAATTCAGAGATCACTGTTTTTAGTCCTAATGCTAAGCTAGGCTAACACAGCTCTATCATGAACATTCTGCTCAAGCTCATGACCACCTGAACATGTAACAACAGAGACAAAGGGAGGATTTTGCAAGTACTTCTCTGCAATCAGGATGAAGTGACTACACATTTCACAAGAGATTAGTTTCACAGTTTCTGGACTTTATTGAGGTTCAGATTGATGATGAAAACTTGTTGCCTAACATGCTCAGTTGGCAGCGATGGTCTGATCAATCCAGGCACGGAGTTCGGTGACACGGGCATAAACACCAGGCATGGAAGGAGAGCAGGTTCCACTACCCCAGGACACGATACCAACCAGAGTCCAGGCTCCAGATTTCTGGCAGACCAGGGGACCACCGGAGTCACCCTAAAACAAATCAACACACAGATAAACAAAAAAACAACAACCTTAGATCAACACATCTGCTCCACATCTGCACCACCCACCATGCAGGAGGAGACTCCAGAGGCTCCAGCGCAGATCATGACATCACTGATCCTGTTGCCCCAATACCGGCTGCACTGTTCATTGCTCAGCAGGGGCAGAGCAGCCTGTTGCAGCAGGGCAGGGGTGTCAGGAGCTGCAACACACAGACATCACACTTCAAACCACGCTGAAAAACAGACAGCTGCATCTCTACATGCTATATACTGCCCCTAGTGGTTATTCATGTTTCCTCGGTTCCTCTACTCTCACCATTGTGACGGGTCAAACCCCAGCCAGTGGTCACACAGGTCATGTCTCCGGGGAAGTTGTCTCCTCCCTCAGCCACACATACTGGTGAAACACGCACGCCCATGCGGACGGGGCTGGCTAGCTTGATGAGGGTGATGTCATTGTTGATGGTGAAGCCATTGTAGCGGGGGTGCTTGAACACCTGACAGGAAATTACATCGTTATGAGCGGCAAGCAAACAGGACTTCACTGTGATAAGAAGCTGATGATGTTTATCACCCACCTTGCCAACCTGGATGACCTGAATGTCCTCAGCGTCAGAGGAGCGGTCATGTTCTCCGAAGATCACCCTGTGAGATGTCCTGCAAGGAAAAGACACAAAGACAAAGTGGCAAACTGGTGTGAAAGGCAGCTGTTTGGTGGAGGGCGGGGCCTAAAGTCACTACGAAGCATTTTAACAGTTTAGGTCCCTTAGTTTGATTCATTGAGATTATTCCAGTTTACATAAAGGTGAGAAGATGAAGATCACAGCATGAAGGTGACTGGATTAAGTTGACAGAGTGATGATCATGGAATAAAAGTGGCACAGAGAAAGGATGAAAATGATTGGATGAAGTTGACATTGTGAAGTGGCAGATTCACAGTGACAGGATGAAGGTGACACAACAAGGATCACTTAATAAAAGTGACAGGAGGATGATCACATGATGAGGGTGTTTACTTGATGCCACAGTGAGCAGCTGTCACCACCCAGTTTTCATTGATGAGGGAGCCGCCACAGAAGTGGAAGCCAGTGTAATCCTGAAACAACACAACAAGAGTGAGACAACACGAATATGAACACAGCCTGTGTGTGTGTGTGTGTGTGTGTGTGTGTGTGTGTGTGTGTGTGTACCTGCAGGGACACCTGCCAGGGCCAGGAGTGAGGCACTGCCTCCTCACCATTCACAATACGGGAGTAACCAGAAACGACAGGAGGGATGGTGGGGTTGCCGCAGCCTGAGAGGGTGACATCATCTTGACATCATCAACAACAGCAGGGTTAAAGTGAAACATTTGGTCTTCAGATTGGAGTTTATATTTATTTTCCAGGTATTGTTCTTTAAGTCACCGTCATCTATTAAGATGAAAAATGCTAAAATTGGATTTTTTATAAAAACTATTTTAACTATTTTCTTAAAAAAGTCCCAAAGTTTAAAGCTGCAGAACTGACAACAGATCAGTGGTTGATTTGCTTACAGTATAGTCCATATAACACACACACACACACGCACATATATTTAATCACTTTAGTTTGCACTCTACCCAGCATGCTTCACTTCCTCTGCAAGTCTAATGGTAAATAGTTCATCTCACCGTAGGCGGCGCCGACGAAGGCGAGGCAAGAGAGGATCCACAGGAAGGCCATGGCTCGATCATGTTGGAGCCGTCTGGTAGAAGAGCTTTTATACAGCAGCTGAGCAACATGATTGGACGAGACAGGAGGGGACATCTTATCTTGAGACAGTGGGAGTTTGGACAGGTGGAGCTGACGGAGCTTTTCTATATGTTGCTGTCTGGAGAGGCAGTAACATACAGATCACAGATGAATGAAAAACTCAGAGTTTGATGTTAATTTATCCAGAAAAAATGAAACATCATTTTCACAGTTGATTGGTACCTTTGTCTTCTTTTTTCTTTTCAATTGGTCGACATGATAAAATAATGAAAATTATTTTGTCAGTTTATGTCTAAGTTGATGTCTTTTTAAGTCATGTGAGCTGTAATTTGAGTATGAAAAGTAAATTACAAATGTATATAAAATGTATTTGTGTTTCTTTATTTAGGAAATTCAGCTCAAAATGCATCACCACGTAGAAGTGACATCCAGTCCCAAAATTGAGATTTACAAGAACACCTGCGGAACTCCAACATCAACTGAACAGAAAAAAACCTGCTTTTTCAAAAATACTAAAAATAAAAGGAAAATAGAACACACAGACATCAGATTTTAATTAAAATCCACTGAAAAATAAAATTTATAATAATCTCTACAGATTACTTAAAATACAAGCTGTATTTTCATTATTCTTCAAATGTTCATCATTCATATTTTAAATGTATCTGAATCTTTACATTCCAGAACCTTTTTTTATTTTCAGTAAACAACATGAATCATAAAGTTTTATCTTTTACCAATTAAGGTCTTTCTGGGATGAAGGTAAAACACTTAAAGTGCATTACGTAGTTTATTTTAATCAAGATGTTTCTAATCGTTGCTAGATGTTTCCAGACAGAGTGGTGAGACACATTTCTCATCATCTCATCTCAGATTTTTAAATCTGTTTCAGTTCTTCACTGAGTTATGATGAAACCAAACACACTTTTTTCTTAATTTATTTTAACGTCGAAAAAACAAAGATAATAGCATTCTGAACATTAATGATGATGGATGAGGATTTTTCAGAAAGCATCAAAAATGTTTGAAAATCACTTTTTGTTTTCTATTTCTTTCTATCATAAATGACGTGAAGCAGTTTTGATGTTTGATGGGTGAAAGTTTCATTGAAATCTCAGATGAATCACAAGTTCTGACTGCACATGTGTATCTGCAGTGTGTGTGCGTGTGTGTGTCAGTGTGTGTTCATGCTATGGATCAACATGGAGCTCACTTGGCTGGCACATGTGTTTGTTTCCCAGCAGCAGACTCTGAATCAGCAGCAGCAGCTTGACTTGAACATTTCACACACATTGAACACACACACACACACTGCTGCAAAATAAACTCAACTTGCAGAGAAACTCTCAACGATAAAAAAACTGTCTGAATGTGAATGAATGTATCAGTGTTTGTTTCTCTGTGTGTTTCCCTTAGTGTGTGTCAATGTGTGTATTTGTGTGTGTCCTCAGTGTATGTCCTCAGTGTGTGTCTTCAGTGTGTATCTGTGTATGTCCTCAGTGTGTGTCCTCAGTGTGTGTCTTCAGTGTGTATCAGCGTGTCTTCAGTGTGTATCTGTGTATGTCTTCAGTGTGTATCTGTGTATATCCTCAGTGTGTATCAGTGTGTGTCCTCAGTGTGTATCTGTGTATGTCCTCAGTGTGTGTCCTCAGTGTGTATCAGTGTGTCTTAAGTGTGTATCTGTGTGTGTCCTCAGTGTGTGTATCAGTGTGTGTATCACTGTGTGTTTTCCTGAGGCTGTGTCAGTGTGTGTCCTCAGTGTGTGTATCAGTGTGTGTCCTCATTATGTCCTCAGTGTGTGTAGCAGTGTGTATCTGTGTGTGTCCTCAGTGTGTATCTGTGTACGTCCTCAGTGTGTGTCCTCAGTGTGTATCAGTGTGTGTATTTAGTCAGGGTGTGTCAGTGTGTATCTGTGTGTGTCCTCACTGTGTGTATCTGTGTCTTCAGCTTGTATCAGTGTGTTTCCCTTAGTGTGTGCATCAGTGTGTGTCCTCATTATGTCCTCAGTGTGAGTATCAGTGTGTGTATCAGTGTTTATCAGTGTGTGTATTCAGTGTGTATCAGTGTGTGTCCTCAGTATGTATCAGTGTGTGTATCAGTGTGTGATTCCCTTAGTGTGTGTCAATGTGCGTATCTGTGTATATCCTCAGTGTGTGTCCTCATTGTGTATTAGTGTCCTCAGTTTGCATCTCTGTGTGTATCAGTGTGTGAGTTAAAGGAGACCGGTGAACTTTCTTCGCATGGTTTTGCTTTGAAATGAGGCTGTAAGTTTGATTAAACAGATTCTTTTGTCTCTTTCTGCTCCGGTATCAATAAGAATTTGATCTGATCGATTTTAAATCAGTGTGCTCTATCCTTCCTCCTGCTCTCCTCTGATTGGTCAGACAGGTGCAGGGAAGCATAGGACAGTAGTAATTTTTCTCTGGCTATTACACAGACATTAGAGCGCCTCCTGCTGCCTCCTGTTTTAACTGCCTGATGACTGGCTCAGGGTCAGTTTTAGGCGAACTCATCCTTTGTTCTTCCTCTCAACCCTTTGGATCAGTGACCGTTCTCTGATCTTTATCTCAGTTCAAAGGAGTCTGACGCTTGACACCAGGTGCTTCACCTGAGCAGAAACCTTTCTACTCGTCTGAGGAGTCTTATCTCTTCATTGGTGGTTTTATCATAATCATGACCATGTATGACCATGCTTGGTATTTTTATTTTCATTTTTTTGCTTATGCTACACTTCCTGTTTAGATCTTATCAAGATATTCCAGAACTTTCCAGAACTTTCTTCTTTTACTTCTATATTCTTTGTTATTGTTTTGGTTTTTAATTGATCGCTGCTCTGTTTTGTTCCTGCACTGTAAACCCGAATGTTCAAAATAATTGAATAGGTTAAGTATTATAAACTTATTTTTTAATTAAAAGTTCTACCAACTTATACATTTTGACTTTTTAAAAACTTTTTTCTTCTAAACTTTCAATTTTTGAGTATTGAAGGAAAAAGTGTAAGCAAACCAGCTCTGAGAGCTGGTGAACATTTGGCTCTAGCTCTGTTGATATATCACTTTATTAACTTTTAGAAACATTTTAGGATGAGTTTAGAATGTAACCATGTAGATTACCAATATGTGTTCACTTCATCCAAAAAATGCCTAGATAAACATTTGGTTCTGACGTTTCGGAGATGCCGTAACAATGATCAAGTTGCCACTTTGCGACATAAACAACTTTCTGTTGTTTTCAAAATAAAAGCTCATCATACTATGAACATGAACGGTGCTTTGTTTTGAAACAGGATGTTTTAGGATTTGGCAGTAATGCACCTTAAAAAACGGATGCCACTACACACATGCACCCGCCAGAACCGCTTCTTTTGCGCTCTACTGTTCACCTGGTTGCTTGTTTATCTCGCGAGATCTGGGAACTCTTATGGGAAGCGGGTTTCCAACTGCTGCTGAGAAAGGCGGGAGACATACCAGCACTATCTTGGCAGAAAGAAGCATCACTGGTCTCATGGTAAGTTTTTATTTCTTCACATTTATTTTTAGGCATTTCCTAGCAAACATAGTCGGCAGTTGTTGTTGTTGAAATATGAAAATAGTTAATAGCTAATTATCAATTTGAAATTATATTTTTAGCCCAAAGTTTTACCTGCAGACTGTTAAATTAACTAAGGTTGCCCTGCTTTGGTGGTATTGCACTGTCAAGCTGAAGCTGCAGACCGCGGTAATTAACGGTGCTATTTTTAAAAAGTTCATTACAAATGTAACATACTAGCTAAGAGCAGTAGCTGAACGACAGTGTTAGCCAATACATTAAGCTAATGAAGCCTCTCTTTCATGTTTGACTGTGACTTGTTGAATATTGTGTAGCCCTGGTGAAAATAAGGCACTTAACTATATTGGTTGCTTAAAAAGTTATTAGGTTATTGTGTAAAAACCTCTTACTGAAAGTAATTTGGTTAACTAAGACATTGAAATGACAAATTTAAATAGTTGAAATAAACTGTGAACTACTCCTTTTATTTCAAGTAAGCTGTTTATTGGTCAAAGGTTGAAGGTCAAGTGTTGCTGTGTGGTTATTGGTTAGGGATGAGGAAGAGAATGATAGGAGGCGGAGTTAAGAGAATAACGAGAGATGTACGTTGGGAGCGGGAGAAGAACAGAGACGGGTGAGTTGTATTAGAAATAACAAAAAAGTTGTTTAAAGTCCAAGGTAATAATCGTAATTTTTGCCTTGCTAGCTTCGTGTAGTTGTTGACGGCATATGCACAGTTGTAGTATTTATCCGAGTCGATAAAAACGGAGATTCTGTGTGAGTGGTGTGAGTGGGTTCTGGCTAACGGCTAAAGCTAATAGCTAAGCTAAGGGCGGGCAAGCGTCACTTGAGAGGACACCGTCATGGCCTGATTGGACTATTTACTGGACGGACTGAGGTGCTTATGGATGAGGAGTTACCTGCCGCACCTGTAACCTGCATTTAATTTCCCGGGAGTTTTAGTTGTTTATCTGCGGACTGCTGACTCTCAGTATGGCGGGGTGTGGACGCTGCTACGGGGAGTCTGAGAGCTGTTAACTGTGAGTTTTGCTGACCGTGGAGATCAACGCCGTTGTGGGGATTCCATGGACTGTTTCTTGTTAGTCATTGTGGGTTTTCTACTCTGTACCTTGGATCCGGTGACCAGCTGGAGATCAACACACAGGCCTGCAACGTTTTGGGGTTGGAGTGTGTGCGTGGGTGTGTGTGTGTGTGGGCCCACAAATGAGTGAATAATGCTGTAAAAGTATTTAGTGGGAGGACAGAGTCAAGTTTTGTTTTGTGTTAGCATCTTAGAACATTTCAGTTACATATTTTGAGTATTAATTCTTGAGCATATTCAAGTTACCCTTTGATATTTTAAAGGTAATGTTTTGTGTTAGTTATTAATTTAATTTCAAGAGAAGGTACCCAGGCCCGTTTAGATAGTACTATGTTTTGTGTTTAAAAAAATGATTTAATTGAAAGAAGTATATTTTTGCTATTTCATTTAAAACCTTTAATTAAAGTGTTTTTATTTAATTTAACTACAACCAAGTTTTAGGGGGTAATTTATTTAAATTAAAGTGTATTAAGTGTGGATAGACCTGAAGGTTTTAAGTTTCTGAACAGGTAAGTCTAATCCATCCCAGGTAAACCTTAGGGTAGCTACCTTAGTAGTATGAACCCTAACACCCCAGTATCCAAGTTTACTACTCTTCCTAAAAATCATCATTGTCTTAAACTATGGGTGCTGAGGAACTAGAACTTGACTTCCGTTTGGAATATGAAGACCCAGACTTTGATAGAAAACTTACTTCACTTGTTGACATTGAGGAGTTGCCACAAAAAACTGTTGTGCATATCTCACTTACACAAGACTCCAGCTCTCTTGCATCTACAGAAAGACTGTCAGATGTGTCATCTCCTGAACGTTTCAGCAGATGACCCAAAGGTCCTTTCCCAGTTCCTACATTTTCACTTGATGTCGAGCTACAACTTGACAGAGGATTCTGAGAAGAACAACAAGCCCCCTTAAGATGACAAGAGACCTAAAGCATGCCATTTTAGAAAAGATAGCTTCTGCAATATATGGCTTCAAGGCCTACCCAAGTGATAAAGAGATAGCAATGGCAGCTGAAGCACTTGTGGCCAAACATCCATGCTTGAATGAAGCAGGATCTGTGACTGGCTGGAATGGATGGAAGAATAGCATCAAGTTTAAGATGGGTAACTACAGGAACAAGATGAGACATGCTGGATGTCAGGAGGTCATTGTAAATTCTGGAAAAAGAAGTAGAGGCAATCCTGATGGTGAACCTTCACACTCCAACATTAAAAGACCCAAGCGAGCAGAAGTCAACTTTCTACCCAACTTTCCCCAAGGAGAGGATTCCTCAAGCCTTGAGCAGCTGCGGCAGAACATTGTTGAATAAACCAAGAAGACTGAGAGGAACCTACTGCTCATTAAACAGATGATGAACACCACATTTGCCCTGAGGCGACGGACCATAGTGATGACCCGTCCACCAGTCAGTGAGCTCCTGGACCTCTGGCCTGCTCTCAAAATGAAGTCTCAAGGTAATATGGATTAACCCTCTTCTTCCCTTTTCCTCTTTTTTAAATACATAAAGCACATTCTGTGTAGTTTAAGGTGCTAGTTCTGGTTCTTACTCATGTAGTGTTTACTGATTTATAGGGCTGTAGTACTAATCCTTCCAAGTTTGACCTGTCAGCTGTTTCACTCTTGTGAGAATGATTGCTTCACCTGGAATGTTATTCTCCAAAATAAAGTAGATCTGGTCCAGCAGACATCACAATTTTACCTGAAAATATGTTGATGTTGCATAACACCAACACTCTTTTTGATCCCTCTTATTTCCAAACTGGTGGAACTGCTTTATCTGTATCACTACAAAGCAGCTCCCTTCAGTGTGGTGTCTTTACATATGTAGTAAATAAAGCTGTGATACAGATACAAAGAAATTACACAAGTTTTTCAAAGCAAGAGATGGGAAAAGAGTGAGGATAATGAATACCCCACAAAAAGTGTTGCATTCAAAATATAATTTTCAGCTGAAATGTTATTTGCTGCTTCAGATCCACTTCATTCATTTGGAGAACATTGATTAACCTAGACTGATTAATCCTGAAACTAATTAAGTAATATTGTTGAATTGTCCTTCTGCTCTGGTTTTAAAAATAGGTGTATGCAGAGTTCCAAAGAATTACAAACCAGAACCTGCCCAACACTTTCTATGCAGAGCTTGACTGCCATCTTCCTCGACTGATGACCTTACTTAGACAGAAGGCATCCAGAACTGGGAAGACATCAGATGCTTTGGCTGAAATTTTAAAAGTCCATGATGAACAGGTTAAGAGATTATAAATTTCATAGGTTGGACAGATTCAAATGAGCTTTTGAATTGTACAATTACTTTGTATTAATGACGTCAACACATTTAAGATCTGATTGTACTGTTTAAAATTAGATTTGTTCGGTAAATTTCACAGTCAACAGTTTGTTCACTCATATTTTTATTGTTCCAGGAAATGCATGACATCCACACCAGGCGTACCACTGTTCTCCATGCCCTCCCGGTGTTTCTGTGTGAAGACGCCTCTGGATTTTTTAGAACCTGCAATGTGAGTCTCCTTGAATAATTAACTGTACCACTCTATATTAAGTGAACAGTTTAGCAAACTACAAACTTTTTCTATTGTCTATCCATCCATTTAGTTTGTGTGATTTGGAGAGGTTTGGTTTTTCTTTTTTTGGTCTCTGAGTGGCAACCTAGCAGGTGACTGTCTTCATAGTGTACGACAGCTGCTTCGTAACAGCCACAGCTCTTTCCAAAAGCTATTACCATTGTAGCATCTTACAGTTGACAGAATTTTATAGTTTATGAATAGTGTATACTTAAATTTGTGCTGGACTTACAGTAGTCCATCAAACAGAAGATTATTTACCTTTTTTTAAAATAAATCATAAAAATGGGGGTTGAAAATTTCACTCTTGATTTTTTTTTTTTTTTTTTATCTGATCAGTATCTCTTTCATTCATTCAGGACGAGTCTGATGAGCCAGAGCTTGGAGATGTTGCAGTGGCCCTCCTTACATTCATCAATGAACAGGACACAACTCCAGTTCTCTACCAGCCTACCAGAATCTCTGTTGTCATCGAAGGTGACATTGTGGTCAGCCTCCCCAGAGTTTCTGATGCCTTCCTGGTAATGTTTGGCCTAATATACGCACTACACCTCAGCTATCCTATTTTGAGTTCGTTCAGAAAGTTTTAATGGGTCTGGATGATAGCAAACTGTCACCAAAGTTGCAGACCCTCAAAAATGACTTGATGATACACGTTTAGAAATAGACTTGGGCAGTGTTGTTCAATCCTTGTCTCAAGTTTGTTGTTTTGCGAGGTGTTGCACTTGAATAGATCCGAATAGCCCAAAATGTTCTCCACATAGTTTTTATTGCATTAAAAGTTGTTGCACTACTGTACATGGGTTTTCAACCATGCGGCCCAAATAGGGTGTGTGTTTTACAAGTTCTTGTACTTATATAGTATGTATGTATGTATGTATTGTAATTAGCGTACAGAGTTTTGGCTTAGGGCAGCCCTGGTCCTTGTGAGCCACTGTAGTTTTTTTAATAAAAGGGCTCAAAAACACAACTGTCTGAGGTGTATATTTCAAGATAATATCCTGTTGTCCTACTCACATTTTAGCTAGATAGCCTGAAGTACACATTGCATATCAATTTTCTGTACTTTATTGGTTTGTGTGATTGTTCTTTCTGTCTGTATTATCAGTAAAGTATGTTAAATAGGGTAGGACAAGAAAATAATTTTAATTGAAGATGTTTGAGTTAGCTATACTTGACATTTTTGAGGCAATCAATTGCCACAAAGTTTTTAAGTTTGGAACGGTATAACTTTGAGTTTAATCACAGAATATGTTTGAGTTGTAATTAATTTAAAAATGGCAAAAATGCACTAATTAGTATTGAGTTATGGCAACATAAAAATAATGCCTTTGTGTACTTATTGTTTTAAGTTTTGAAAACTTAAGTTGAATAAAAACTTTTCAGTAACAATATCTAAAATATTTGAGTTGCTTTAAACCTTAAAATTTAAGTTAACATTAATCATAAGGTACATGTAGTATGTAATCCAAATATTTAAGCTCTAAAAAATCTTATGTTTAAAGTTCATAAACTCCAAAGTTTTTAGGCAATCAATTGCCACAATTTTTTTGAGTTCTGGTAACTTCTCGGGGTTTACAGCGTGTGCTTAAAATATGTCCTATGAATAACATTGTCTGAATGAGACTTTAATTCCCTCAAAATGTTTCATTTAAATTGAGTAAATGAATACATGAATGTGAGTTTAAGCTGACAGCTCCCCCTGCTGTCTGCTCTCAGCACTGTGTAATCTGCAGACAGTTGAAACAACACCCAGTCTGTGATGTTTTCAGTTCAGTGATTTTATTGTCATTCATTGTAAACACACACTGTGAGGTGGAACTAAAGGGACAGCGGGGTCGAGGGATTATGGACTGTCCCCAGTGGTGGTGGTGGTGCCATAACCTCGGCTTAGTTTTCAGCAAGGATCTGGTCAACCCAGCCACGGAGCTCGGTGACACGAGCATAGACAGCAGGAGTGGAGGTAGAGCAGCGGCTGCTTCCCCAGGAGACGATGCCAACGAGCGTCCAGGCGTTGTCCTTCTGACAGACCAGAGGGCCACCAGAGTCGCCCTGAAAGACAACACATGAACAAACGCCTAGTAAAACCAACATGAAGGCGGTCCGAAGGTACTCTGACCAAGTAAAAGGTCAATATCAAGGTTT
The DNA here is from genome assembly GCA_029814765.1 of Acanthurus leucopareius. NCBI lineage: Eukaryota > Metazoa > Chordata > Actinopteri > Acanthuriformes > Acanthuridae > Acanthurus > Acanthurus leucopareius. The sequence goes on from JAQMCX010000001.1 coordinate 29,925,080, forward strand.
TGACCAATAGAAGAAGCCTAAATGACAAATGAATCTGAGTGAGTGGGCGGGGCCTCACCATGCAGGAAGTGGCTCCGGCTCCTCCAGCACAGATCATCACTCCGGAGATGTTGTTTCCCCAGTGGGTCTTGCACTCCTCATTGGACAGCAGGGGCAGAGCAGCCTGCTGCAGGTAGTTGGGAGTACTGGGAGCTGTGGGAAATACAAAACACAAAGTACTCAGACACACTTTCTGCCCCTCCCCTTTCAAAATAAAAGGATTCCAAGCCAAGACCAGCAACAGTCATGCACATTTGTCTGGAAAGCAGTCTCACCGTTGTAGCGGGTCAGACCCCAGCCGGAGGTGACGCAGGTCATCCCATCAGCAAAGACATCGTTGGACCCAGCAAGGCAGACGGGGGACACAGTGGTGCCCAGGCGGGCGGGGGTGGCCAGCTTGATGAGGGCGATGTCGTTGTTGATGGTGCTGGGGTTCCACTGGGGGTGTGTGAACACCTGGGGAGGAGGGGGTGTTAATGGAGGGAGAAAACCCTGTTCTGGAAGCTGATTGCCTGATGAGTAGTTCTCACCTTGGCAGGCTTCATCATCTGGACGTCTTCACTGGAGCCATAGCCCTTGTTATGTTCTCCAGCAATCACACGGTGGTAGGTCCTGACAGGAAACAGGAAGCAAGGGTTTAAAGAGCAAGTGCACACAAATCACATGCAAAAAACATCAAACACACTGGTCTTCAAACATTGTTCTGTTTGATGCTGAGGTTTGAAAAATTAACTGACGGGCGATTTTCTGTCATAAAGTTAAGTTTGTGTCACATGATGAATTATCTTCATCTGTGTCAAAACTGTTAGAAACATGAGTGAGCCACACTGACCTTCTTTACCATGAACACACACTGTGGTTTATTCGGCTCACACACACACATACACACACACATAGACACACCATTCTGCTGCCACAAACATTCATTAGATCACAAAATGTGGATTAATCCACCACTGAAAATAGTCCTCACAAATGTTCTATTTCCTCCTGTTTATGTGATAAAAACCATGGTGAGCAGCTGTTTGAGGAAACTGAACCGTTTTGAACATGAAACCTGTTTGTCACATCTTCAGGAACCAATTAGCTTCAAGCTGAGAGCCACTGACAGCGGTGTAGTCTGTTGTGTTGAACTGACCTGACGTTGCAGTGAGCAGCTGTCACCACCCAGTTCTCATTGATCAGAGACCCTCCACAGAAGTGGAAGCCATTGGATTGCTGAGAGAAGAAGAAACTGAACTCAGGCTCCCAGCAACACAAGAAGAACATAAAGAAGAAGAAGAAGAGGAAGAGTGTGGTAGTTCAGTTAGCTGACTCACCTGCAGAGACACCTGCCAGGGCCAGGAGTGAGGCACTGCCTCCTCACCGTTGACAATGCGGGCATAGCCGCTCACATTGGGAGGGATGGCAGGGACGCCACAGCCTGTGGGGGGGGGAGTTGTTTAATCTGCCGTTTTGACCTTAAACTTCATGTTGTCTCTAATGTTATGATGACGTGACATGATGCATGATGCTGTCTGAGGTGGAAATGTAGAATTATTTCATCCAAACAGACGAATGTCGCATCACTCAGGACTCATTTCTCACTTTGCTGATGTTTCATTAAGAATAAATGAACCAAGTTCACATCTGTGTGACTCACCGTAGGCGGCGCTGACGAAGGCGAGGCAGGAGACGATCCAGAGGAAGGCCATGGTGAGGAGAATGATGGTGTGCTGAGGGACCGAGCTGCTGTTTTATCCCTGAACCGTGCCGGACCTCAGCCAATCAGAGCGGCTGGTGGTTTGTGCATCTCAGCTGTCAGCTGCTTATCAGACCCGAGGCGACGGCTGCATTCTCACGAGTCACCCGCCCGACCTCCTGCTCTCTGACTGGCTGAAGAAACATGCTGAGGACTGCAGTCCTAAATTCATTTAAAGTCACAGAAATTTCATTAATATGAGTATTTTACCATTTGTGTCAGTGGAAAGATCAGAATATTCAAAGAGATTCATTTCAGATAAAAAAAAAATGAATGAATGAATCACCAAAGTTTTAAAGCAAACAGATGTCACTTTTTGTAAAATATAAAATTCATGACTGTGAAACTCTGTAGAAGTCAGAATTCATTTTTACAGAATTTAAGAATTTAAAAGTCCTAAATGATGTTTTTTGATCATCTTATTGTCTCAGTCTTTGTATCTCGGAGTAGAATCTTAAAACTGCTTCCTGGCAAAATCTGGATTCTTGATGGTGGCATCATTTTGTTTTTCATTAAGTCTTTTTCACAGTTTTTTCTGACCTGAGTGAATTCACGTGATTCGTTTCTGTGAAACTAATTCAATCAATGCTTCGTGCCACACAGTCGGGTCAGAGCTGACAGGTTCAGTCAAACACTGACTGAATTCTGACGTCCTTCTATAACATTTTTCACTTGAAAACTTTGGTGTTGTATTGTTTATAAAACTGAATATTTGACTTTTTTTTTGACTGCCATCACTATTTTTTCAAAAAAAAATTTCCTGTTGATAAATAAACTGTTGATGTTTTTATTTGGATTTGGGATAATCTTAATTTTTTATGGAATAAAACAAAAAATGTGCATGTTACTGAAAAATATAAGTAGCAGAAGGAGACAAACGAATAGTTTTGCAGGTCTCTGCAGTCAGCAGCTGCGTTAATATGTGACATGTTGACACACTGATATGAAGCCGTCAGCAGGTTGTTAGTGTGTTGAAATGTGGCATGAAACATGAACGGGGGGGGGGGGGGGGGGGGGGGGGGGGGGGGGGGGGGGGGGGGGGGGGGGGGGGGGGGGGGGGGGGGGGGG
>JAQMCX010000001.1:30014705-30027205 GCA_029814765.1 Acanthurus leucopareius
CTGTGAGACTGCTTAATGCACCATCTGCACTCCTCCATGTTTAATAATTTTATCTTTTTTTATACAATCAATTAATCGATCAAGAGGGAACCACATTTTAATTTCACAACTTGTTGTATAATGACAAATAAACTTCCTTGTATCCTTGTATCCTTAATGCATTAGTATTACAGCACTAACATTTTGTGGAGTTTGGCCTTGTTGATGTGGGCTTATAAAGCCTTTTGACACACAGTATTATGTTTGGTTGTAAAAAACAGAGCCAAACTGATAACTTGGCTTAAAGATATCAGAGGCAAATATTTAGCTTTTCACATATTCATCCTATCTGCACATACATCCCATATTGAGTGACGAGAAATTGCAGAATGCAAAAATGGAATGGTAAAGTTGAAATGAAAACAAAGAAGTAGCTTTGAAAAAGAAATTAAATGATATAATGTGTCCACCAGAGAGCATTTGGAAACCCAATGAAGTCTTATTTAATTTTTTCCTGATCCTATTTTAATTTCTTTTAAATTCTGTGACTTATGATTTCGACATATTTTGTCAAGTGTCTAATCACTTAATGGATGACATTCATAAGGACAGTAAAAATGTAACACAACATTGCACTATTTTTTAGGAATGGGGTTTCTCCACTACACCTAATTTGGTCTCAATACAGCCCCAGTCTTGTTAAACTGTGAAAGGTCCATCTCATAACATATTGTGGTCACAAACTATTTAATGATTAATGTCACTATCGAATATCGCTTAAGTCTCTGCCTCAAAAGTCAAACAACAAGGTGGCTTTAAGTATAAAAAAACTTGCCTTCACCTGTGCCTGATTTCTCTTAGCTGTAAAGTCTGTTTGACAGAGCTATATTCATGGGTTCTGTAATTTCTTGACAGCTTCCTAGTATGTTTTCAAGGAAAACACTTTAAATGTAAATAGGTACAAAGATAGATAGTACAAACTGCAAATACAAATTTAACTAGTTAAGCTTATCTTATCAAAGAAATTATATGATCGTTACATAACACACTGAGTATATTTTATAAGCATCACTGTTGTTGTTGTTGGTTCCAAAATGAATTCTTTTTGAATGACTGCTATAATCTTACCATCTACTTTTTTCCATCCACGCCCTCAACTGCAGAGGGCAAAACTTTGACTGTAAGAGGCTAAACTCAATGCTGTAGGTTTCTGCTATAAATCATGCTAGGATGAGGACATTCAGGAACTTTTAAGACAATATGTATTAATGCTGCCTCTAAAACGTATTAATGAAGAGGGAATGCATTATCCCAGTCAATTTTACCACACATGTATTATTGTCTCATAGCAAAAGTTATCCAGTTAAAAAATTCTCAAACTTTTGAAGAGCACTGGACCTAAGACAAATGAATTACTGTGCCTTTTGACACAGTAAATTACTCTGCTTTTGTCCAAACAGCAGCATATGGAATTTATGTATACCACTATAAAGTAGTTCAAGTTGTACCTCATAGGATTCTTCATAGGAAGAATCTGAGGAAGAAGCTGGCTCAGAGATGACAAGCTGCCATTGCACCTTGGCAAAACTGAGATTATTCTGTTTGACACTGTAAGTGTAGGATGTAGAAGGCAGACAGGATAGAGGTAATATGAAATGGTAATAAAATTGTATTACAGGCCTGTGTCACATACCTTAACATTGTTTCATGTGATTTTATTTTTCAAATATATTCTAAAAAACTGCCAGTAAACTCAAGTTCTTGTATCACAGAACAAGGCAGTCTTAACCAATTGTGAAAACACTAATACATTACCATTTTGATTAAACCTTTTTTGCATGGTGCAGTGAGGTGATAACAACCCTGAATGAAGAATAATTTGTATATTATGCAAAATAACATCATTTGTTATTTAAAATACACAGCTTTAGATAATAACGTTAGGGAAATGCACCTCCTAGAACTCATGTACGACATAGTGAATGCAGTTCAGGAAGTGCAGTTTAGGGTTAAAAAACTGAAAATTAACAACATCATCAGTGGTTCTGCTGCCTGTCAGACTGACTGTGCTCATAGTTAGCCATTATCCATCCTCAGCATAAACACCAGGGATGGTGTGCGCTTGTGTACGGTGCCACAAATCAACATTGTGGCTTAAAGCTTTTTTTACTTTCCAGGAATATTTCATATAATTTCTGACTGAATTGGAACATACAAGATTAAGGATTAATTATGTTACCATCGGTCTTGTTTTTCTGACACCAGGGACCATGTTGGTTACAACTTTTCTTACTTCTTGGTTTCCATGGTTTCTTTGTCCTTTATATCCACAATGAAATCAATCAATTAATAAATATTACTTAAACCTAAGTAATGTAAATTTCTTCATGTAATCTTCATACCCATGAATTCTTAATTGCATGCATGTCAGTGATATGTAATTACTTATAGTTGTGTGAATAAATGAATTAAAATAATGCCAGTAAAACACTGTCTCAGTTTTTCCTTGACATGAGCACCAAATTACATAGACATAGGAGACTGAAAAACAAAGTGTGCTTAACTTTAGGCATGACATCTTTTGGATGAAACTTTGGTTTTTTTTGTGCATGAGCACAGAATGTCACATCAGTGAGTCACACTAAACCATGCTCTGAGCCAACAGGTCCTCTAGGCAGCAGAAAGTACACAATGTACAGAATCCACAGACGATGCCTGTATACTGAATAAGTACACGCAGACATGTACGACACAGTCTTTTTTCACTTTTAAACAGTTTAAATGCTTTTTAAAGAAGCTTATTGGGCTAACTGTGTTCACTGGCATGTTTGGAAACTAACTTGGACACCAAAACAGAGACAACAGGCCCTATTCAGGAGAAAATGCTCCATGTTGTCCTCACAGAGGGTGTTTGTCAGGAATGTCCTGTTCTGCCACAGTGATTTGGTTTGTTACTTGGGCTTTACTGTCTGTCTGTTGATCTAGAACAACAACTTTCAACATACTATTGTAATTTATTGAAAATTACTAAATGTAATTCCTGCATTTACTCAGTTTTTGCATTTTGAATCTGAAACCCTTAAACTGCTTTGTGCCTTTTTACTTCATGTGAACTTGTTGGTTACTTTCTTCTATCACAATTGGGGAGCACCTGATCTTTCATTTTGTCACTGTGTTGTCATTTTAACTGCCTTCATTGGTACTTTTTAAATAAATACGGTACAGCTAAAGTTGAACTAAGAAAACTGTTAGCACTTTCAAATGAACTGAAAGTTTGTCATTACAGAATTGACTTTCCTCTGACATATCAATGGTTTTCAATGCTTGTACTTTAAATGAGCTCAAGTCTTTTCAGAGCGCATGCTTTAAGGCTTCTTTCTATTCTTTTTTGTATGTCATGTTATCTGGTTGTCTATTTTATTAGTTTTCTGTTTACAGTGCATGTGCTTCACCTTTGTATTTTGTTACTACACCACTTTATCAGACTCCAGTCCCTAATGACATAGTTACAGTTATGTATGACCTGGCAACAAAGAAAAACGAAATACAGTGGGTCTGGGAACGTTGTCATACAAATACTGAAACCATAGCTCAGTCAGTCTGATTTAGATCACTGTCAAAGTCCAATAACAGCTGATAACTTAAAGCAATGGCAGTGTTGGTATCAGCTAGGACTTGCAGCTAAACTGATTATCACAGTAATATTTCCAAACCTGCAAATGATTGATTGTGATTATGTTTAATGCAATGATCTCATTGTGATACTGCAGGTTTTCCCTGTTGCATTACAACAGTGCAATATTTTCCCAGTCCATTTGTCAGGCTTTACTGCAATATTACTACATAATAGATATGTTTTTGCATCTCAGCTGCACCCAAAGGCAATCCAAATGATCTTCAAATTTACAGACCATCATCTACTTTTAATACAACACTTCCACATTCAGACTCTTGAGAATATCCTGCTTAACTTTTTGTGTGAGTGTGCAGTGAGTGTGGATGTGCAATGTCAAGCTTTCTTTGTCACAACATCCTCTTTTTCAACCTGTTTTTCAGTTAAAATGGTTACATGCTTCCTAATGAATGGTTTGGATCACATGTTTTAAAGCAAACAACATGAATATACTTGATAAAGATGTAAAGCAATATGTATTGTCATTTTGTACAAATAACTGTGTCTCAAAAAGGAAGACATAGCTAAACCTTGATGAGTAGCAAATCAGCCACAGACACTTACCACTCCTCTAAAGGATGGAGGAATCAGCCCGCAGTAGATGGGAATAAAACAGCTACAGATCAGTGCCTGTGGACAGAGTGCAGGGTTAGCCAAGGAAAAACTATTTTAGTTTACTTGCACAAATGTATTGAAGGCCATTAGGACCCCCAAGGTATAAAGATGACCATGTTGTCAGCACCTGGATGAGTTCCTCCTTGGAGTTAAACTCTGACACCAGCACGTTCTCCCCATCAGAAACTCTGGTTAGTGAAACACACAGTCGCCCTGAGGCCAATGTATGTGCTTCAGAAGGCAGGTCACGATTCAGACCAGACTTAATCACCTTGACAAGGTTGAAGGAAGGGTGGAGGGGGCCCAGGTTCCTCTTTCTGGCCTCTTTTGCCACCTCAATCACATCTTCACAGCATTTTGCTAAATATAAGAAAGACAAAGGAGAAGTTTAGAGCTCAGGATTTTGATGCTACACTTTCTTCAAGTGTCGACTTGCAACTGGATCAATAGTCACAACAGCTGCAAGGAGTCAGTGACCGACAGAGACCTATGCGAAACCTCCTCTCAGTACTGAGCCCAAGCTGAGGTCACCTCAGCTTCTTGTTGATTAGGTCGAACTGCATTTATACTGTACTTGTCTATTGACGTCTGTCTATTATTGCTTACTCAAGGGAGAGAAAGCTAAAAGGGTGCCTGACTGACTCACGCTGTCCGCAGCAAGAACAGGCATGTTCTCTTATGATCCAGTGGTTCGACATCACTGTTATCAACTTAAACATGCCATCCATCAAGCCATTATCAGCTTGATGGACACACTCTATCAATTTCTATCAGCACTGTACTTTAAACCTGGTATGGGCTAATTACACATACATTATATTTAATCCTTTATTTTAATAGCCAACACTATGTTTACAGAAAATAGAAACACTGAGAGTACAACTGCAGCTCATCAATGAATTTGTATGTCAGTATTTATATCATTAATAACACACTTTTGGGTCCAAAAAAAAACCTCACAGAAAATCAGCTCAAATCTTTAATTGTCTGGTGATTCTATTAGTGCTTGTAATTCAACCAGATTATATCAAATCAGTAAATTGAACAAAAAGAAACGAAAATCCAGCCCATATTTTAAACAAATATATGTTCAAATGAATCAGTTAGGGTCAGCATAATAAAACACAAAATGTATACAAGAAACAATAAAAAACACAGGCTAATACTACTACTACGACGACTACTACTACTACTACTACTAAGAAGAAGAAGAAGAAGAAGAAGAAGGAGGAGAAGAATGGACTTTCGGTGCGCTACAGGCTATCGATTCACAGCGGTGTGTCTTACTTATGGACGCCTGACTGGCGAGCACAGAGGCGGTCAGAGCACCGGCAGAGGCCCCGTACAGCTTGCTAGCCCCTTTAACAAGAAACGGCGCTTTCTCCAGCAGGCAGCTGGCAACTCCGATATGGTAAATCCCCAGGAATCCGCACCCGGCGAAAGACAGGTTCCAGCCTCCTTTTAGATCAAACATGACGGGGCATGCTCCAGTTGGGGAGCCCTGAGAGCGGAAAGATCACCGAGTGCTTTGTGGAGAAGTACAGTCACTCCCAATGCGAGGTGAGGCACACTGTAAAAGTCAACAAGGACTGTTTATGTAGAGGGAGGTACAGGGAGGACGTACTGCATGTGATGCCTTCAAGTGCTGTCAGAAAAATCAATACCTCAACATAAGCGGTTCAGCTGTGGGTCTATCTCACTTTCACGAATAGAACGTTTTTGTACGCGATGTTAAAAAAAACTGGAAGAATAAAAACGAAATGTTACATAGAAACACTTTGTTGCAGACAATATTGTAAAACTACTTTTTTTTTTATTGTCCAGTGTTAATATTTTTAGATGAAAAGGCGTTTAATTAACTTTTAGATCTCTGTTTTTGGAGACCCACCTTATATGTGCAGAATGTAAAGTCACATTTAGCGTCGCAGGAGTCTGAGCCTGAGAAATGTTACATTTACGAGGAAGATTAAAGGCATCATATTGTACGAAAAGCATGATTGGATTGTTGTAAGTGCACTATGTCTCTTATCGTTTCTGCACAAGACCCAATCAACAGCAAGTGGGATAGACAACACGCAATGGCGTAACGACCCCTTTAAAAAAGAAACCAAAGATAAAACACACACACACACACGCACACGCACACGCGCACACGCACTTACACGCACTCACACACACACGCACACACAGGGGAACGCGTACACAAATAGGCACACACACATACGTACACGCACACAGACAAAACACGCAAGCTCGTCTTCTACTTGGCTTTTCTTTTCTTTCCCTAACAGATACTTGAAGACTTCTCACGCATGTTAAGTATATCTGTGGTGACCATGACACGTTTGATGGGGACCGAATCTTTTCCTTTTTTACTGCGCTGAGTATACAGTGATTAGGGAAAGTTTCCATTTTTTTCTGGCTCAGTTTAGTAAACCTCTGTTGTTGTTTTAGAGGTCTGTTTTTACCCAACCAGTAAATGATGAGAGAAAAAGGTATGCTAAAACTGTTGATAGAAGTCTTGAAATTGATTACTATAATAATAATGATTGAATATGCAGCAACTTAATATTTGCCAATGGTCTGTTAACCTGTGAGAATATTACAGAGCATTAAAATGATAACAGATGAGACAAGAAAAAATATCTGATGGGTTTAACGGCTTCTAAAGGTTTTAGTACACAATTTATTTGAATAAAGTTACGATAATATTGAGCAATAATGTATCAAGCAGCAAAGTTAAAGCTATTAAGTACTGCCAGGTTTTAATGTTTTATTACAGTTGTTAAGTTATGTCAGGAGGTTGAATAAGATGGAATTTAATAATTGCAGTAGCCTACATAACCGGTCAACTAAACACATCATCATAAGGGTGTTTTTTTTATTTGTTCATATGTGTATATTAGTATAGTAGTAGTCAAACTTAAAAGCACTCACAAACCCCTCTAAGTCCTAAGAAAGTAGATCATAGAGCTGTGTTGCTACAGAGACACGCACTACAAGAGCATTATAACAGCTATGATACCAATCGCTTTCAAAACTCACTATCAATCAGATACGAAATAAGACCCAATAATAAAGGCTATAGAATGTAATAGGCCTGCATTGTTTATGCTGCAGTATATGGTAATTGAGTTGGTTATGTGATACAGTAAGACTATAGGATAATAACATAATATTTCAGGATTATTACAGAAGCTTTAAGGCAGCCGTTATTACTGGAGCGTGGGGGTCTGTATAATGTGTCCGGAAACGTCCTTCCTCTGCGGGCACGCGCATTCGCGAGCCCGTCGACAGTGGTCCTGATGCTGGGCCTCGTGCGCACGCATTACATCACTTCTCTCCCGCATGATTGGCTGTAGGTCAACTCGTCCCTTGCTGCACAGCATCTACTGCGAGCTTCAACATCACGAAGAGAGCGGCAAGCCAACCTCATCATCATCATCACCCACATATTTTACTCAATTACATAAAAAAACAAACAAACAAAAAAGAAACAGAAAAAACCTTTTCACGTGGGTGTGCGCCTTTTCTTTTTATTGCACTGGCGGCTTTATTGCAGAATGGCCGAGAGCGAGGCAGACACGCCGAGCACGCCGATTGAGTTTGAGAGCAAATACTTCGAGTTTGATGGAGTACGGCTGCCACCCTTCTGCAGAGGGAAGATGGAGGAGATTGCCAACTTCTCCCTCAGAAGTAGCGACATATGGATTGTCACCTACCCAAAGTCAGGTACATAAGCCTCTGCGTCATGTTCTGTGCAGCGCCCGCTTCTTGGCTGTTTGCTTCAGTCTACTGCAGCAGTGACTGCAGGTTTCCCTTGAGATGATCAAAGTTACATATTGTAGATAAAGCACAATGTGAGCAAATTTACAGATTAGGTCATTAGGATTCATTTTGCATAACAAGTCACAGCTAGTTAAAGTTGCAAATTGGGCCGCGATTCGTATTTAACAGCGCTGGGTAGGTCACAGCTATTTGACAGATCTGTCTCTGTTTATATTGCTTGTGCTGCACAACTACATATTGTAGGCCTCTATCAAGCTTTGACCAGCAGCATCCCATCATTTAGCTGCCTATTCTATATTCAGATGTCAACAAACTGAGTCAAAGTGAATCGATCATGCCTGGCAGTGCAGCATCAGCCAGCCAGTTAGCCTGCAAGTCCAAGGTGGCTTACGTCACCCATCATTATCACACGCATTGGGAAGTTTGTGTTTACATCCAGCTCCGGAGTGTCGTTGCGTCGCGCTGCTGCAGACCGGTTGCCGTGCGCGGTGCCCTGCTGTGCGCTGGGTGGGTCCGGTCATGTGACGGCTGGGCAGTGGGAGCTCACTGTCAGTGCAGGCAGAAAAACAGAAGGAGCCCTATTATTGTCGCAGAATTATTTCTCTGGTGGTTTGGGTGGTTGGTTTTATTCGCAGCTTTGGAAAACATGTAGCTTATGGTATAATTAAAGTCAACTATGCACAGTTTGTGATCATCAAAAGAATATTTGATTGAGAGGACAAATTAATTGATGTCGTTTCCCCATTATTAGACTTTCTAATAAATAAAATCGTTTGGATACATCTTTCCTACACCTCTAATTCATGATAAATTATAAAACTGTGTCAAAACACTTTTCAAAACTCTAGTTTAGCTAAAGCTACTTTGAGGAAAAACAAATACAGTATCAGGCTATACTGTGTATTTATTAGAACAGTAAATCAGTTTTAATTCAAATGTTGATGGGGCTTCCACTAGAACACATAGGTCATGACCGTAGATGCGTATCTGAGAATTTTGGTGTTAGATGAAGGAGCTCCCATTCTGCTGTAGCACAATTTTATGTTGAATCTTTCAAGTCTTATCAATTTTTGTGTGTTGTTAAGAATGACAGTTACAAGAACCACCAGAAATTCATTGTGTTCTTTTCTGTTTACTCCAACTTCCTCTCAGTTTTTTGTTCACCATTCTACATCATTCATACAATTAGAGATAATTGAAGAGGAACATTAAAGGTCTCTAGACTATCAGGTTTAGTAATGGTCAGTTGGCAAACATATTAGTTTAGCTCAGTCACTCATGAGAAAATAAGTTAGCATAGCTTAGTTCTAATGGCAATTCTAGAATCTGGCCTATGAGGGATCTGAGCCCCTAAACATGTAAAATTCCTGCATGAATAGAAGGTCTTGTTTCAGCTTAACAGTTATTGTTTTGCCACTAACACCATCGTAACTATTGGTCAATTTTATTACCTAACTCCTCCTGCTCTCAGTCTTTCTAGCTTTGTTTCTTTTTCTCCATCATCCTTTCTCCCTCTTCACACTAAAAGTTACACACAAACAACAGTGCAGCACTGTTTTAATATCAAAGCCAGATATTTTCTTATTAAACAAAAAATAAAAATCATACCCCTTCTGAATTTAGTTTCTTACTTTTGCTGAAATAAGTTGAGTTTAACTTATTAAGTATTTTGTTGTTATTAATTAATACAGTTCATTTGGAATTAGCAGAAACAAAATGAAATTCATCAAAACTGTAGGAGAGTCTTGATCTACTGTCCTAGCAAATTACCTAAAGTTTGGTTGATATATTATAAAGTCATCACTTTCGAGATGGCTTATTTTTAGTCAATGGGGCAAATTTGTAACTGAGTTTGCAAATTTATATTTGAGAATCCACAAATTGCAGATTGCAGCATTTTCAGTGGGAACATGCACCATGAGAAGATCACAGAGAGTTGCTGCATCATCCTGCAGTGAACATGCTGTTACATGATACTGTGAGAGGGGCAGCAGAGCTAAACTCTCCTGTGTGTAGCAGACTTCTTCCTGTTTAGGTTTTTCCCTGCAAGAACTGATTTATGATACACATTCCCATTCTGAGGGGCTTGTGTTTATTGGGCTTGTTGTGTTGTCCAAGATCACAATTAGTGTTTGGATTCCTCCGGAACTCGCTACCTTTCATGTTGACTTTGGAAAAAAAACAGGGATTCTCCAATTATTCCAAGGTGTGCTAGGCTAGTATTTTGGGGTTCAGTATGTTTTTATTATAAAATAGTTAAAGTTGCATATTTATTATTATAACAGTGTACTGCAAAGATGCATAAAATGTTTTAGTGAATTTACACAAACAAATTATAACGGGTAATCATAGGTCGCAGAGGCTTGAAAGGGAGCTGACATGCACACTTTTCACATCTTTAAATTGGTGTTGAGCAGCTCGGGCATCAAATAAGCTCATTGTGTGATCCAACTTGTTGGGAGGCAGTTTTGAAAGAGAACAGTGGCACTGAACTGCACACACTAAATGATATTAACAGCAATGCAAACATTTACAAACAAAGCATTACATTTGGACTGTGTAAATTCTGTGCATTACTTAGTATTAATTGATGGGCTCATATTAACCAACATCAGGTCATGTATAACAGCCAGATTATAAAATAGCCAAGGTAAAAAAAACGCAACCATTCATATATACTACTTAATGAATCAAAGATACTCTCAGACATTTCTAGAGAATGTTGGTTTGATCTGATTTCAAAGCTATTTTGTGAGGCCCAGAATCAGTGAAATCTGTTAAAGTCAGCATTGCTTAATGTTATGAACACGTCACTGTCTGGGCAAAAGCATTAAGAGCACATTCATAAACTTTTCACAGCAGGATCCAGAATGTTCTCTCCCATTTGTAGAGACAAAAATGCTGGATTCCTAATCTGAACTTTATGTCCTGTCCTGGTGTCTCCTACTCTATTTTTTCTTTTTTTTGTTTTTCTGTACATCATATAATTGTTATCAGATGTAAATCCTGCAAATCCTTTTTATCTTCATGTTTGATGTTTAAATGGGTCTTCTGGTTTGAGACAAATGTGTAATGTGCTGAAAACCTCTTAAAGAGATATAAGAAAAAAAGAAACACAGGCTCATGAAGCTGTAAACAAGGCAATTTGTCTTGATTTATCAAGATATAATAGAAGAAGAGAAAGCAATAAAAAATACATTTATACCTAAAAGGCTTGGTTGCACATTAGAAAGTGAAAAAGCAACCTGCAGCTTTTAGTGCCCCCCCTTCCTCCCCCCTTTTCTTTGCTGGTGTATCTGCTGGATTCTGATGCAGAGGGACAGAAAGCACATTTCAGGCCACATGGTTGAGATGCTGCAGAGCTGCAATGCCATTGGCTCACATAAAACAGTCTTGGTCTGTTTGGGATTTACAAGATTCTCTAAACCAGTGTGGGTGACAGTGTGGGTTTGCTCTACCGTTTATGATAGCCTTGTATTTATGACTACTTTGACATAGGCTCAGTCGTGTCTTCTTGCAGGTGGTACACCTCTGCAATGCACTACATGTGCACACACACACACACACACACATGTACACACTCACATGTAGATTACAGTGGGCTTGTATAATTAGAGCACTAGAGGACGGAAACCACTCTGCTCTGGTTCTATGCTGTGCAATGATGTGAGATTAAAATGATGCACATTTGAAGAGGTGCTTGACAGTATAACAGCTTTACAGTGCATGCCAAAACTAGTAATGGTGAGTATAAGCAATCCTGTGAAAATAGTTATATTTATTCTGTGGCCTGGGAAGAGTTTCCTGAAGTCTGACAAATAACCCATATGATGTCATTAGGGTTATCTCAGCTTGAACTTGCAGACTTGCAACAACAACAAAAAAAAACTTGGAACACAGAGTCTTAAAGAGACAGATGTGTATTAAACAAGAAGAAACCAATGAAAGCTATCATGTCACGTATGGGAAGTGTAGGATCCACAGCTTCTTGGAGCTTGACCCTTGTAAAGGCCACAGATCAGAGTGTCACAATCTCTACTGCATCTATTTTTGCCATTCTGTATTTAACCTCTCTCTCGTAATCTCAATGCTAAATTGCTGAAGATGCCCTTTAACAATACAATGACACAATAGAATCAAAGTTGTGTGTGGCAAATATATATAGATTTGCAAATATATATATATATATAAGTTCTTCCGCAGGTTGAAGAGTTGTTCATTTAACTGTAACGAGAGTGATGGGTTATCTTGGTGTCTTATTTTAGCCCTCACAGAGTCAAAAATTAGCCTTAAAATTACTAAACTAGCAACTTTAATAACAAATCTGCCCTGTGTCCTTTGTAATCTGTTGTTGAGTTACCACCATGAATGTAAGTAGTGGAATGCCACATTATTTACTTAACACCTTGAGATATTGAACTAAAGTAGAAGGTATGAACAAAAA
>JAQMCX010000001.1:30029705-30045693 GCA_029814765.1 Acanthurus leucopareius
CTGCTTTTTGACCACAGAGCAGCTGAAAATAGACACTTATCTCCTTATCTGATCTCTTGTTTTGGTTTTCAGGGCATGTTTCGGCTTCTTTTGCTGTGAAACTCTTTTTTTGACCTGCACTCTGCGTCAGCTTTGTCAGCTCGCCGCACCACGTGACCAGGGACACTGAATGTTTCATTCAACCTCTACTTTCTCTTTTCTGTACCACACTTTCATTCTTCTGTCAGTGCATCTTCACAAACAGCCCAACAGTCACAGAAAAAGATAAAGTCTCCTACAGGATCAAAGTTAAGCTCACACTGCTGTTCAGGCACAAAGGTGTGAGCTCTGATCCAGTATCTCTGATCCATGATGAGTCCTTCCAGGCCTGCAGCTGCTCACACTGACAGGAGCTGCAGGAGCCTCAGATGAGTGCATCCACATCCAGAGACACACACAGTTATTGATAACATCACCAAATGTGTAGTTTCCACAGAGGAGATGATTCTTTGAACATGTTGTGACTGGATGTGGTGATGGGGTTGTTTTCCCTCCAGCTGCAGGCGAGTCTGTCTCTGCTGCTCCTCATGTTCAGTGTAGAGGTCTGAACCTGAGGACCAGAAGCACATCCACATTTTGATCAAGCTTGAGTTTGTTCTGTTGTCTATTTGACGTGATGTGGATCTGAGACCCGGCTGCGATCGGACGGACCTGCTGTGTATGTGAAGACAGAGGGGAGAAGGACGAACGTTACATTAGCCGAGGCAGCATGTACATGACAAGATGATGAATGTGGAGGGTCTGTGTGGACTGACATGAACCTGCCTGCCAGGGTTACACAGGAACAGCAGGAGAAATGAAGCGACGCCTGAGAGACAACACTGGTTCAGACAAGCAGAGCTCAGTCTGCACTGAAACCACAGCGCCTGTGTTGGTGTGAACGTGCTGTTCCACAGATGAAACGGAAGTTTGGTTTGAGTAACAGATCTGCAACTATAAATATTCATCAGACACTGAAACACGGAGCAGAGCTTGATGGAAATAGCATGTGCAGGTCCCCAGTGCAAACACAGGTTCATGCACCTGAAGTTATGTGATTTTTGGCTGCAGGTTGTCGTCAGACGTCTGATTGCGTTTGACAAAAGCAATAATGTGAAATATATATTTCTCATGAATAATCCGTCCGTGGGCCAAACGGCCTCCAGGATCATGAGAGAATCCTCCCACAGATCCTTCACATCGCTCGTTCTTTCTGCGCTGTGAACACATGGATGGTATTTACATTTCTCGTATCTCTTATCTTTCAACACCAGGCAACGTTCAAAAAGCTGGAGGCCTCAGTGGAAAAAAGGACAAGAGCAGAACATTTCAGGTGGGCGGGTGCTGTGACCCATGCTGAGGTTTTTTATATTTTGTGGTCATGTGATGTTTTTGTTCTCAGTGTTTCTTTAATGTGTTGTGAAGTGAGTTTGGAGAGACTCCTTCACTGAGTCGTGCTCACGTCCTCCACACTCGACTCAACATCTGGGAACAATTAGCACATTATGAACAGGATTACGCTCCATAAGAGGTCCATAATGCCGGCCCTCGTGCTAACTCCTGATCTGTCATATGCAGGTCAGAACATTTAGTTCAGAGGTTTAATGGTGTCAGGTCGCTGACTTCAAACTGAACCCGTTAACACATTCACAGGAGAAACATTTGATACTAAAGAGATTTCAAGTGCATAATCACTACAGACACTTTAAAGATTTTCCTCCAGTAAATTCGGCAGGGGAATACTCGCTGTGTGTTGTGGAAT
This sequence comes from Acanthurus leucopareius, assembly GCA_029814765.1. Lineage (NCBI taxonomy): Eukaryota > Metazoa > Chordata > Actinopteri > Acanthuriformes > Acanthuridae > Acanthurus > Acanthurus leucopareius. The sequence goes on from JAQMCX010000001.1 coordinate 30,031,486, forward strand.
CCTGATCCTTTCTGTAACTGTAACTGATGAAAAAGCCTCTTCCTCCCACAGAGGGTTCAGAAACAAGTTCATACACTGAGCATGAACTCTGTACAAACCGGGACTCAGTACATATATGGAGCTCGCCAGATTTCTTCATCTTTCTCTACAGTTGAGGTCATCGTCCATCAACCCATTATCTTTGGCAGTTTCTCCCTGACAGGGAGCCCTGGGGGCGGAGCTAAGCAACCCACCATGCTCACACTCTCACCTACAGGCAGAGTCACTAGTTCATGTTGTACGGCAGCAGATCAGGTCATCGGCTCAGCCAGAGCCTGAAATACTCAGCAAACCTCAAACTGAAGCAGGTAAAGTTCAGTCACTCAGGACATTTCAGACCTTTAAAGAGTTTGGAACGATACACTGACCTTCTTTGGTGTGTTGCTAACATGTGGACAGATGGAGGCTCACAGAGGGGCGGCGGAGTGTCAACCACCACGTCTGTATGGACACTGACCTCCATATAATGTCTGAACACGCATACAATTAGTGCAAGAAGAAGAACTGAAGGTACTTTGAGATTTTTATTTACATCTGATATCAATACATCCCATATTATTCCATTTATATTAACAAGTAACTTATTAAACCGCTTGACTGAAGCTTGTTGAAGCTCAGAGTCTTTTGCTGAGCACCTGTACTTCGCTTTCACACTACAAACAGGCAGAGCAGAGTTCAGCGGAGGGCAGGCTGTTAACACTGCTCATCAGGCCCGGGATTGTTACACCTCATCAAATTTGGTCCACAGCTGAAGTGAGGGTGCAGCGACTCACTCGGGGACGTCCCAACAGCGAACACCAACTCTGCTTTAACCCCAAACAATCTATCAGAACGGGATCCACAGACACACAGGAGAGCCGCCTTGTTTGGCCTCGACACACATTATTAACATTCACATGTTCATTTTGCTACGTTAACCACGCCCGAGCATGGAGTCCTCAGTGCATACATCAGTCCTGACTGAAAGTGAACGCTGTCATTACTCCAGCTGCTGCCAGGAGGTGCAGACAGCGTCCACGCCCACATTTCATGGCTGCTGCTCAGACCTGCTCAGACCACCTCTGTGGCTCTAATGTAAACTCAGCTCAGGAAATGAGCAGCGGCGAGATTAATGAGCTGCACATGAGCGTCTCTGACAGCCCAAACTCTACAGTGAGATAAAAGCACAAAGTCTCCAACAACAACAAGTCATGCTTGCCCCATCCACCCCTACATCCACACAGATGGATGCTGGGAACAGCTGGAGGCAGCTGAGAGCAGAGAAGTGATATTGATTGTCTTTTTTGAAAAATCTTTAAGAACAGGAAATGAGAAACAGAAGAGACCTCCAGAAAAATATTTTATGCATTTATTTATTTTCACTCGAATCTGCAGGTAAAAAAAGAGAACAAAAGACCTTGAATGACTGTTTTTTTTTCCCCCACCCCCACTGACACATGTGACTGATGCTCACGGGGTTGCTGGTCCTGATGGCACCTCAGAACATCTGTTAAACTCCATTGTGTCTCTGCCTCAATGCTGCACTGTGGTGAACCTCAATAACTTACCCCCTGCTGCATCACCCCCATCATCATGAAGTGCTTTAGAAGGCTGTCCCAGCCTCATCCAGAACCTTCCTGTCACCCACACTGGACCCCCTGTGATTCACTGAAACAGAGGAGGGCGTCATTAACGCAGCAACCACACTCCAGTTTCCCCAGCCTGCACACCGGCTCTCTGAGAACGCTGTTCATTGACTTCAGGTCAACATTCAACCTGACCTCCAAACACAGACACCCAATCAACATGTCCCTCTGCATCTGGGCACTGGACTCTCTGAGCAACAGAGCCCAATTCGTTAGGCTACACAAACACCTTAAGCTTGAACCTGAACACCGGCGTCCCACAGGGCTGTGTGTTTAACCCACTTCTTCCCTCGATTTTCACCCATGACTGCAGCCCTATTTGTGGCTCCAACACCACTGTCAAGTTTGCAGATGACACATCAGTGGCCGTCCACATCAGTGACAGTGAGCTTTCACACTGAGAACTGATAACCAGCTGACACACAACAGTGACGACAAAGAGATGAATGTGGGCGTTAGAAAGAGCAACAGCATCGCTCACACACCAGTCTGTATTATTCAGTGGAGGTGGAGTGTGTCTTCAGTTTAGTATCTGAGTGTCCAGATCTCTGAGGACTTCATTGGACCATCAAGATGGTCAAGAAGGTTCATGAGCATCTCCTCCTCTTGAGGAGACTCAAGAGGTCCATCTGTCTCCTCTGCTGAACTGAATTTATGCTGCTGGAACACTGAGAGTATCTTTACTGACTGCAGCACAGTCTGCCTGACTGGACTTGGTGGTGAAAACCACCCGACAAATCACAGGTTCTCCACTCTCCACCACCAAGGCTGTTAGATGCAAATGCTGTCTCTCACCCTGGTGTTCACCCTCTCTTCTCTAGGAGGTGCTAGAGGACCCCTGCTCTGACAGATTTACAAACTTCTTCCCCTCTGCTGTCACTTCGCTGAACTCTGCTCCACAGTGATTTCATGGCAGAGAAAAAAGGAAAAAATGACAAAAACAGAGTCTGATGAAAAATCTTTAATCTGAACAGGAGTTTGTGTGAAAGCACATCAAGAAAACCAGTAGAAAGAGACAGGAAGCGTTTATCTGTGGGAGGCGTTCAGACATCAGAGGTAAGTTTGTCTGTCATGAGGATTTTCACACTGACTTTGTCTCTGAACCTCAGACATGCAGCATCATCACATGACCCTGATCTGTTGGATGTAGTGAGCTGATAATTTGACGGCGTTCTGCACTGACACTGTATCTGTGTCTGAACAACAGGTGTCAGGTCCTGGTAATCCTCCACTCCACGCTCTGCACCAACACAAAGGCTGGATTTGTTGGGCCGGCACTCCGCCCACACAGCCTTGGTGAGGACGGGGGGTTCAGTTCGCCCAGGACACCATGTTCTGGAAATCTGTGTCATTTTCTCTGCTGCCGTGTAAATAATGGAGCGTGGCCAACAGAGCTGACACCTCGGAGCAGCACGAGGACTCTGCAGAGACGCAGCTCACAGTTTCAAACGCTGCAGAGCTGCTTCATGACTGAGACAAACAGAAACTCATGTCATGTCTTCATTCAACATGCAGCACAATGACGAGGTAGAAAGGTTTCATTCTTTAGAGGATTTCTGCAGATTTACAGGTTTCCACTATTTAAGCAGAAAGACAATAATTGTTCTGACCTCGAAAGAACTTTTAGTCTTCTAAAGTAAACTTCAATCAGTAACTGTCTTCAATTTAACGGATTTCACTCCTTGAATCAAAAGGACTAGTTGAGCATCCGAGTCTCCCTGCAAATCCTAAACGGCTCATGTCGTCCTCCTGAAGTCCAACTGTTCATTTGTTTTCCTGCAAATTCAAATATGGACTTAATGTTTTCTGCTCTTCTGTTAATCGCTGTTTTGTTCCTCAAATTAACAACCTGTTTGTTACCGAAGTAGTGCCGAGTGGATGTTGCGTCAGTGTGTTTGGGTGGTCTCTCTGTCCGTCTGCCCCTCCATCCATCAGTCTGAGAAACAAAGTGCCACAGCTGTTTCTTCACCACTTTATGTTCAAAGTCTTACTTCATTTTTTGAACGCTTAACAGAAGTTCTGGCCATTTCTGTCATCGTGCCCCGTTAAACCTCTCAGGCTCGAAGGGCTCCACTTGAACGCTTTAATCGGTTTGCCTCCTCGTTGTTCTTTCTGTTAATGACTTTAAAGCTGTTAAAAAGCCCTAAAGCAGCCTGTAGTTTGGTGTTCAGCTGATCCCCATCAGCAGGGTTCAACGAGGTTTTGTTGAGCAGAGAAACGGTCCCGCTGTTGCCCTTGAGCCAGGCAGTGTCCTCACAGCGGCCATGAACAAGATGTCCTGTAACAGAGACGGTTTACTGTGTTTGTAGAACTGGAGCAGAGGTCTGCTCTATAAAAGTGACTTTATGGTCCACATGGTTAACGAGGTCATAAAGAGAGTTTTATGAAAAAGAGTCTTTACACACATGATTTCAACAGACTAACAGCAGAACCACAACCTGCTGCTGCTCTTCACTTTTAAAAAACTTCACTTCTGACTCACTCAAAGGTCACCGACTGTGAACCAGCAGGAGTTTGACCACAAGAGCTGATTAAAGTTGATGAAGCAAGTCTTTGTCCCTTTAAGTTTGTGTATCTTCAAACTGGTGGTTTTTCATGCTGTAAAGCTACAAAACACAAAGCTGATGTTCCTGTTACGGATAAAAACACTGTGTGTGTGTGTAGTCCTTCCTGACGTCCGTCTGTCTGCTCATGCAGCTGCTCGTGACCTCCAGAAAACACACACAGGCCGCCAGTCGAGTTGCCATAGTAACAGCAGGTTAAGGGTCATTGGTCAGGTTCAAGCCGACAACATGGACTGATGATTATAATAAATAATAAAATAATCTGCTGGTTGTGTCGCAGCAGTGAAACAGTAAAAGTTTGAGTTGTCACAGAATCTTTTCAAAAACTCCAAACAATCACATTCTCATCATTTTTCACACATCCAGCTTCCTGTAAATTTAATCTTCATACTGACCACAACTCGAGTCATTTTTCATGCTTTTTTTAACCCAAAAAACTTGATGTTCACTGACTCGACAGTAATGATGGGACTCGTGTGCGTCCTTCACCGTTTAACACTCAGATTACTGAGCTGTTCATCACACATGAAACATGATGAGAACGCTCAGAACGCCACGTCGCAGGGCGGCTCTCGAAGACGTCACTGTCACCTCCTCACATCCATCAAGGCTTCAAAGATCCAAACACACTGAATGTATCTGACCACAGTGTTACACACTCACACACACACACACACACACACACACACACACACACACTCACACACACTCACAAACACACACTCTGAGGCCAGTGAGCTTCTGGTTCTGACCAGCAGTTTGTTCAGACACATCCACATGTGGACGGGGAGGATCAAGAGAGACAACACAGAAAAACCTTGTCATGTATGAAAGAACGATTGTGCACTTGCAGGTCAGAGGTCAGAGGTCAGGATGTCTGGACAGAAAGAGTTTCACACTTTGACGCCAGAGTCCGGAGTTCACACACACACCTGTTAACACCTGCATTAAAATGTGTTTCTAGTGATCAGATTTCAGTCACACTGTGCTGATGATATGAGAGTGCAGGTGTAAATTCATTCAGAGGCACTGCGGACGAATTGTGACCCGATCGAGCGTCTGCAGGTGGTCAGGGACACACTGTGACCACTGAGCTCACGTGGAAATGCAACTGCATGTTCGGTCAACATTTAACAGCTCTGCGGGTGGAGAAGCATCAAAAACAAAAACCTGTTTCTAGGCACCAAATGTTCGATCCTCGTGTGTGTGTCAGCGGTCGCAGCCTCTGCACACACAAAGTTTGAGCGTGTGTGAAGGTCTGACAGCCATCATACGCAGCATGCAGTGTGTATCATTTCACTCACATCACGTCACATCACGTCACATCCTGAGAGTCTCATGGCCAGCTGACACTGTGCAACCATGGCGACCAAGGATGAATTAAGTTAAGAAATACTGTGGACCCTTAAGTGGAAGGTTACCATGCTGAGCTGAAGGGTCACTGGTGTCACACCAGAGCCGTTGTTGATGGCGCCGTAGTGTTCCTGCCTCCATTCTGTTCCCAGGAAGTAGTCTGCACCTCACACGCAGTTGGTTTCATACATATAGAAAGTAACATGTTGCAGCTCAGTCTGTTCAGCTTCACAGGAAAGAAACTAAACACATAAAGATGCGAAACGCCGTCAGCATTGACACCGTGAGTCCCGTCAGATGTGCTCGCTAATAACGTGTCCCCATAACGTTAATCACAATGTAATACAGCCAGCAGAGGGGCGGCACCAGACCTCCCATTCACTTTAATCTAATCCATGCTGATTGGTTGGGTCAGGAGGACACGGTGTTCCTGTTCCACACTCACACACACCCCAACACACACACTCACTCACACTCACACACTCTGTAATCCCGTCCTTCCTGGCAGCTTGAACACTTTGGTCACATTCACAGAGTTCCGAGTAATTAAGGAGAGAAAAGCAGCATGTTCCCACTGATTTGATTATCAGTTCATGACTCTGTGTGTGTGTGTGCGCGCTTGGTTATTACTGAAACAGAGTTTTTAGTAGTTAGTTGGTCCCCCTGTGATGAAAAGTTAACCTTTCCCTTTTTTCCTGTGTTTCCTGTGTGACAGTGGTCAGGCATCCTGCAGCTCATCAGCGCTGAGTGTCGAACCTGCAGCAGATGTTTGACGAGCAGGTTTCTGTTTTTCAAGCTGTAGGCAGTGCAGAGTTGTGGTTGTGCAGGTTTTTGATGACCTGCAGTGTTGTGGAGCTGCAGAATAAGGATGCAGCACGGTGACCTTCACTGCATGTTCTGCCTGCAGCAGCAAGCTGTGTGTTTACTGCTAACGTAACACGCAGCGCCTGTGTAACACAGCGGCTCTGTTTGCCACAGTGGGTTTATCCGCTCTCAGTACTGAGGTTTAGGTCAACCTGTTTTTTGGAAAGATTCCTGTTCAATCCTTCTCAAGCTCACTACTATCTTGGTACACTCCACCTGCATTGGTTGCAATGAGCTACTACGGCAAATCTGCTTATCAGCTCACCTACTACCTCTCAGGAACATTACGTTTGGAATAGAAGTGTGAGAAGTTGTATTTACACCTCCATCCAAAACAACACCACACGCCAGAGCACAGCTTTATGTAACGGCCATGTTGTCCCCGGCCTCTAATCCAGCCCTCTCAGTTTGGGAAGTCTTGTTACCACCACAGATTATCCAAAACTGCTTTCTGACGGGAACACGGCGCTCTCTGTCCAGGAGTTCAGTCAGCAGAACAGCAGAGGAGCTTTTATTGTCACAATTACCTGGAGAGTTCACCGTGTGAGATAATAACTGCAGTAAAACTCGTGAGCACTTGTGTAAGAAACAGGAAACAAACAGGAAGCCCATCACCATGGCGACTGGAGTTACACATCCCAGCGTGTGTGCATGTTTGTGTGTGTGTTAGCTAACAGATAAACAGCTTTGGTGAAGGTCAGAGTTAAGGAAACAACACACTGCACTTACTGTAACATCATGGTGATTAAATAAACTTTTAAAAAGTTTAAAGGTCCTAAAAAGCTGCGACTGGCTCTCAGATTGAAACAGATTCAGCTGAAATAAACAGAACGTGAAAACGTGAAGTTTCCTCATGGAGCAGCTTTATGACTCTGCAGCTCATACTTCACCTCCTGGTGAACGTTAGTCCCCAATAAACACACTTTTACTGCAGTTACACAAACAGTTCCAGCTGAGCTTTAAACTTCATGCACAACTCAAACTGCAGTCAAAGTGCAAAATGATCTTGACTCAAGGTCCACTGAGCTTCAGCCAGACGAGATGCTTCAGGTCTTCTGAGGTGAATTCATCTCTGAGTCAAAGCACAAACTCTTTCTTCGCTCGGCAGATGAATCAAGTACGAAGCTGGAAATGAAGAGGCCTCCGTCACCATGGCAACACCTCACCTGTTCACCCCCGTAAACTGTGATGTGACAGAAACCCTGCAGGTGGAAACAGGCTTGAAACATCTTCTTTCACACTGAGAGAAAGAAACTTTCCATGTTCCACATTTGGGTAACGAGTTCAGGTTCGATTCTGTTTTATTGTTAAAAAACGCAGTAAAAGTGATTTCTTTATGGCTGTTTTTATAACTTATGAAAACAAAAGTCCAAAGTTCTTCTTTAAAGGTTTTTGATTCTAACTAACAAACAAAATAGTTTATGATAATAACGACAACTAATAATAACAAAATAACAAAATAATTATGATTTTTTTTTTCCTGTGTTAGTTTTATGTATCCAAGTCAGCTCATTTTAATGAGTCCCATTTAGATCATAAACACAAACTTAAAAACTTGGAACATAAATAATTGTCTTCACGTGAAAGGGTGGTGAAATCTGTTAAACACCTGAAGTGTCTCCTCTTAAGCTTAGAAATCAGCAGATGAAATTTGATTCAAAAATAAAACAGAAAGTAAAGGTATAATCTGCTGCTCCATCATTATTTTTTACTTCTGAACAGTTTTACCTTTTGAAATCATTAAAACCTCATGTTTCCATCACATTCTGAGCTACACAACAAAGAGCTGACCATGGGCCACCAAGACCTCTGATCTGATCTCTGTTAGCTCTGTTAGCACCATTAGCTCTGTTAGCTCTGTTAGCTTGGTGCTACATTTTCTGGACACAGTATTTGTTGTTAAATGATGTTGATCAGCTAATGACAGACGTGACCGAGTTTGTTGACGGAAAGCAGAAGCTGAGCTCCTTCACATTCACACTGGATGGACAGAAACGACCATGTTAGTTCATATTAGACCTGAAGACAGATGACCTTCATCTGTTCAACATCTACAAATGTGAGGGCACAATATCCTCTGATAAAACAACTGAAGGTGTTCCTCAGGGCTGCTGACCGGGACCCACTGTAGTTATGTCCATTATGAGACACTGCTGCTGCACATGTAGACTGAATGGATGAAGAGGAGACAGACTGTGGTGCTTCAGCAGGGATGGACTGATGTGCTCACTCTGGTTTTCTCAGCTTTGAATGTCCTGAACAGACAAACACTTTGTTTTTTACAACGCTGGTGACCAAGGGATTTTATTGGCTGGATTTTATTAATTCACTACACATGGAGTTTATAATCCTGCCAAGCTATTACCAGACCAAAGGTCAGTTCAGCTGTTAGCTGCATGCTAACTGGTTGGTCACACAGTGCAACAGGAAGTGAAACTCTGCGAGCTCTCTGAGCTGTGAGCTTCATACAAAATGAATCTTTGATGAGTTTGAACTCAATGTTAACTCATTTGTCTGATGTGTGTGTGTGTGTGCTCATATATCAGGAAAAAATGTGTTTATTTATTTTTTTATTTCCTAACTCACAGGTGAAACGGTGAACAGATTAATTCCTCTGCTGGACTTTGACCTTTCATTCCACAACAGACAAAAACAGACAGAGGGAATCACACGAGGTGTGTGGGCCGCAGGGTAAATAACAAGGTGTCCAAGAACAGGATTGTGGTTTGGGACGAGCGTTAGTGTCCTGGTCACAGACACTAATGACCTCGGGATCAGAGGCTTTGAGGCTCAGATGGTGCCAGCAGGCTCGTGACCACACAGATTAACTGTTGAGTAATCTGGCAGCCAGATTATCCTTCATCCCTGTGAGGACCTCTCATCCCTCATAGGACACCATAACAGCGAGGTAATTTACCGTGACGCTTACCGACAGTCACTTAACCTTCGTTAACTCCTGATCCCCCAACGTGATCCTGCAGCCTCAGCCTGTCAATTCATGCAGAATAAACAAAGAGAGAAGAGATACAGGTCACTGAGAGAAACTCACACACCTGCACAACTAAAGAACACCAACACCAAGCATGAAAAAGATCAAAAATTCAACTCTGTTCAAAAGGCTTTCATGGTTTTGTGTCTCCTCAGCAGCTCCTGTTTTCCACTTCTGAAGCAGCCTCTCAGGCTGAGCCCCTCCCTCCTGCCCTGCCCTTCCCCACCTGACCTTTCTGCCCCCCTGCTCACCTGTTCCCCACGTCCTCATGATGCAGTGTTTCAGTTTACAGTCTACAGATAATCTGGTTTGCTCTCCAGCATTTGTTCTGTCTGATAATTTAACCTGCATGCAGCTTCTGACCTTCACATGTTCTGTGCAGTAAACGTGAACCTGTCTATCTTTGTGTTCAGCTTCCTGTTTGTCGGAGCCACCAGTTTGACAAAATTTTGTTTTGACTTAAAACATAATTTTTTGTTTTAAGTGAAAATCTGCAGTGTAAAAGATGTGAAACCTCGAGTACTTTGTGTAGTGATCTTTTATAGAAAAAATAGTCTGATCAAAAAAACGATAACGTTTTGACTTGTGTGGTCACTCTGCTGACCAATAGAAAGCCACCCTGCCTGATCTGAGCGGATGCAAAGCCGAAGGGTCCAAAACAGAAGAAGTTATTGTAGCTTTTAGCTGTATCACTGTCCAGTTTATGAAGTCTGCCAGAGCACAAAGAGCTGCACACAGGGTTCACACAGTCAGACAGAGAGGTGCATTATCCCTGTGGCTCCTGAGCTAACGTGCTAGTTATCAGTGCTGCTTATTCAGAAAGCCTTTTCTTCAGAAACTCTTCACTGGATGAAATGATGCACAGAATGTCAGCAAACAGAACTGGTGTCTGTGACCCTTTAGTTCTCGTCCCAGAAGCTCTTTTTCATACTGATGGTAAAACATGAATCTTACCTTTTTCTTTTACTTGAACTTACACAGGTGGGTTTGTGAGAATGCTGCATGCCAGAACGAGCCCTTTGGCTGCGCCTCAGGAGAACTGGATGTGCTAACAGCTGAAGCATAAAGTTTTGTTAGATACGCTCAAAATAAACCCTTGCTTAGGCGAACCAACTGCATTCCAGGTACGAATGTCATGCAACAAATAGACTAAGCAACGTTCCAGAAAGGGGGAGGGGCTGAGGAACACGGAGAACTCGATACCGCCACAGCGAAGCCACCTTTGTTTTTTCCCACTGAACAAAAACACGCCAGCATGATGTCTTCAGGTGTGGGCTTTTAACAGCATGCTGGTGCTGTGGAACCAAAAAGGCCTGAACTGCAGCTGAACCATGTAGTGGAGTGTGTGACACACTGTCAGGAAGTGCTTCGTGAACAAAAACCACAAAACTAATGATGGATAATCTCATCCCCTACTCAGAAGATAAATCAAGGAGCTTCGCAACCTCAATGTCACCTCAGTTCTACAGTCGCTGTTGCTTCGTTGAGTTAGCTGCTAACTGCTGCTAACTGCCGCTAACTGCACTAACTGCCGCTAACTGCTGCTAACTGCCACTAACTGCCGCTAACTGCTGCTAACTGCCGCTAACTGCCGCTAACTGCTGCTAACTGCCGCTAACTGCTGCTAACTGCCACTAACTGCCGCTAACTGCTGCTAACTGCCGCTAACTGCTGTTCGGTCTCCTGCTGGGTCAAACACACTGTCGCAGAGATCTTTCCTGTCCTGTCAGCTCACTTTTATAACACAGACTCTGGCTGTGCTGTTTCTGCCTCCACTGCCCCCTCAGAGGCAGCAAGGCCCCCCTGTCCATCCTCATGCCTCTGATACAGAGAGGCTGGAAATACAGCAAAATAATCCTGACAGACAGACAGACAGACAGACAGGCAGGCAGGCAGGCAGACAGGCAGGCAGGCAGGCAGGCAGGCAGGCAGGCAGGCAGGCAGACAGACAGAGAGACAGTTCAGCAGCTTGATCAGCTGCTCCTTCACAGTGAATCTTAAAAGGCCGACAGATTTCGTGCGACCACGAATGTAAAGTGTTTGTCTTTCTGTTGTTCTGGAAGGTTCCAGCAGTGAACCTTCGTTGCTCCACAACAGCTCAGGAAACTGGAACAGAGCTGTAAACAAGCTGAGAAACGTCTGTTCGACCAGTAACATGAAGCTGGACTCTCACTAAACACATTCACCCCAATGGAAGAAACAGCAGAGTGAGACTCCCAAAGAGCAGAATTAGAACGACGTCCATCGATTATAAGACCTGAGAAAAGACATTTGAGTTACAGATACAGACAGAGCTGGCTGATCTGTGATCAGTGACTCACTGAGCAGAACACAGCAGTGACCATCAGACTTAAAGCTGTCGTCAGGTTGAACACACACACTCATGTTTAAAACGTGTCCGATCATGTGACTGCTGACACACACTGACCTCACACACTGCTTCATGTTCACTGAGTCAAAAAGTAAAAACATTCATAGTCTGAACTCTGGACACGTCCGGCATTGTTCTCGTCCCGCTTCATCTGATCCAGCATCAGTTCACATGTGAGGCTCACGCACACAATATGTTGTTTACTGCTGCAGCACTAATGGCTAAATGAAGCGTGTGCAGCGTGCTATTGTTGCTGTTCCTGTTTACTGTGGACACACAGTGGTTTGACAGCGTCTGAATCGGGTTGGTGTCCACACTGGAGGTCCTCGTGTCACGCCATCCTCTAATGAGAGTCTCAACACATGCGGTCTGATCCTGGAGCAGCACCTCCACAAAGAGAGCATTCTTCAGCCCGAGCAGGAAGTTGACTTTGCATTGTGACTGAGTGCTGACTGTTCTGCTCATCCCCCCCGTTCACATGTTCACCCAAATTATGTCTGAATCCTGCAGCAGAAAGCAGCTGAAACCAGGTCAGAGTGTTCGCAGCCCAACAGGAGACCAGCAGAGCTTCACTGACCTCCATCCTCCCCTCCTTCATGGTACATGGATCTCATTTATACAGAGCTGCTATTCAACATGCTCCACAACGTCCCTACCACACACACACACACACACACATACACACACACACACACACACACACACACACACACACACGGCAGCCAGTCACCATGCGAGCTGCTGGTCGAGCCACAGGAGGAGGAACCAGGACTCGAGCCTGTGATCAAAGCTTACTGTGTCTTGAAGATGAGACGTTTGGACATGAACACATCACCAGCAGAAAACAGGAACACACTAAAACACATCTGTAACAGCTGTGCAAATGGTATTTTCTATTGATTTCATGGCTCCTTTATGTGAAATCCTGCAGACAAACAGCAGAACAAGCAGCGTCATGTCGGTGTCAGACTCAGAACCTCAGAATAAAACAAAAGTCTCCAAACAGCAGATTCTGAGCGTCGTCACAGCTGAAAACAAGGTGAGCAGAGTTTCCAACACAGTCGCATTCAGGTGAAGGTGTCGATCAACAAGCAGCTTTCAGAACAGAGTCGATGCTGTGCAGGAAGTTCTGTGGTTGACGGGCTGATGGCTGAGAACACATCTCCATCATCTTCATCACCATCATCATCTCCATCATCATCATCATCCATGTTTCATGTATTTTCTATCAGTGTTCTTCTGTCGTCGGTTCCTCTCGGTGTTGTTGTGTTCTCAGCAGAGTCTCGTTCTCTCCACGTTTCCTCTCCTCTGTGTTCTTTCCGTCGGTCACGCCCAACAGTAGCTGCGTGTTTCCAGTGACACTGTGACACACCTTAGCTGGATCTAACTGGGACCTCTGGAGAAAGATCTTATGTCACCAAACCTGCTGCTGTTGATGCTGAGAAACACTTTCTTGTTTGTGCTGTTTTTAAATATCAGCATGTGTTGGTGTGTTTCTGTGTTCGGGGGTCAGAAGGTTTGGCTCAGTATCACGACGAGATGATGAGGACGAGCTCGTCGAGCAGTCGTTGCAGCTTTCTGTCGTCCATGTTCTCTTCATTCATTCATGTTTTTACAGTCTTTTCATGGGAAGTTTTAACGGAAGCAGTTTTATCTCTTTTTCAGGAAGAAAGGCAGCAGTGAGGCAGTGTCATCTTTCAAACCCATACATGCACAAATGAATGACAAGAACATCTCTAATAGATAAATGCAACTGAACCAAAAACAAAGAGGAAATTCACTGAGCTACAAAACTGATTTAATAAAGTTTTAAAATAAGCTTCCATCAGTTTATCAGAACCTGTTAAACTTCAGTCAACTGTGTCATTATTTTCTGTCAAAGGCTGAAGTTTAACGCTGTGATTCCACATCACTGGTCACCTGCAGGTCAAACACAAGAAGTTCAGCCTGGATGCATCAGTTCAGAAGAGTTCACATCAGCTGGCTGCTCCTGTGGAGCTGATGACAGTTGATGCTTGACTTCAGTTTCATCCTGATCAGTTGCATCACTCGCTCATTTCTGGACTGACTGACAGCCTTTAACACCCATGAAGCCACGCCGCTTACAGGCCTAACATCTGAACTGAATCAGAATCAGAAACGCTCCTCAGAGCCCTGACGAGAACCCAAGGAGAACCTGAGGAGAACCTGAGGAGAAAAATTACAAGATGGATAGAAATACAATACAAAAGAGAGAATATGTGAAAACATCAAACTATGTAACAACAAACAATATGTAAAATATCAGTGTGTGTTTGTGGAGGGACCACATCTTGCTGCATGATGCTGCACTGGGGGGGGGGGGGGGGGGGGGGGGGGGGGGGGGGGGGGGGGGGGGGGGGGGGGGGGGGGGGGGGGGGGGGG
>JAQMCX010000001.1:30061905-30088597 GCA_029814765.1 Acanthurus leucopareius
ATTAATTTCGATTAATTAATTACAGACCCTATAATTAACGCGATTAAAAATTTTAATCGAGTCCCACCACTACTTTTTACATAATTTTTTTGTTTTGTCAGTAGTTTGGTTTCAGACCTTTTGCCCTGAGTCTGATGCTGACAAAACATGGAAACATTTCAACTTTTAAAGGAGTCACAGACTCACTCAGTGTGTGATCAGAGCTGCTTCCACTGTCAGACTCACATGTGTCAGTCAGGTCACATCCTCACATGTCACACCTCATTTTATGGATTGTCCATGAGCGCAGCATCAGCATCAATAGAAAGCCTTCGCTGACAGATGAGTGCAGTGTGCGTTCTGATGGAGCCACCGGTCACCATGGGTTGGTGGTGCATTCAGTGAGGTCTGCACCTTCTTTACATGTAAAGTGTTGTAAGACAACTTTTGTTGTGATTTGGCGCTTTAAAAATACAATTTGACTTTCTTGACCTTTCTATATAATAAAGCTTTATCATTTAAAAAAAGAAAACAAAAGAATAGACACAGCTAAATGAAAAATATGTGAACAGCGGCAGCCAATTAAAAATGTATCTCCTCCCACAGCGGTTAATAAAGCATACATTATTATTATTATAAATGAGTATTCAGTGCCAAGCCGGAGCACAGATCATTGTCTCGATCATCACAAAGTTAAAGAATATGTTCGGCTAGTATTCGACAGCAATAACTCCCATGAGTCTCGTATTTGCTGCTGTCTTTTCTCTTTCTTTAAGGATTACTGCTAAACTGTTTGTGGGTCAAATAGCTTGTGAGCAAACATTTTTAGACTTTGAACAAAGGTGTGGTCTACATCTCCACCCATCACCTCCCACACAGGAAGGAGTGCTCGTTTGATCAGGATGAAAGAAAACTAGGTCACACAAATACACAATGAACCCAGAGAAACAACGCATGGGCAGGACAGACAGAGGCCTTTCTGGGGCCCCAAGCGAAAAGTTCAACTCCCACATGATTGTGAAGTGACGTATGATCACGTATGCTGCAGACGAACTGTGAGCACCCACAGGCCACGGGGCCGAGGCAGGCTGTCGCTCACTGCAGATGAATGGAGGACTGTCGGAGAGTCAGACTGTGTTTGTTTCCACATCAACCTTCAAGTCAAATCATTGTGTCCTGACAGTCCTGGTGAACTTCAGCAGGGAGTTTTGAGGAACGGGGGGATTATCTGATGATTTGTGGTACTGGACTATGTAAATAAAACTGGTGTGTCAGCATCCTCCCTGTTTGCATGTGTTAGCAATTTCCCTCGGGATAAATAAAGCTTCTTGAATCTTGAATCTTGAATCTTAGCATGTGTTAGCATGTAGCTCAGATTCGGCTCACTGTGGCTCCACAGGCGGCTCATCGCTGTGTTTCAGCCTGTGCTGAAGTTTTGCTGACAGCTTGGACGTGTTGATCTGCTGCAGCTGGAAAGTTTCATTAATTGATTATTTCAGTTACTAAATAGGTTGAATTTTAACAGATTAACCGTTTGGTTGGTGTCTGACCACCAACCAAACAATTCTAGTAATCAGTTTATTGGAATCAGTCCACAGGCGGACTCCTAACTGCTACCAAAGTTCATGTTTTTCCAGAAAACCAAAAATCCAGAAATCATGAGGATGAGATGGTCTCCACGGCTCAGTGGGAGGAGAGAACTCGGCTAAAAATACCGATGGAGTAAATGAACCCTGACGGAGGTGGACTCGGTCCCGCTGGTCTTGATTCCTGGTCACCAGCGTCACGCTCTGTGCTGTGCCGCAGTACCTTCAAACATACTGTACTGTGCTATGAACTGCAAACTAAGCTGTCTATTGGCCAAGCTGTGGTGCTTCGGGAGGTCGTCTGGTGTCATGGCAACACAGTTCAAATCCCTGAGACTCGCACACGTATCCGCTCTGTCCACGTGGCATTCACAAGCTGCAGCCTCACATCTTTTCACATCATGTTACAAACACAAAAAGCCACAAACAGCAGAGATGCTTCCTCCTGTGACAGATTCATGATTCAGCTGTGTTGGAAACAGAAAACTTCACTTAGGTTTGATTACAGTCTGGAAGCCGTCTTGCCCTCGTGACCCAGCGCGGGCTGGCTTTGATGCAGTGAAACAGATGATTTCTGAGAAGAGATTTAAAACTGGTCCAGAGCCGAGTGCTCAATCAACAGCTCGTTCTTAATTGGCTCTGCTGAAAGCTGTAAAGGTCACTGCGTGGTCACTCTGGAAATAAGAGCAGAGGATGGAAAAAGGCCCCAGTAAAGCTCTTACAAAGCTAAGTGAACAGTTTGAGGCACATTCCTCGCAGGATGAGGGTTGAAGTCGCAGCGCTGCAGGCCGGCGTCCTGCCGACAGCAGAGGAAACCTCTCAGAGATGCTGATGTGAGGACTGTGGGGACAAACCTTATGACACGAGCAAATCGATCAGTGATCTTTGAGGAAACTCGGTCACATGACTGCTGAGTTTGTCTGCATCCTCAGCTCCCCCCAGTGACCAACGGACCAATCAGAGCATGGAGACAGGTCCTCTTGTCTTCAGGTGTGGATGCGATGTTTCTGTACACTCTGTCTGAACTCTTAAATCAACATGTTTCTGACAAACTTGCAGACAATTCTGTGGCATAAACACACGCTGAAACACACGTCTAACCACATGCAAATTACCTGAAGCTGTAGTTCAGTTAGCCAATGCAGTTAGCTAACGCTGCTAACAAGGAGACCAGTTTCTGTGTGTACTGTCAGTCAAACAAGCGGTTGAAATTATTTGTACATTTATAGTTTATTTTAGGAAACTGATGCTGTGCTGCTGAATGTTCTTCTGTCAGTCAGGTCTGTTGAGTCTTTCCATCTGAACAGTGTGGACCGTTGCAACACTGCGCCACCGGCGCTAAAAACCACTGCGGTTCAGACCTTAAACTCCTCACACATCTACTGTCAGTCTGTATGAGACATTTTTGCTGAGTTACTTAATTTATTGTAATAATAATAATAATAATAATAATAATAATAACATAAAATCAGTTGTTAACATTTTTTAAGCTATCAAAATAAAACTTTGGCTCAATTACTCTAACATCAGTATTCTTCTCAGCATAGCATACAATCCAACCTCAAAATACTTCCAGGTGCTCTTCCTCCCTCTTAGCGACTGTCCACCTGCTCTCACTGTGATGATGACAAACACAACTCACTCAGACTCAATTTTGCCATTTTCATCATGCAGCAAATGATTCTGTTTGTCCTTTTAAACCAAAATAATTGAAATGAAAATAATGCTAACTTTCTGTTATCTGTGCTCTCTGTGGCTACTCTTCGCCTCCTGAGCAGGATGACTTTTGGCACCACCTTGTGGTTACAGGTGCCCTAAGAGCAGAGCACTTCATGATCATTGCTGTCTGGTCACATGAACGTAAACAGAGATCTGAGATCTGGGATCTGCAGTAACAGAACTTAGCTCAGCTCGTAGTCGGATCAGGTCGCAGATTCTGCGTGAACCTGTGAAGATTTCCACCTTCAGCCTGCATTTATTCCAATGGCCAGCAGGGAGCAGCTCCACTGGTTGCAAAAAGACTTGCAATTGTGCATTTTTGAGGAAAAGCTTCAACACATTGCCTGATTAATGTCCTTGTTTTCCTGATGATTTTATGATCTTGGTCTGTGGTTTCAGGTCTCCTTCAGCTTCATGATGTTCTTTCTGTAAATGACGCCGACACTTAAAGTGAAATCGACGACAAGCTGTGTGACTCAACCTTCATCCCTCTCACGTTCACTCTTCACTTGTTAAGTGATGATGTCGTCTTCTGACAGCAGTGATTACAAGTAAACATGAAGTTTTAACCGTGATGACTTCCAGCTGTGTCTCACTGCTCGATGATACGACATCCTGAGCTTTAACCTCAGCAGATAAAAGCTCACACACGGATCTCCCTCCACTCTGAAGCTTTTTAATAAAACCATGAGTGATGTCTCATGTGCTCATCTGTAAGCGATGAGCTGAATCGTTCACCTGACCATTCGATCTGCTCAGAAACTGCTGCTCAAAGTTCTCAGGCTCAGAACTGACGAGCAGTGGAAGATTATTTCTGTCAGGTAAGAAGAAACTGTCTCATCAGTTAACAAAGAAAACAAGAAATAATGGCAAATACAAAAGTAAGACCAATTTAAATTAATATGATGGGATGTAAATCTCACAACCACATTTTATCTCTTACTTTGGACTTTTCAAAGTAAGAACTTTCTGACTTCTCATCAATTTTTTGGCAGAGCTTCAATAACACGCAGAAAACATAAAGGAAAAAACATACAACAGTAAAGGCATCACACCAAGCCTCTGCTGCGTGTTTTGATTCCAGCCTGTCTGATGAAGATGAAGGTCGGTCTGTTTGTGACCTGCTCAGTGCAGGTTGGAATATGTCAGCAGCTCAACCAAACAGAGATTTTGTAAGCTTTATTTCAAGCAGTTTAAGGATTTTTAGAGGTGAAATCATTGTGTTGCTCACAAATTGGCACCTCAGGTTGGGGGGTTTGTAAGGACACTAAATCTGTGTCGTGTTTGAGTCTGTGTGTTTCCATCAGTTTTCTTCATCTGGCAGTTTTGTTGTCACGGTGACCTGAGCCGATGACTCAGATCATCATTAAGTGATGATGCATGTTGGGGAGGGACGTGGAGAAATGATGACACACTTCTGATGTTGACACAGTTTTCACTGGTTCACACCAACACACACTGTCATTGTGCTGCCAGACGTGTGATGAGGAAACCACATAAGTCATTACCCATCATGCTTCGCAGAGTGATGGTCAGCAGTCCTCACACTGAGGCAGCAGCTGCTTACTGGACTTCCGCAACGTGAAGTTCAGGTTGGCAGGTACACGTCCTTCCACTTTAGTGCCCCACATTGGAGCCCCTCAGGGCTGTGTGCTCAGCCCCCTCCTGTTTACTATGAAAACCCACGACTGCAACCCCGACTTGGAGAAAGCTCCACTGGGAGGCACAGGGATGACTCCACCATCATTGACTTGATTTCTAACGAGAGAGAAGGAAATCCCCAGAGAACAAGCCACTGCTCAACATCAGCAAAGCAAAGAGCTGATTGTCTTGTTGTTTCCTGTTTCATGTGCAATCCTTTTATTGGAAAGCACTGTGTGAGGCTTTTGTCCCTCTTCATGTAATAAATGCTTTAAATCATCAGGTAAAATAAAAGCCAGGGGACTCATCAAGCTCTGTCTCCTGTCTAAACCTTTTGGATCTCTGCACATGAAGGTGGAGCTGCAGTAAGCAGATGTTGAGGCCTCTGCCAGGAGACAGATGTGTGTTGTGACCCCATACATCTCTCAGCGCTGGTCTATCTCTGCACAGATCCACGTTTATTTCTTCATCCAAGGGGCCCCTCGGAGCCCTGGCCTCATTGCATAATGCTGTTGCTCCTCTGAGCCAAATCCGTCTCCTGCAGTGCTAACAGAGCTACATGTTCAGCTGCAACTCCAAACTCTGCTGCACAGAGATAAATCTTCTGGTTGATGGCCATTAGCTCACTGGCTGCCCCATAAGCTCATGTTTCAGAGGGGAACCCTGGGCTGACCCTGCACGGGCCCCAACAGCAAGGTGAACACTCCCTTCACCTGCCAGAGAGGCAGCAGGACCGACTCCATGTCTGTCATTTTGTCTGAAACTTGTCGCTCTCAGAGCAAACATGGAAGCCTGCTGTGCGAGGTCAGCAGTGGACAGGACGAAGAATGTGGGCCAGCGTGAGGTCTGAGAGTCTCTGCAGCACTTTACTGAGTCTGAAGTCCTGAGAACAAAACCTGCTGCTCCTCAAAGTCAAACACACTCCTGCTGGAAACAGCAAGAACCTCGGGAGAAATGAACAGGACACAAACACACACACACACACACACACACACACACACACACACACACACACACACTGCTGAACAGAGATATTCAAGCTTTACATCTGTTTAGTTTGTTGTTGATGCAGGTCTGGTGGTTTGTGTTTGAACACACATTTGTTCACCTAATAAAAGATAAGAACCTTCATTTTTAAAAAGGAAAAAGGTTTCTTTTCTTGATGGTTCTTTAAGGATAAAGGAGATGTTGTTGTTGTTGACGTTGTTGGTAGTAACAGGAAATGTTTTGATCTGCTCAGTTTCAGAAATCTGTTTGCTGACTAGTTTCAGTTGTTTTGAGTAATTGAAACCTCACACACACACGTTTGTGTCTCTACCCTCGTGGGGACACTCCATTGACATAATGCATTCCCAGACCCTAGTTGAACTATCAGGACTGAATGTCTTCACCCAGCCCTTCTTCCAACCTTAAACTAAACATGATTCTAACCTGAACCCAAAACCAACTCTTTACCCTCAGAGAGCAGTCAGGACCTCAGAGGACCTAAGTTTGGTCCCCACAGTCATATGAGGTCCCCATGTGTTGCTGTGTGTCAGGTTTTCTTTTCTGTCAGGTGTGTGTCTGTGTGTGAGTGTGAGTTTGTGTGTCAGTGTGTGTGTTTTGAGCCCGTTGTACAGTGTGTCTCTGTAACGTGCAGCAGAGTGGTGGTATTTATTTCAGGAGCCAGCGTTCACTCTGTTTGTCTTCTCGGGACGTGACTCTGGAAAGCCTCCAAGGACACGGACTGAAGCAGCGTGCCAACGCCTTGACGCTCTCGCCAGCAGAGCTCTTTCAGACCCCCGCTGCACAAAGGAACAAACAGAACAGCGAGTACTGCCGCGGATCAGGTTGTAGGTGCTGGGACTTCTGGGAAAGTGGGGGAGCAGCGGGGTGTGTGACCGGTCCCCGTCTCTGAGGGGCTCTGCACCCTCCTGGGAAAACATATGTGGATGTGTCAAGTTGTGCTCTAGATGTTTGACACAGAATACACATTTCTCAGTGAACACATGCAGAATGAATAAAGTGATATATTTGGGTCATTACATGTGAGAGCTGCTGTAACTCGAGTTGGGCACAAATGCGCCTGAAGCCGCCTGCTGCCTCGTGTGAGACCACAGCAACACTTTGGTTTCCCCTCCCTCAAAGACAGAGTCGGATCGAGCTTTGGGAGGAACTGAAACACAGAGGGAACCTCTGGCAGCAGATAATCAGAGGTTTATCGATAACAAACACACACACACACACACACACACACACACACACACATACACACACACACACACTCAGCTAGCAGCACTTGACACGACAGCATCCCAACATGTTGGACGATCTGCCTCACTGTGTGGATCAACTTTCTCTGTGTGGCCTGACACTCAGTTTACAGCCTGAAGCCTCTCACTGACTTTTCAAAATAAAAGAATCAAGTGGTTTCTGTCTCGAGCACTCAGACGCTGTTGGGAGACGAATGCTAACGGCTAACAGCCTGTCAGCTCTGTGATCAGGAGGTCGTTCAGTGTGAGTGAGTGTGTAGATCTGAACTCATTACTCTGCAAACGGGAATTTCTTGTTAAATTTTGAGGCAGTGAATTCTCATTTTGTGCTGGTTGAGAGTCAACTGAACTGAGTGACTGCAGAGGTCAAACTTTCTGTTATCAACATGTCCAAACGTCTGATAAGAGCTGCAGCAGGAAGAGCAGATTACATCACAGTGCGTTTGAGACCAAGCAGGTGAAAGTTGATCAGTGTGACTGCAGATTAAGCTCCAACACATTGATCCAATCTGCTTGTCTTTCCCTGCCAGCCCTGCAAGGAGACGCTTCATTGAATCCTTCATGTTCATTTTATGGATCAAGTGTTTCTGTTTGTTAGTAAGAAACGTCAGCATAGCACAGCGTGAGTGCTGCAGCATATTAAACTCTTTTATTACAATGTAAACCAGACATTAATGTACTGACATAACTCTGTAAAATCTGTCTCTTTTCATGACTGTTGTCACAAACTTTGACAGGCTGTAAAATACATCAGTGACATTTTACGAGCTACAGTTGATCCTTATGTTAAACAGGCCCTCAGCCGAGCGCTGCAGGGATTATACAGAGCAGACGTATTTTTATACATGCACATTTCACATGAACACAAAGCGATTGGTAATTATAACCAGATGCTCTTTTAAATCTGCCTGGTTATTTCTGTCCTCTTAATAACTGCTGTGGATGTTAGTGTGTGCTCTGTGTTGTTGGCCGACGGCCTGTTTCGTCTTCTGTTTGTATTGTGTTCGTCTCACATCGGCCCCCCTTTAATTTGTTCTGGAGCCACATCTGCTGATTTTCTGTTAGCTTCCAAAAATCCCCAAATGTCTTCCCGTAAAGAAATGTTTGATTCTGGCTGCGCCTGAACACACAAACTGTGTGGAAGCTGTGGAAGCTTCGTGTTGCACCTTGGGGAGTTCGGCTGCACACAGAGAAGGGGAGGAGATGAAGGCAACTTCACTTGAGTGATGATGTTACTGACTGGACTTGGTACAGTTTGGTACAACAGAGGTTTCTAGAAAGTAAAGCTTTTTCTGGGTCTGAACCAACAGCTGCTAATGAGACTGTCTGTGTCCCTGCAGGCTGTGACACTGGTTTCGGGAAGGCGACGGCGAAGCATCTGGACACTCTGGGATTTGACGTGTTTGCCACAGTGTTGGACCTGTCAGGAGACGGAGCCAGAGAGCTGCAGAGGAGCTGCTCCCCCCGCCTCACCCTGCTCCAGGTGGACATCACCCAGCCACAGCAGGTCCAACAGGCGCTGCTGGACACCAAGGCCAAGCTGGGCCTCAAAGGTAAAGACTGGCTGCTGCTTGTGAGTCACAGAAACTGTGTCTTGTCCCATATTTCTATTTGTTTCGCTTATTTCATCTATTTTCACCAGGCAACAGCATCATGTGGCTCCGTAACACTGACATCAGATCAGTTAGCAGTGTTTTACAGATCATTACAAAATGCATGAGTCACATGACCACAGGTGTGTCCGGTCTCCACGTTTCACTGTCATTTAAAGCCGAGGCATCTGACAGTCAGCTGACCTGTGGGCTCACAGGTGATTGGTCCCCAGACTGCGACTCGTAAGGTTCAAACTTGTGAGAGAGTTTCAGTAAGTGATGAGCTTTAATGCTACAGCGTGCTGACAGTTCACAGAGAGCTGCAACCGCACAGGAATGTTTGGAGGCCTTCGAGGAAACCGCGAAAGAGCAGAAGCTGCAGAGGAGGCGCAGACATGGGAAACAAGGAACAGCTTGGATTCATCTAGAGGAGAATCCGAAGAGAATCCGAGGAGTCTGAGAGGAGTCTGTTAGGAGGTGACTGAGTGTGGAGGCAGAGGAGGAGGAGGAGGCGCAGGGTTCACACACGGAAATGAGGGCAGGTCAGTCTGTGATTGGCTGAGACCTGCAGCTCCCACTGACTCTGTAATGACACAGTTCACTGTCGACTTTACCTCAGAGTCATCTGAGGACACAAGGAGGGTGTGTGTGAGTGTGTGTGTGTGTGTGGTGGAAACTGAGCTCTCAGTGCAGACAGGTGTTGAGGGCAGATTTGTAGGTGTTGTGTGACACAGTCGACATGTCACTCCTGTGTCTGGACAGACAGACGGAAGGACGGACGGATGAATAAAGTTCTTTATGAGGCGACTGCAGCAGCACTTCACACATCATAAACACGTTTCTATAACTGAAACAGACTCATGTCTAAAGAGTAAAATCACAGAGACTCTCAGTGTTTGCAGAGAATATACACTGTGTGTGTGTGTGTGTGTGTCAGACAAGCTGCAGCAGCTCAGACCTCTTTAAAAGCCAACATGAATCAATCAGTGTCGCTGATCGATTGATAGATCAATGAAGCAGTCAGATTACTTTCACCCCGTCGGTGAAACCGTGAAAAACGTTGTTTTCAGTAAATGTCAGTCAGCTGATCCAAAGCTCAGAGTTCTGGCTTCTTATCAGGTCTGACGGAGAACATGTGGAGCGTTAAAGACGCCGGCGGCTGACTGACCCCGAGCGTCTGCTCCGTGTTCACGGGTTCTTCCAAGAAAACTGGGCCGGTCAAAGGCCGCAGGGACGCTGAATTCTCCGGATTTTCAGGTTTAACAGGGTCACTGTGATGCAAACGAAGCATCGATGTTTGGACACACGGACAGAAATACAAGTACATGAGATTACATGACATACGTGTTCATGAACACCCGTGAACGTGTCCTTTAGTGGTTCAGAATGACAGTTGTGAACTGGGCAGAGTGGGTCATGTGACCAGTGGGGGTGGGCTCCCAGTTAACTGGGTGGGGCTGGATGTTCTTTTCCTCTTATCTGTCATCAGCTCTGGAACAGTTCGGGCCCAAACAAAGCGCCCACGTTCTGATTCTGGGTCAGCCGCTTGAGATAAGGGCGAGCGAGGCTTGTTTACACTCACTGAGAGAGAGAGAGAGCGGTGCTGACCTCATGGAGTACTGTGTGTGGTGATTACTGTCTTATCTGCACACACACACACACACACACACACACACACAGTGAGGCTGCAGGTGTTATATAACCAGAGTCAGTGACAGAGTAAATATACTGCAGAACAAGTACAACAGCAGGAGAACAGAACAGGTACCAGTCGCTGTCATGTGACTTCGTCCGTTGTTTGGAGTTCATTCTGGAGTGTTGAACAAGAAGCTTGAAGGTCGAAATCAATGAGAACACACACACCTCTGACCTGTTCTGGTTTCCATGGAGACGGAACAAACAAACAGTCAACAAGAGTTCCTGCTTTTCCTCGCTGAGCTGCAGGAAATCGATGTCGTGTCTGTGACGCATGAAGCAGAGCATGAACAGGTGAGCTGGAGCAGGTGACACGGGCTCATTTTGGGGAGGACGTCCTGCTGCTTCTGGACCCAAGCTGGTGTCACATGACCATCGTCAGGCACAGCTGGTGTCACATGACCATCGTCAGGCACAGCTGGTGTCACATGACCATCGTCAGGCACACTGTTCTCAGACTCTGGTCTGTTTTTCTTGCTGATCAGCAGCAACGAGGTCCAGAACCGTCGTGTGAACACACCTCTGCTCTCTTTTTCTGTGTGTGTGTGTGTGTGTGTGTGTGTGTGTGTGTGCAGGTCTCTGGGGGCTGGTGAACAACGCCGGAGTGTGTGTAAACTTTGGAGACGCCGAGCTGTCGCTGATGTCAAACTTCCGTGGCTGCATGGAGGTGAACTTCTTTGGCACGCTGAACGTCACCAAGAGCTTCCTGCCGCTGCTGCGACAGGCCAAAGGTCGCATCGTCACCATCTCCAGCCCCGCCGGTGTGTGTCCAACACTCACAACCACACTCACACACACACACACACACACACACGCTCACACACACAGATCTGTCATTAATCTTAATCGAATGTTCCAGAAAACTGAACCACAGATGAACCGACTGCTGCCTTCAAACTGCCAAACCAAACAAACCGAGCTGCTGCTCGTCTCTCTGCCGCCCGTTTGTCCAACTGAACTCAGAGCAGCAGCTCAGCCGAACCAATCAGACGCAGCAAACGCACTTAAACGCATCGTGTGTGTGTGCACAGTAATCGATAAGTCAACCAAAACCAGTCACATGACGGCATCTTCTGAGGTTTAAACTTGACGTCAGAGCCGTTGTGATGATGTCACTGAGGAGAGGTCACCTGATTGTTCAGGTATCGTCCTCTGATGAGCTGACACACCTGAGACAGGTGAGTCTGTACCTGCATCAGCAGCATCATGCTGACGGCTTCTAACAGACATACAAGACTCCGCCCCCTTCTCCATCTTCTCTCCACCCCTCCTCCTTCTCCCTTCTCCCTCCTCTATCCTCTACTCCCCCTCATCTCTCCACCCCCCTCCTCTCCTCCTCCTGTTCTGGCTCCTCCCACTCTGCCCCCTCCTCCTGTTCTGGCTCCTCCCACTCCGCCCCCCTCCTCCTGCTCTCACTCCTCCCCACAATCCCCCAAAACCACACGGGGACGTTTGATGGTCAGAGTTCGATTTCGAAACTGCTTTTTTAATGAAGAACAAGACAAAAACAGCAAAAGCAACAGAAAGAAAATTATATTTGATAAAAAATCTGCTCAGAATACAAAAAGAAAAAGGCCTTGAGTTGAACACTGAGGACAGTTTTGTGATCGATGCTCCATCAGTCAGGTCGCAGCTTCATGGGAAGCTCTCGTCTCCTCAGTGGATCAGCTGATTAACACTGTGGACACACACGGTGTGTTTGCTCAGCAGAGTCTCCACCTGCTGATGAGGCTGTGAGCTGCAGTTGAAGCTCTGGAACAAGAGGGTGATTCTGTTCCTCTGGTTGGCCGGTCTGTGTGTGATGTCACGGTGATGTTGTGTTTTCAGGTGACCAGCCGTTTCCCTGCCTGGCAGCGTACGGAGCATCTAAAGCGGCTCTCAACCTCTTCACCAACACTCTGAGACACGAGCTGGAGCCCTGGGGCGTCCGAGTCTCCACCATCCTGCCCTCCTCATACAAGACAGGTAACAGCACCAGCCGCTGCACCTCACACCTGTTCCACACCTGAGAATCACTGATCTGACCACACGCAGCAGAAACCTGCTCGACTCCACACTACACACGTTTCTGAGTGAAGCTCATGAATTTTAAGGTTTTTTCATCCATCCATCATCAAAATGACAGGATGAAAGACAGCAGTGCTCGGATATGTAAAGATCCACTTTGCTCAGTCTGAACCCGTCACCTGTAAATCCACGTCCACGCGTCTGAGACCGAACTGAAGGCTCAACACACCAACCCACAATAAAAATAACGTGGTTGTAACTTCAACCTGTATTATTCCGATGGAGCAGCACCTCCAACGGTTTAAGCAGGAGGATGCAGGGGTGGAGGACGTGTTGATGCAGTGGACCTCCTCTGATCCTCAGCGTCTGGAGGACGAACATGATGACAGACCTCCTGCTGAGCTGAACGCTGTCATCCTGACGACCACATGTGGGACGAACCATCTGTTCTCATACACAAACTTCCAATCACTGACTTTTGACTTTGAACGTCCTGCAGCAGGGATGGATGTGATTAGAGGGCTGGAGGACGAAGAGTCGCACACACTGTTGGCCAATAGAAAAGCCTCCGTTTGCCTCAGTTCTTGCTCTTGCTGTGGGTTTGAAAAACACAGCGTCATCATGTGAATAGTTCACTGTGTGCTGCAGCTGTTGTGCTCTGGACACTTTGGGGATTCAGAGAAACCACAACTGAACTTATCTTGAGATAGAGAGCAGATATGCAGCTCACAAGCAGAGGAAGAAGTATTTGGACGGCCTGCCTAATGAGGTGATGACTGATTGGATGTAGCAGTGGTGATGTAAACAGCGAGCTGGGCACACTTTATCCTGCTGTTCTGTCCTCAGTCCTGTAGAGACAGGTTTGTATTCAGACCCTTAATCCTGCTGTTACTCTGCTGGTTTGGGAGCTGCTCCGTTTGGCTGACGGCCGACTGAGTGGATGAACTTTATCCAGACTTTGTGTTGACATCCTGCTCGCTGCAGCGACGCCGTGAAGTCAGAGAGATGAACCATTTGGCCCGTTCGTGCAACACGTTTCTCTCCTCCAGCCATCACATCTGCAGCACACACTGCCTGTGTCCCAAACTCTGATGAGAAACTCTAACCAGGTGCACTATGGGAACTGTAGGATCAAGTGTCCTTAAGATTTCTATAAATTTGAAAAACGAGGCGTTTCGTCTCACAGCTCCAAAGCTTTTAAATATCTGAGCATAAAATGTGTTCAACTATCATAAATAAGTCAAGTCTGACTCTGTGGGCTGCTCTTCATCTCCAGGGGGCGCTGCAGCAAGCCCTTCATAATAAAACAAGATTTACATGTGTGTAGCCTGCTGGTTAACTTATTCAGATAAAACTTCTGATGTTGATCAGCAGGTTTTTAAACTTTAGTTTCCAGGGAAACTGTGAATCTGCTGAACTTAAAAAACTACCTCAGACTTGTTTCTATGATCCGTAATAACGGCTCGTTACCTGTAGCTGGTTGTTGCCGTGGTGACACTAACCTCTGTTGTCTCCGCAGGTCAGTCCAGTAACCACACCTACTGGGAGCAGCAGCAAAAGCAGCTGCTGCAGAGTCTGCCTCCGGCGCTGCTGGAGGACTACGGCGAGGACTACCTGACCGAGACCAAAGAGCTGTTCCTGAGCCACGCCAGCCAGGCCAACCCCGACCTCAGCCCCGTCATCCACACCATCGTCCAGGCGCTGCTGTCACCGCAACCGCAGGCGCGCTACTTTGCGGGGCCGGGCATCGGCCTCATGTACTTCATCCACAGCTACTTACCCTTCAGCGTCAGCAACCGCTTCCTCCAGAAACTGTTTGTGAAGAAGAAGCTGATGCCGCGAGCTCTCAGGAAGCAGTCAGACTTCGACCTGAACCTCAGCCTCCACAACAACAACAACAACAACAACGAGGAGAAGCTCAAGTAGCTGTGAGACAGTAGAAACATCCAGATGCTATAATCCTGCAGCAATAGAGGACCACTTCTGTAACGCACTCATAGAGCCGTATCCTTTGTGTTTAAACTGTTGAAGGGATCATAGTGATGCACCAAAATGGTTTCTGTTTGTCTCTGTTTGTGTGGCCTCATCACGCCCTCCTGTGGACAGCGAGGACACACCTGGAGGTCAGGGGGCGGGGTCTGGTAGAGGTGCATCCACAGGTCGATCAGAGAACACCTCACCTCTGTTAATGAGATCAGCCATACTGTACTCACACACACTCACACACACACACACACACACACACACCAAGAGTCACACTGACCTCATGTGCCTTCATCACTCAGAGGAAAGAAACAGGAGGAAGATGAACGAATCTTCCTGCAGCGGCTTGTTTTTCACAGACACTTCAGTCAGAAACACAACTGTTGTGTTTTTAGTGTCAAGTTCAGGCTGAAAACAGGTCACACTCACCGTTTCAGCCTCACCACGAAACCTCAGCGCCGACTTCAGTCACTTTTACAGCAACAACAAGCCAAACGAGCTCGTAGGTTGGTCTGAATGTGCAGTCTGCGTTACTCTGCTCGATCACAAACTGTGAGAAGTTGTGAAACTACTCCTGCTGTGATCTTCACACTCTGTTCTCTTCGTAGCTGTTAACACCTGGTCAGACCAGGAAGAGGGAAATGTTTCTCCGATGTAGCAGCGAGCTAGTCAGCAACAACAGCATGCAAAGCTAACTAGCCTGGTCACTAACAGTGACAGGAAGTGTTCATTTAAACCTGTGTCAGCGCAGCTTTAGTCTGATGATGTCACTGCATCGATGTTAGGAGACGTCACGGCAAAGGAGATTAAACTTCACCCACGTGGTACGTCAGGAACAAAACGAGCACGCTCAGAAAGATGAGCTGCTGCAGGGAAGCGTCCATCCATCAGCACACATCTGTCCGACATGAACACCTTTCACACTACGACAACAACATATCCTGAGAACAGGAAGTGAGTTTATTTACACCTGTGACCTCTGAAGTCTGAGTCTCTATGTTTTCTGCATCAGTGACGGCACATCGTCTTATTCAGTGCTACTGTTTGTTGTCAAAACACAAGTATTTAAATTCCAGATTAGGTCAGATTAAGTTTGAAACCAGAGTTCCTGTTTGGCCATCTCACCTTCAAAATAAAAGCACAAAGTGTACAACAGCAGTAATAGCAAATGAACTTGTGTTAAAAGATCTTATGACCCTGTTGTCAGGCAAGGCTGTGACTATGTGCTGAAAACAACAGGGCTAAGACTATGTACTGGTTCTGTCCACACACACAGATGCC
Source organism: Acanthurus leucopareius (assembly GCA_029814765.1). Lineage (NCBI taxonomy): Eukaryota > Metazoa > Chordata > Actinopteri > Acanthuriformes > Acanthuridae > Acanthurus > Acanthurus leucopareius. Next base: position 30,077,641 of record JAQMCX010000001.1, read on the forward strand.
CACAGTGACTCTCACAGTCCGAAAGCAGCTGCTGATCCATCGTCTCCCCCGTGTCCCCTCACTTCCCCTCTCTCCTCACCCCCTGTGACACTGACAGAAATGTGTCTGTGATGTTTCCTTGTTTCTGTGTCTTAATGGAGACTCAAAAATAAACCACAGGATTCTTCAATCAAAGCAAAATCAATTTTTAGAATCTATAACTTTGAAAATGTGCTTTTGTTTTGAAGGTTTGTCAAAGAAAACCAGAAATCTTATTTTTATGATCCCTTTACTTTTAAATGTCACACCTGAAAACATAATTATATACATTATTTTTTAAGCAGTTTTCTTGTTTCTGTCAGAAAACACACATTGAGGAAACGTCCGTCAGTGCCGTTGTTTCAGTTTCTAAAAATAAAGGGTTTATTCTTGAAACATCATTGAGCCGACACACAGAGTTTCAGTCTGTGGAATGAATCTGCACTCGTTTGCTGAGTGTGTTGTGTTTCTCCGTCTGTGGACTCGTCCGTCTCTCACCAGATTCACCTCCTCCAACACCATCATATCTTGTTTGTTTTATTATTATTATTATTAATGTTTGGTTGTTTTCTTGTTTGGGTTGTTTTTCAGCCCAATTTTTTGTTTTGGAATCAAACTATTTATGGCGTCTTTTCTTTTATCATCACTTAAACTGTGAATTTTGTATTTTAAAGAAAATTTTAAAAACAACAAAAACATGATGTAAAATGTTCACTTGGTTCATTCTTTGATAGAAATAAAGTCAACTTTTTCAGACTTGGTTCAGACCTCTGTTCTTTGTGGTGGGGGGCCATATTTTGGTTTTGATTAAATCCTCCAACATAGTTCAGATTTTTCTCATAATATCTAAACAAGAAAATAAACCGCAACACATTCCAATAAAAAGCAGCATCTGTTAAATGTAAAAATAAGTGACATGTTGTGTTTCTGTTGCTCTTTTGTAACACAGGACGTGTCGCATTGCAGCTTTTTAAGTGCAGCACATCTGCTTTCATGTTCAATCTTTCATAACAAATGAAAACAACATAAAGAAAATACAGAGCTTTGATATTAACAAGAAACATCCATCAGAAACACATAAAAGAGATAAACTCACAATTTATGGTTTCAGAGAGACCTTAAAAACTAGTTTCCAGGAAATTTCAGAGCTTAACGCACATTTCAGAACAAATCCAGCAGCAGTGATGTTCATGTGAGCGTCACAGGTGGTCGATCTGCAGTCACACCAGCAGCCTCCATCTCTGAGTTTTACATGTAAACTTTAACCAGATATGTGGATGTTCATGAGCTGCTTCCTCAAAAACCATCCTGCACCCGCCAACAACGATCCAACTCGATGCATCCGAACACAAAACTCTGAAACAACTTAAAGAAGAAACGGTCAGCTGATTAAAAGACGTCACTTCAGGGACAAACGGATCGTTTCCATGAAGACCTGAGGATGAAGAACATTGATCCTTCCTCATCTGATCACTTCTCCTTCTCATAAAAGCAGCAAAAATAGACGAGGAGCAGAATGAGTGTGTGTGATTCGTCGTGCACACGCAGCGACACGTTTGTTTGTTAAAGCTCTTTCGTTCCTCAGCTCTGATGTGTCTGAGCGCTCTGTCATTGTAGATATCTGTGAGGTTTGATATGATTCAGATTGACAGTTTTTAATATCCTGCATTTTGATAATAAATTAGATTTTATTGTCTTATCTGTGGATCTGGTGTCTCTTCGCTGTTTTATGTGCTGTTTTTATGTCCGGACCAAACAGCTTTCCCATGTTGGATAATAAAGTTCTCTTGAAGTCACCATCAGAGGAGGAGGATCAGCGATGAAGACGGAGATGAGGAACATGTGCTGACACATCAGCTGATCTCCAGCCAGTTCTAGTGTCCCGAGAGCCCAGAGAGGCTTTCGTCATCATCGTCATCATCCACCACAGAAGAAGAAGAGGAGGGCAGGACCGAGCCCAGCGAGCAGCAGTTTGTTTGATGAGGCTGAAAACGTCCGACACCTGAAATCACCTGAAGTTCACCTTTAATGCTCCGGTTTCTGATGAAGAAGTAGAGGATCCCTGCAGGGCCAGAAGGCTGAGCCTGCATGTTCCTCACAGTGGCTGTTTCCCTCCGCGGTGTTTTAACGAGGAACGCCCTCACACAGTGTCGACTGTTCAATTACAGCAAAGAACACGCCGCTTTGTTCTGTGGCCTGCAGACTGTAACTGTAATTATTTTTGATGAAATTCTCTCAAAGTGGATTGTGTGAATGTTGTTTTCATTACAGTAAAAGGGGCCACTTTGTTTTACAGCCCATAATGAGGTGCTTTCTCATATGTTTTAAATGCTGTGTGCCATTATAGAACCATGGAGGTTTTTCTCTGGAACATTAAAAACGTCTTGTTCGTGGCTGCGTCAGCGCTGTGAGCGCAGGTCCTTCAGGATCTTTAGATTTAAAAAACCTGTCATGACTCAAGTCAATGAATATCTTCATCAGTTGTGTTTCATGTCCCTGTCTCCTTCCTGACCTCCTGCCTTGACCTTTGAACTCCAAACTCTGGTACACAGATTGTTTCTGCATCCTGTTGGTCTTTTAGTTTTACCCCCGTTGACAGATCTGATTCGCAAGAACACATCCGACTCAGATTCAGTCTTGTTTTTCAAGCCGATTTCATTCAACACCGTCAGCAACAACCTTCTTCTGTTGAGAAATCTCCTGGAGCGAAGCTTGGCCTCCATCCACAAGCACCTCCTGAGGCTTTCTGCAACTCGCCACATGTTGATGTCAACAGACGACCTTCGGGATAGAACACGGATCTAAAGGCAGTTCATGAGGATCCACAAGGATCCGACCTGCTGTGGCCCCCCCCCCCGACCCAGCCTGGCAGAGGCTTCCTGTCTGTGGAGAGTCAGAAGGTTTTGGTCTCTATGACACAGTTAGAAAAGAATCATTCATTTTGCCCAAACAGCTGCTCATTTTCAAACAAACAGGGGAGGAGAGCGTTTTGTTTAGTTTCTGGACAGCAGATCCCTCAGATCCTTCAGATCCCTCTGATCATTCAGATCCCTCGGATCCTTCGGATCCTTCAGATCCCTCAGATCCCTCGGATCCTTCAGATCCCTCGGATCCATCGGATCCTTCAGATCCCTCGGATCCATCGGATCCTTCAGATCCCTCGGATCCCTCGGATCCTTCAGGCTGTGACACACTCACGGTGACTCTTTGGGGAACACATTTGCTCTTAGTCTGAAGACAAAGAAGAATGTGGAATATCAGCCTTTTCCTTGGATTTAGCATCTAGTTTGAACAGATCTGAGGATCTGAGGCTTCGCTCCGTGTGTCTCTCTGGTTTCTAGGAAATCCTCGTCTCGGTGAAACCATGTGTGTGTCCTCAGATGGTCTGTGGTGGATCTGCTCCAGCAGCAGTCAGTGGGTTGAGTTGTTGGCAGCTTCCTGTGAGCTCTCCAGGGTCCATGTTTCCACCATCATCGAGCGAGCCATTTACTGGCACCGGCAGGACGGACCCAGTGTGTGCTGGGAGTGTGTGTCGGAGTTTACTCTGGCAGGCAGCGGCTGAGGAAATCCGGCTCGTTTCCATCAGCAGCGAGATGAGTCGAGTCCAAATGTTCCCCTTGATTAAAATATGTGGTCAGAGCAGCAGCCTGGACCCCCCCGCCCCCCCCAGCTGCAGCTCTGAGCCAAGTGATGGAAATAACTCACATTGTTTAAAGCTCTGTGGGAAACCAGCTGGCTGCATCACTGAGTCACTGAGTTTAACTTGAAGCACACAGACGCACACAGAGCACCATGATTTGTTATTACCTCCGTCCACTCCAAATTACACACACACCCCCAAAGAGAACACACACTTTTCTCAGCTCTCACCTCATTTGACCTGTTTCTGCTGAGGACAAACCTCCAACAACACTCAGAAACACACTGATGATATTTAAAGGTTTCTGTGTGTCAGCTGCAGGCCGTCCTCCCGAGGCCCCGCTGCAGGAGCCAATCAGCTTCGAGGATGAGGAGCGGGGTCTTATTTCACCTCAGCGGTCCAACATGTGTTTCTGAACAAAGCTGAGCAACCAGTAAGATAAGATGATGAGCCTTCGCTCGTGTCAGAGCTGCAAGGTCTGATCTAAACGTTTGGCACTGTTGACCCGCCGTGTTTCACGTGATGACCTTTGACCCCTGCTGATGACAGGGTTCAGGTGCTTCATGTGCTGCACGTCTGGACAAACTGTACTTGAGCCGTGTTCAATAAACGTGCGTGTGGACCTGCAGGTCGAGTCTGAGACGAGGACTTAAACCTCGTCTGTAAATTTATGAGGTTAAAACGTGTCAGAAGTTACATAACTGATGAAAATCTGAGTCTGTAAATCTGTTCACATCTCGTATATCTGTCTCGCTCCTGGCCACGGCTGCAGGCGTTTCCTGTCTGCTTCCTGTGCGAGTGGCTCTCCTCTGCTCCTCACCTGCTCCTCCTCATTTCATCAGCACGCAGCATTTAAAAGGCAACATGTGACGACATGTCACCTGGTTACCTGCCCGCTGCTCTGACGTCGATCCCACCCCTCATCGATCCCTGCAGCCAATCGACTGTCGTTATCTGCACAATGAATCCTGTTTCACTCTGAGTCTGTGCTCGGCTTCTTGGTTTCAACAGAATCTGCATTTGTACGTTTACTTTGTATTTTTCACTGGAAATATTTGTGAATCAGTTTGTTCTGTCGTTGTTTTTATGCTGTTTGACACAGTCGGGTAATGCAGGACACATGGGACTACAGAGGTCACCTGACGTGTGTGTTACAAACCGTAACGCACAGAGAAATGCGATGCATTTGTATCTGAAGCCCATCTTCTGAATGAGAGACTGACCTCCATTCAGTTATCACCCTGGCCTTTTTGGCATTCTGCAGTGTTGAAGCTGCTCTGACCTCCATCTGTCAGCTGTGTTAGTGACGTTGGACTTTTTGGAGAATCTTTCAAATATCAGGCGATGTGTCCACTGACCGGCTGTGAAGGACGACTGTGCTCCGCCTCTCCAGCTGCAACTCCTGGCCTTCTCTTGGAGTTTCCAGGAGTTCAGAGGAGTCGACACCGTGGAGATTCTGTCCTTCACTCTTCTCAGTCACATAAATGTTTATCCATGTTTGATAAAAAACATCAGGTTCCACCGAGATTTGAACTCGGATCGCTGGATTCAGAGTCCAGAGTGCTAACCATTACACCATGGAACCACATGTCGCATGAAGGTTGAATCTACAATATTTACAGAGATGTAAAAATTTACGTTGACAGTCCGACGTCACACTGACAAAGAGCCGCGCGCGCAGAGCTCCGTGAGCGGATTCCGGTGACTGATTTACTGAAACGCGACCTGATTCTCTTTTTGAAGCCTCCTGCTGCGAGAGGCTGTCTGACGTCACATCCTCCCGGAGCGTGCGCTCGACTTTGTCGCAATGATTGGTTCACACACCAGCTGGAGCTGTGAGGTCACCTGTTTGTTGTGACGTCAGGGAGACGTGCGCGCGCGGTCAGTGAAATGAACCCAGGTTTCATTGATAAGCGGAACATTTGTGATGAAACTGTTCTCGGGGACTATTTGATGCCGCGCATTCACAGGCAGAAACAGACTGCGACGTTAAGGGGCGTTGGAGATTAAAACTTTTCTTTTTTTTGGCCTGTATGAACATTTTTGGCCAACAGACTCACGGTGTGAGAAGGCTGTGAATAACATGATGGTGCCCATCATTTTTAAAATTAAAAGATTTTAAAGTTCAATAATTCTTCCTCTGTATTCTGACAGGCTTTACCCCGCTTAGCTTTTAAATCTAATTAATTAATTGTATTTTTTTAAAGAAACTTTTACGGGTTTTGAGTCAGAATTATTAGAATAAAAACTTTTTACTTTTACTGACTTGCAGGCTGCGACGGGCAGTCCCACCTCCAGCCACCAGGTGTCACTGTAAAACAACAGATAATCTGAGGGCAGATTCTCACACCATCTCCTGACTTCTGTTTCTTTGTTTTCATTTAACACACACGGTCTCAGAAACACCCGTTTTTGTTGAGTATTGAACAGTTCTGTTTGTTCTGCTGACATGTTCAATGAGGAGCCATTTATTGATATTTTCATTATCAAATATGTGATGTGATTTGTTGGTTAAAAATTAATTCAATGTAATTAATAAACAGTGTGGCTGTTTAACCAGAGCTTTGAACTGGTGACTCATTTCTAATTTTAATCTATTTATCAATTAGAGACACAGACTGATCCGAGAGTCTAAACCACCACAACTCAGGCGAAAACCTGCAGAAGAAGAATCCACTCAGACTTCCTGAGAATCAAAGTGGCTGATGTGACATTCATGTGAAACCTCAGAAGAACAAACTTCAGGGTCACAATCCTGCAGACATGAGGGACAGAAACAGGCCTGTTAAAGTGGACAGACTCTTCAAAAGGCCTCCACTCACACGATCTTCGTCCATTATTAACTTGTGGTTTGTGAGAGAAGGTCTTTCTCGAGACACTCGAGTTGTAGAGTTTGTCGATGATCCTCAGAGATGTCAAACAATATTTATTGTACAACAAACATGAAAAAAATAATATTGCATTTCATGATTCTTTATTTATGTTGTACTTCTGATTGGTAAATAAAAGTTCTATCAGTTTTGCAACTCCAGTTCCCATGATGCCTTAAGGGATGTAAACAGGAAGCATGAAGTTGGTGTGAATGTTTTTCCAGCTTCCATGTGTTTGGTCTGTGTGAACGAGCTGTCGGCTGCTCGAACTTTGATACTAGATTACTTTGACACTGGATTACTTTGACACTAGATTAATTTGCCACTAGATTACTTTGACACTGGATTACTTTGACACTGAGGAAATCTTCCAAACAGGATGATTTTCTCTGAGCTCTGCAGTTTTAGGGCATTAATGATTTTACTGTGAAGTGTCATTCTGAAAATGAGTTCAGATCAACGACTCGAACGACTCAGTCGAATGATTAACGTCCACAAACGTCTGCAGAGTCTTTCGTCCTCCTCAGCCACCTGAACATTGGCTCCACTGCAGCTCTGAGGTGAACACACCTTCTCTCATGCCTCATAGAAACCAGCATGTGATATATAAACCAGGTTTTACGATGGAGGGGATCTTTATCACCCTGGAGGATGAATCTGCAGGAGCGACGCAGGCAGTGAAGAGCACCTGATCATCAGCAGCTCGGAGTCCTGGAGGTGGAGGTCCAGCAGGCAGCCGGCCGTGAGGTCGGCGGATGAAGGCTGCAGCAGGAACACGGAGGCGTCACCACAGCTGGCTGATCACAGTGATCAGGATAAATGTCCTGATGCTGCTTCAGCGCTGCAGCCACCAGCCTCCACCTGAACTGACCCTCTGCGCAGCAGCCACTTCCTGTGTTTAACCCTGTGTTTTCCTGTTTCTCCTCACTCAGACCAACGACTGTGGTGTTGAAGTGTGTCTGGTGGAGATAAATTCACAGAGTCAGAACCTTCAGGCTCTGCAGCACATTTGCTGTTTCGTTCGGCCTCAGTGCTCCTTGATGAAGCTGTTGCACACTAACTGCTCACACAGCTGCAGCGTCAGTGCGACAGCAGCACTGTGAGAGCACACCGGCTCTGTGACGCTAACATTAGCCACTCTGAGCTATCAGATCAAGTGAGGCATAAGCAGAGGATCACACAGACGGACTGTCGTTCCACAGAGGAGAGATTTGAACGTCCAACACAAACAGGAACAAAGATCACAGAGAACAAAACAAGCTGCAGTGTTCGGCAGGTGTTCGGCAGGTGTTCAGCAGGTGTTCGGCAGGTGTTCAGCAGGTGTTCGGCAGGTGGGTGATGCATTCAGAGGTGAGCCGGTCCTTTACCTTTGTGATTCATGGTGAAGAGTTCCAGTTCTGGATGTGATGTTCTGTGACAGACTGAGATCCGTCTCTGACCTGAATCTGTTGGATAAGAAGCTTCATGAAGCGTCGAGCGACAGAAAACTCTTTTATTTGATTTGAACCACAGAACTTTTTCTCTGAAATAACTAAAGCTGATCTATCAGGTTTGTTGGCAGCAGGAAGAAAGTTTATGAAAGCCAAAGTTTACAGGTGAGATGACAGAGAGCCCTTCCATCAACTGAACTACAGTTTACTATGATTGTCAATATGCACCAGAACAGACTACATCCAAACTAACACGACTACAAGCAACTTACAACATGCACTTCATGAGGAAAGATTGCATAGCTCTTCACTGTTTTGCCCTTGAAAACTGTGCTTTTTTAAAAGAACTCAGTGAGTGAATCTGGCCTCCTGCAAAGCACTGAAGTCAGAAAAGCCCTGTTCTGCTCCCAGATGTCTCCAGATGTTTCCAGAAGAGTCGAGAGGAGACATCAGAGCTGCTGCACAAACACTATCTTTGTATAAAATTAGCCCCATCATGGTTGATCGCTGCTCATCGGCCTTCACACTATTTAAAAGAATCAGAGACTATAAAAGGTTCATGCAGTAAGAACTTTCTCTCTGAAACGTCTGAATGCTGAATCGAACAGAACATGTCTGTGCTTCTCTGAGTCCAGAGCATTAGGTCTCAGGTTCTGCTGGCGAGGAAGACTCTCCGCCGGCGGCAGAAAGGACAGGCACTGAGTCGGGGGGTCGGAGGGGGGGGACGGGTGTGAAACAGGGATGTCTGTCCTCTGCAGGATCTCAGCAGAGTCTCATATTCGAACGTGGAAGTTACTGCAGAGCAGAAAAAACAGAAGAACATGGTGAGTTTCATCTGTCGGGTTATGGATCCACGGATCTCAGAAACAAACAGACGTTTAACAACCGAACCATCGACTTTTACTCAGCAGGTTTTATCGGCTTTAAAGGTTTTGTGTTGGTCTCTCAGCAGCGCCTCTTGTTTTCTCAGAAGCTTCATCAGGAAAATAAAAGCACAACGTTCCTGCCTTGTTAGCGTAGCAGTGAACATTTCAGACCTCAGCCAGCAAACAAACTTCTACCTGAGAGCCTTCAAACATCTTTACCGACAGCCGTCTGAAGACATAAATCACGAGCTTTAGCTTCACACAGTCAACCTGCGTGTCTGAAAAGGAGCATGAGTTGCGTCAGTCGGACCTGCAGGTGAGTAAATGAATGAAGACATCACGTGTTTTTATTTTCCCTCAAACAGTCTGTTGAACACTGGCGACCCCTGTGGTTACAGCTGCTAACCGCATGTGTGTGTTATGGTCCCAGAGTTCTTCTGGAAGTGACCAACTCAATACGTGACTTTTCTGACTGACCATAAACTCTGTTCAGTGAGAACATGCGCAGCTGTCGCACCTCAGGAAGTCAGGAGCCTTGGAGATCATGTTCTCAAAGTCAGCGAAGGAGAGCTTGTTGTCTCCGTCGAGGTCGGCCTCCTCGATGGCTTTGTCACACACCAGCGTGACCTCGTCCGGCGTCAGCTCCCCTTTGGTCAGTTTGTTCAGAGTCTGCGTCAGGTCCTCCTTGCAGATGAAGTTGTCCCTGTTGTAATCTGGACCAAAGAGGAAGAACACCAGGAGACAGTTCATGAGCAGCTCCGTCACAAGACTTCAGCACTGATACACTTTATTAGGTACAACTGTTACAGGAACTGTTCAGACCCTTTACTGCAGTGAAACACCGACACGGCGAAACACCGACACGGCGAAACACCGACACGGCGAAACACCGACACGGCGAAACACTGTGGGACAAACATTTGTTTCCTTTGTAACGAGCAGATCCACGAACGAAAACAGGCTCACGACTAACAAACAAACTTTGCTTCGTTAAAGTGAGTCAGTGGCTGAGGAGCTAATGAAGTGGCCACTGTGTGTGTGTGTGTGTGTGTGTGTGTGAGTTGACGGTCTCTGACCCGGTGACGTCCTTCCCAGCGTCCTACCGTAGATCTTGAAGGCGTAGATGGTCTTGAGCTCTCTGGGCGACATCTCACAGAGAGCAGAGAACATGTCAACGAAGTCGTTGAAGGTGAGGTTCCCCTGCCCGTCCTCCGAGAACGTCTCCACGATTCTGTCTCTGAACGGGTTCTCCTGTCGGGCCACAAACACACAAGTACTTTCAGCAAATTCATAGTTTATTTTAGTATTTACTCAGAACGAAAGAGAAATAAATCATCTATTTGGTGAGTCTTCATGTCAGAAATACTCCACACATCAGAAAGTGTCACAGTGAAGCTCAGCCACACGTCTGGGTGAACCAGCAACGCTAACGCCAAGCGGCTACGCTACAAGGCCAAAAACTGCAGTTCATCAAACTGCCACTTGGGGCAGGTTGGCGTCAGGCCGAGCCGAGGACCGGCGGCGTACCTTCAGCTCAGGCATGGTGACGATGAGCGTGGGAGGGACTCTGATGTCGGGGTTGTTGGTGTAGTCCAGCGGCACTAAATGTGGAGCCAGTTCACGATATCTGCTGTGTAACCTGCAACGCACAACAGAAACACAACAACACAGCTGACCAGTGACGCCACGCCAGGTCGGCCGCACTGCTGCATCATGGGAGTTTGTCTCCACTCTGGTCCGGACTGAAAGTGACCGGGAACAAACGGATGTTTGAGTTTTTCTTCCCCCTTGTTCTGAAAGTGGGCGGGGCTCAGTTACAAAAGATGATGTCATGTATTTCAATGCACCAATGAGGAGAGAGTACTGACGAAACATGTGGACACGTGTGAGTGTGTGTGTGTGTGCGCGTGTGTGTGTTTTTGTGTGTCAGTGTGAGTGTGTGTGTGTGTGTGTTTTTTTGTGTGTGTGTCTGTGTGTGTGTGTGTGTGTCTCTGTGTGTCTCTGTGTGTGTGAGTGTGTGTGTGTGTGTGTGTGTGTGCGTGTGTGTGTGTGTGCGCGTGTGTGTGTTTTTGTGTGTCAGTGTGTGTCTGTGTGCATGTGTGTGTGTGTGTGTGTTTTTTGTGTGTGTGTCTG
>JAQMCX010000001.1:30125587-30141038 GCA_029814765.1 Acanthurus leucopareius
TGGCGGTGTGTGTATGTTTGTGTGTGGCGGTGTGTGTGGCGGTGTGTGTGGCGGTGTGTGTAGGTTTGTGTGTGGCTGTGTGTGTGGCGGTGTGTGTGGCGGTGTGTGTAGGGTTGTGTGTGGCGGGGTGTGTGGCGGTGTGTGTGGTGGTGTGTGTGGCGGTGTATGTAGGTTTGTGTGTGGCGGTGTGTGTGGCGGTGTGTGTGGCGGTGTGTGTAGGTTTGTGTGTGGCGGTGTGTGTGGCGGTGTGTGTGGCGGTGTGTGTAGGTTTGTGTGTAGGGTTGTGTGTGGCGGTGTGTGTGGCGGTGTGTGTGGCGGTGTGTGTGGCGGTGTGTGTAGGGTTGTGTGTGGCGGTGTGTGTGGCGGTGTGTGTGCTGCTCCTGGCTCGGTGCTGCAGGCTGATCGACTGGGTTAAGGAGCCTTTCTGGGGGGAGAAGCGGGGCAGCGGCAGCTCCGTCAGCTCCACGTATTCGCCCTCTGAGTCCTCGCTGTCGCTGCTCGCTGGTGATTGGTCAGTTTTTGTAGAGGATGGGAGGAGCTTCACATCCTGCCTCGAGGCGTCAGAATCTCCACACGGATTCTGCAGTGTATTAATTAACACATCTCCATCCCTAACAGCTGACTCCTTGTCCTCCTTCAGGGAGGCTCGGGGCCGGCTGATGAATTGTGGGTAAACCAGGTCCTCCCAGGGGACCCTGAAGACGTCTCCATGGGCAGAGAGGAGGCAGCGCTGCAGCCTGGACGCTCCTCGCTGCTCCCTCTCCCTGTTGACAGAGTCCAGCCATGCCATGCTGAAGAGGGACCGCAGGGCTATCTCCGACACCTCCTGCTGCTCCACATGACGGCTGCTGGCTGACACACTGCACAGGAGCAGGCGGGGGCAGGAAGCAACGGAGCTCCTGCAGGAGGCGCTGTGTGCTCGAGATGGAGTAGGAGCAGCAGCAGGAGGAGCAACCAGCAGGTAGAAGTCTCCTGGACGGAGGATGCGCTGGTCCAGAGGACAGAGCTGCACCACTACCTTCTCATGGACACACAGAGGCCAACCTTCATGACGAAACAACAAGCCACAGTACTGCAGCTGAGGAGGAGAGGAGGGGACAAGGGGGAGACAGGGGGAGACAAGGAGGAGACAAGGGGGAGACAGGGGGAGAGGAGGGGACGAGGGGGAGACAGGGGGAGACAAGGAGAGGACAGAACAATATGTCCATTAGTTTAGAGTTCATCATGTATGTTCAACAGTGAGTCTCAGGTGCTTTCATCACATGTCATCAGCTTCAGTAGATCAGATGTTGTCTGAGTGATCAATACGTTTTCAGAACAGGGGAGTCGCTTGTGACAGCAGAGTGAAGACGGGCTCCAGTCTGCTCTGTTGGCACAGTTAAGCTGTTAAAGCGATCTGACTGTTTTCACCTCCAGCATCAAACAGCAGGACGTGTCTCTTCTACAGGCCGAACACAGTTTCCAGCTTTCCCTCCTGACTTCTGTCTGATACCTGCGGGCGAGGCCACGCCCAGCAGCAGCCAGGTGAGCGACAAACCCACAGTCACCTTGACTGAATATAACACATCAGAGTGTCAACAGACAAGAACAGACACGACCAGAGGGAGCGAGACGGAGCGAAGGCGTGACTCCCGTCAGGTGATCATCACCTGAATCAGAGCTTCTTACTGCAGTGACTCAAAGACAACAACCAAACACGGAGGGTGAAGGGCAGACACAGGAGCTCCTGTGATTAACGGTCAAATGAGGATCTTCTGGACGGTGACTTCTCGGTGAGTCATGGAGAGAAAAACCAACAACGTGTTCAAACCAAACAAGCAGCAGTGCCTAGCAACAGTCCGGTGTTTCTTAACTGAGTGTTGGAACTGACTGCAAAGTTAAAAAGCTCTATGGAAGCTAACACAGACGCACAACAGCCACCGCAGAGATGGTTGTGTCTGCGGGCGTGAAGGTCGTCTCCTCAGACAGGAGGAGCCTGAACGTGACGGCTGACACGGACGTTAGAAACAACAGTCAGACACATGCAGATACTCACGCAGGCATCCTGCTGAAGGTTCACTAAGAACTGTTTTGCAGGCAGCAGGAAGTGGATCAGGTAGCGGAGACCATCTCCTCTGTAGCAGCTCTCCACCACGCTGAAGACCTGGCAGAGGATGGTTGGAGATGTGGCCTGGAAAGGTGGGTAAAGGGCAGAGAGAGCCGTCTGGATGCAGCGGTCCAAAGATTCAGAGTCCTGCGAGGAGGAGAGAGACGAGGGTCAGACAGTTGAACACTGAGCGAACACTGAGCCGTCTGCAGAGGAAGGAAGATTTACAGGACTGCAAAACTGAATCATCACCACAGTTAAACGGAGGCCAACTTCAAAACAGGGATACTTGATTTTTCAGAGAAATCTTCAAAAACACAGAATGGAGGTCACGAGTGAGAATTCAGGTTCCAGCTAAAGCAACACGACTTTGTTATCTGCTCACGAGATCAGACCAGATTGTTTCCAAGAACAATCAATAACTAATAATAAGATCAGTTAAACGGACTGTATGTCATGTCTGCTGTTCGTGGTCTCTCAGTCAAAACAGGAAGAACAAAAGACACAGTTCGATGGTTACGGTAAACTCTCCAAGAATCCCATTGTAGTCATGTAATCCAAACGCTGGATCTTGGTTTCTAATGGTCCTTGAACCCAAAAAAGGGTCAGGAAGTAAAATGTGCGGCTTCAGGCTGAGTTGGTCACAGGTTCAACAGCTGACAAAGTCAGAATTGAGGACACGAGTCTGAGTTTACAGACTCACTGCTTCAGTATGAAACACGGCTGCACCTCAGCCAGTCACAAAGACGTGATGTCACTTCCTGAACTCGAACACCTCAGCAGCCTCCTTCTGAACACACACACACGCACACACACGCACACACAGACCAGGACCACTGACTGGGACCACGGACCGTCCACAGCGTCCACAGCTCCCAGCAGAGCCCTGCAGCCTCCCCTGCTGGTCGGTGTGCTGTACGTCAGTGCTCCCAGTCAGCTGTTACCTGTCTGCATGCTGCTCTAATATGCAGCCAACACGCCTTTTATCAGCACGTGTTCCCTCTTCAAGTGCAGTCAAACACAAGTTCAGCAGTTCAGGCTAACCGCCGAGGGTGCAGCCGGCGAGCCTGGAGGTGTGGCCGGGTGGCCCCGTCTGTCACTGTGAAAACAGGAGCAGGGCTGTAACTGGATCCACTGGTCTGGAGGCAGCAGAGACTGGTCAGGTAAAAATATCAGCCGGCACACGCCGTCTGGCTCCAGCCGGACAGTGTGTGTGTGTGTGATCACACACATTTCAACTCTGAGCGCAGCAGTTCTGACAGTTTATGAGCAGATCTTTTTCTATCCTCGTTCACTCTCTTCTTCTGTTAGCACATGAAAACACGAGTCCAGCCTCCCTGTTCAAACCTGGTGATCCAACCTTCACTGACTGACACAAACTACAAAGTGTTTTCATGCCATCCAGCCTCTGGAAACGCCTCTCCGAGCAGATTCACTCCTAAACTCCATGAAGGACTCTGTCTGCTTTCACAGCAAACGTTATGGATAAAAACCAGGTCACCATTATTCACTAAAACATTAACTCTCCTGTAAGCAGGTGAGTTTGACAGTTTGAGTCAAACTGCTTCTTGTTTCACTGCAGGAAACTTTAACGCTGACCCAGTGACGATCTGCAGCGGAAACCCTGAGGCTGCATCAGGAGTGACGGAGTGTGAGGGTGTGTGAGGGTGTGTGAGGGTGTGTGAGGTCTGTGTTCACAGATACTGTTGAAAATGTGACGATTTGTGTCACATTAATGATGATTACATATGTTTGGGTCAGGGTTAAGCTGAGTGTGTGTTGGTCTGAACACACAAAGCACATTAACGTGATAACAGACTTGTTGAACTTTCTGTAGCATTACGGTGAATCATCTCAACGATCTGCTGCCGCAGACGTGTTGTTTGTCACTTTAACCAACAAAAGCGACAGTCAGTGTTCACCTGAAGCGAGAAGCCTGTTATTTGTTCACAGAGCGCAAAGTAAACCAGCCTGCAGGACAAACTGCTGACGAACCGGCAGCGACCAACACTCAGCATGTCAATGAGAGAGACCTGGTGAATCTGTTGTTGATGGAACGAGCCGGCAGAGTCACAGCCAGCTTTCTCCTTCAGTCTGCGTCGAGGTGAATATTCTGGATGTGACTCAGCTGGGCAGGAATCACACACAACAACTGGCAGCCAAATGCAGTGCTGAAGCCAATATTAGCAGCAGGATATCAGATGACACGGGGCTGTGGGGGGGTTGTCTCTGCACAAACTGCATGTTAGCATACAGCAGCTACTGACTCCCCAACACTGAAACTACACCCCAACAAGTCAAACTCACAGCTAAAACTCAGAGCACCTGTACTGAGTTTTACACTGTTTCCCAGTGTGTGAAGCAGCTGTTGATGAGCACCTGAATCACTGACAACATGTGGAGGAAAGACGGTGACTGCAGGTCTGGAACGGTTTGATTTGAACAGTTACTCCACAATAAACTCTGTCTCTGTGTTTCTGTGGATGTTTGTGCTGTGAGTGTTAAACTCTCTTATTCTCTCTTTATGACACAAAAGCTTCAAGAAAATACACAAAGAAATAAAAGACAAACATCTGAAGCAGAACATGAAACACAAAACTCAGTTCTGCATCCAGGTGACTTCAGCAGAACAGTGAAGCTCTTTTCTCCCTAAAATCATCCTTAAAACTAAAGAATTGTTATTTTTGTTGATTTGTTGTCAGGTTTGGCGGCTCAGGAAGAAGAGCAGATGATCAACTGAACACGGAGTTGGTGCTTGATCCTCAGCACATGTTCAGGTATCCAGACACTGAACCTCAAACCCAAACAGTGTGAGTGTGTGAGTGTGTGTGAGTGAGTGTGTGTGTGAGTGTGAGTGTGAGTGTGTGTGTGTGTGTGAGTGTGTGTGTGTGTGTGTGTGTGAGAGACACCCAGCTCTGCGATGGAAAACAATAATATGGAAAATGGGGGTCAAGTACAACACAGAAAATGTTAATCCAAGCGTAGAAATCACAGAGTATAGAGATGTGAGGATTATAGCATTAAGACTGCAGCTTTGCCTTGGTTTTGAGAGTGTGAGGGGGGTGAGGAGGGGTGAGGAGGGGTGAGGAGGAGGCACATCAAAGCAGGCTGAGTGAGGTTCCCATGGGAGAATGAGAGAGGCCACCCACCCCGAGGCCCTGCTGAATAATTACTTCATTATCCCGAACAGACCAGACTCCTGCCATAAAATACACATTTGAGTTTTACCTTACTGAGCTCAAGTTCTCATTGGAGGACGAAACGCAGAGAGAACTTCACTTCCACACTTCCACAACACACACGGCCCCCTGAAGGCAGCCAGAGGTCAGAGGTCACGCCCGTGGGCCTGAACTTACCTGTCTGAGTGAACCTGCTGTAATCTGGGCTCCATGAGATGATTTGGTCTCTGGTTGACTGAGTCTGAAGCTGATGTTTCAAACAAGATTTACAAAAAAACCAAAACTGTTACCGTAGAAACAGACAGAGTGAAAACATGAGAATCGGCTCATTGTTTTCTTCAGTGAAACACTTTTGCACAAGCCGGTAGAGTCTACAGAATTATTCTGGATCAGCTTGGTGTTAGGGACCAGGAGAGACCAGACAAACCTGATGAACAGCCATGACGAGGAGATGCTGAGCTGTGAGTCCACCACATGAAGACAAACACCGTCCTCTCTGTCCTCTAACACGTCCTCTGACCACAGAGCGAAGGTCAGCTGTGTCATGTGACGGGCCATGGTTAGCTCACACAGTCTGAAGCATCAGCGCCGCTACCATGGTTACCCATAGTTTGTTTACATTATGAAATGGGAGGAGCTATTTCTAAGTTTCCTGAATGAGACCCAGTTCAGGTTCCTCACTGTGATACAGGACATTAATCAATCATCCAGACTAAAGGTGAACATGTGTTAGAAAATCTCCGATTCTCTGATGAAAAGTCTAAACTAAAGTCTGTGGCCTGATGGAGGGCAGCCGAGTATGTTGGGTGCATTTCACAGCCAGACAGCCAATCACAGAGCTTCACACTCTGCTGTTGAAGCTGGAGAAGTCTGTGCTGTGCCACACTTTTTAAATAACACAATGGCAGTGTTTTGTGTTTTCTGTGAGAGCTGCAGAGAAGAAGTGGTTGAATCATCCAGATGGAGCCTTTAAGATAAACTAATCCAATCTCTCAGGTTGTGCTGGTTTTAATGAATAGTCAGCGGCAGCCTCTCTCTCCCTGGAGGGCCATGATTCATCCACCCAACCGTTCAGCCGGCTGCTGATGGAAAAACCAGTTCCTGTTGTGTGTGGAGGACGAGGGCGGGTCACCGTCAGCCTCAGACTGAAATCCAGGCTGACGGCTTCAGACTGAACCTGCAAACAAACGTCTGAGGCGTTTTCAGCAGCATCCGGATCACTGAACGGTTCGACTTCGGCCACTGTCATTCATCAAACAACGAGACCATGAGAGGGGTCACGGCCTTTTAGTAACCAATCACAGTGACACGACACGGCAGGGAGGAGCTCTAAAAGGCAGGGGACCCACAGGAGACATGACCTTTGACCCCCCATAAGTGAGCACAGCGATGGAGGGGACCAGCTGTCCAACAGATAAAAACTAAAAGGTTAAAAAGGAGAAATGGTGGAGTGTTTTTTCCTCCTCTGAGCTGCTGTTCGCTGCTGTTCCACCGCGCTGATTTTATCAGGTGACCTCGGTGAAAAACGGCTGAAGGAATTCTGACTTCACAGATTACACACAGGATTAAGAACACAGAGGACCTCTGTTTTCTTTATCATTATGAATTGAATGAGGTCCACAGGTAATATGAGTCCCGTGTGAGAAGGTTTGTCTCAGGAAGTTCCACTGGTGTTGTCTTACATCTGCCTAATTCTTACTTCATTTCCTCTTATAATGAATTAGCTCGGTTCTCATTCAGAGACTTCTCTCCTGTTTCTGTGAGCTGTGACCTGCTGCAGCTTGTTTAAAGGCAGAGACGTTCTCCCCACAGGGATCAAAGTTTCACCCGCCCGATCTTATCTCACCCGGGAATGATGAGCAGGAATGAAAGATAAATAGCTAAAGGATGAGAGTGCTTCACTCTGAAAGTCCCTACATGAAAGGAATCCCAGAGTGAGGAAACGCTGGGAGCTCTGAGGGAAACATGAGAGAAGCATGAGGTGAGAGAGAGCGTACCAGGCTGTGACGTTTCCACAGGCCTCAGTTAGACAAAAGACACAGGAACGCCGCCAACAGCAACGCTGTCAGGACAAATCTCCAGACTGAAACCTTCAGGAGGCTGAGGGACTGAACTTAATGACCAGGAGTGTCAGTGGGACCCCCCCCTCATTTCTCCCTCCACATATGTAAATGCTGTCAGTACCTCCCGTCTATGATGATCTGCATCGTTAACAAAAGAGTGGAAAGCAGTTAACAGGCAAGCAAAAAGGGGTGTGAAGCAGTGAGTCATTTCAGGCCCGTGTGGCAGGACTGCAGACAGGCTCAGGGCCGGGCGTCAGGCACCGGCTCACACCACCGACTCCGGCTCGACGCGGCCTGAACCTGCTTCATGCTCATCAGATAAACCACCGGTAAGTGAAGACAGAATAATGTTTTCAATGCAGGCTGTAATCACACACCGTCTGCCTTCCTCGCACTCATGCCTCACTTCAAATAATAAAATAAGTTCTTTAATGAACTCAAAAAAGCTCCAAACATCTTCCTAGATTAACTTAATAAAGTTTCAAAATAAAAATAAGTAAATACTAATATTTTAGGCCGTGCAGAGCTCCGTCTCTGGGTCCATCTTTGACTCCACAGGGGAAAGAGAGCTGCAGTGTTCAACGTTCACACCCGGGCTCCGTCACAGCTTACAGACTTCGTTTCGGGAGGTGGCAGGTTGAACTCTCGGCCGGCTGAAACACATCTGTGTTAACAGCTCAGTGTGTGAAAGAGGCTCGAGTGTCCGTCCAAGCATTCAGTCTGAGCATCGGCTCAGCGTGGTCCTCTTTGTTTCTGCTCGTCCGGTGTGTTTTCACAGAAGTTCACACCTTCCTCAGAGCCGGCAGCAGCTGGGGGTGGGGGCATGTGGAGGTGGTGCTCCCATCCATCCCACACAAACACACACCTCTCACCATGAGGGGAACGCAAAGACGCCGGGCGCCACAGAGCTGATAGCACAGAGCGATGACCTTGACACAGAGTTTCTAAAACAGGAGATTAGATTTGAGTGTTTCTCAGAGCCGAGAAGCTGCCAGACTCTGAACACACACACACACTCTGACTCCCACCGCCGTCCAATAAGCTGAGCCCAGCTGTGCAGAGGAGGCAAACAAAAAGCCGACTTCAAGGCCACTCCACCGAGCTCCTTTGTAGAAATAAAGAGGTGATGCCTCGGCCCCTCTGGGACCTGCTGTGATTTAAGCACTGAGCTAATCTTCAACCACTGAGAGGCTCAGAGGGGCTGCAGAGACACTCCACAAGAAGAAGCACGAGAACGAAACCTTCTCCTGACAAGGTAGACATCATCATGTCAGCGATAAGAAGTGAGATGTTAGCAAGACTCTGAAACAAGCTGCAAAAACCATTTTCAAGTCCAAACTGGGGGAAACTTGGTCCCAGCTGGACGCCGGCTTCATCCCAGTGAAGAGCGGCTCCATGTAACACAGCAGACAGTCACATCACATCACCTACAACACCTGCTTTCTGAAGGACCAGTTCACTGCTGATGTTCTGAACCACGAACAACAAGAATGAACACAGAAAATTTAAATGTTGAGCTTCTGACCGATGATCCATCCAGAATATTCAAGGTGAATATAACATGACCCCCGATGGGCCTTCACAAGACTCTGCATGTGCAACACAGAATTTAACTGTCAGACACAAAGATCTATGATGCATAGAAGCTGAGTGGTAAAGATCAGGTAAAGATGACTGATGACACTCAGTCAGAGGGACCATGTGGACCTTCACCCATCATCACTACAACACAATCCCACCGTCTTCAAACTACAGCGGCATCAGCAGCATGCTAACCCTAACCCTGACGATTCACAGACATGAGCGTGAGTTCAGTGAGTCCATCATTAATAAATACACACAGTTATATATATTATAATAATAATGAAACTAAAGTGCAGTGCAGTGCAATAAAGCTCCACTAAACGTAACAGGGAAAACTGATTGTCCCAACTGACAGCTGAAAGAAAATAAAGGTCAGATTCATGTTTGCGACCTTCATAAACAAAGTTCTCCTTCTGGCAGTTTTGAGTCCAGAGGCGTGAGGACGACGGGCGTAAACGAAGCTGTTTTGAAACAAAGTGCGGTGAGGATGCGGCCTGAACTGACTGCATGAACGTGAGTGAAAACAGCATCTTTCTGACGACTCTGACAGCGAAACGTCACAGTTCACGTCAGACTGACGGTGCTGGATGTTCATGCAGTGTTTACTGACTGCAGCCGGCTGCGGCTCAGGCTGTTGGAGGTGAAAGAGGACGGATCTCCTGGGTTCTCCTCTCCGACGTGGAGCAGAGCTGTTGTCATGCGACAGGTTTCCACAGCTCCGTTTCCTCAGAGCTCTGAGCTGCGAGGACTCAGTCATTCTGCCTCTGTGAGTAAATCCACTAAACATGCAATTCTACTCCAACTGAATCCAAACTGAGACTGTGCTGTTAAAGATGCAGGTCTGACAGAGTCCAGCCCTCTGCACGTCAACACAACCACACACAAACACACACAAGCTGTGTGTGTGTTTATGAAACGTCTCGACTCAGAGGCAAGTCTCATTTTTCATGTGCAAACACTTTTGTCAACAGTGTTTAAAAATACTCAGAAAACGTGTCAGAGTTGATTTGGAAAGCTGATAAAACTGATAATAAACTGATTAAAAACCAACTGATAATCATCCAGATCAATACCATCCTCTCATGTGTTTCATGTCCAGATGAAGACGAAGCAGAACGACAGCATCGTTTCCATGGAGGTCAGCAGACAGACACCGTCCTCTGAATACACACCACACGTCAGCACTGCCTTTACATCACTATAATGACCAGTTTCTGTCACACACACACTGAGGTTTTTGTGTTAAAACACAGTCACAGTACATCAAGTTAAAAAACCTCAAACTACTGATGTTTCCTTCATGTTACAGAACTGATTTCAGTGTGAAATGAAAAACACCGAATCTGTGCTGGCAGACGAGTGAAGAGTCACAGTTTGGATCCTGAACGCCGAAAAAACACTGAAGGTCAGAGAGTCTAATGTTCAAGGGGGAAGATCTCTGAACAACTGAGTGTGTGTGTGTGTGTGTGTGTGTGTGTGTGTGTGTGTGTGTGCTGGAGCAGGAAGACATCAGTGTTCATGAAGGATCTCGTGGATCTGCAGGAACTCGGCCTCGTTGTTCTGCTGCCTCCTCTGGAGCAGAAGAGCAGGACTTTGTGGTCCATCACCTCGGGACTGTTTTGTCCCAACAACACGAGGACAATGGACGCTTCCTGCTCCTGTCAGAGCCTGAGAAATGCTTCATCTAGAGAAAGAAAGGCCTTTGCGGTTGAGTTGCAGCCTGCAGGTATGGAGGCTGAGCTGCTCTCCCTGACATCTGACCCGTGAGGCAGCGTGAAAACAGCTTCCATCTGCGGGTGAGCTGATGCCGACTGGGTCAGTGTGTTAAACATGATACAGATGAAGAGCTGCTCATGGGAACCTTCTTCTATCTATAGACTGAACCTGAAACATCTCCAAACCAACAGCCACTCAACTCGTCTCCTCAAGCAAACAAAAGCCAAATCTTTTCTACTGAATCCTTCTGTCAAACACCGTGAGATCATCTGTTCATGTGACTCAATCAACAGGATGTAAAATGTGTCTGCAGATGGAGAGTTTCTGCATCATCAGAAGAACTACAGAGGAGTACATTTAGCTCCAGTTTGTTCCAGACAAACCTGAAGCAGCTCAGGGAGCTCCACCTGTGACGTAGCCTGATGTTTCCATCACGTTTTCCTCTCTGGCTTGTGTGTTTTGGCTCCTAAATGACCCGATGAGCTTCAAACACACTGTCAGATGTTTTGGAGCAGCTGATACACCCACATCCTC
Organism: Acanthurus leucopareius; assembly: GCA_029814765.1. Classification (NCBI taxonomy): domain Eukaryota; kingdom Metazoa; phylum Chordata; class Actinopteri; order Acanthuriformes; family Acanthuridae; genus Acanthurus; species Acanthurus leucopareius. The sequence goes on from JAQMCX010000001.1 coordinate 30,136,750, forward strand.
TGGGATGTCTGTTAATTATAGACACTGAACTGGAGCAAAATATACAGTTACAACCTCTGTTTCACTGGAAGCATCCAGCTCCATTTGATTTAAAGGCCCTGAGAGTTTTTTTATCTTCGCTGCTTTTAACCGTCAGACATTCTGTTTGTTTCATGTTCCAATGTGATGAAGGTCAGTCTCCTCATCGCACCACTCAGCTGATGTTTTTAACTCTTTACTGGACGTCAAATCTTTTACAGACGTTGTAATTTGTTCTTTGAGTCTGAGAGAATAAAAGTGTCAGCAGGTCTGAACGGCTGCGTGTTGTTTCCTGTGTTTCTGTGTTATGAGTGAAACCTCATCAGAGCCTCCATCCATCAATACGAGTCCATTATCAGCCAGCTCTGAACATTCCTGCAGCTCTCCATGACCCCCCCATGTTTTTACCCATCAGCCCCTCGACATGTCCAAACACCACTGCTCTAATCCTGTGAGGAGGAGCCTCAACATGTCCTGTTTCTTCCCACCAGCCTTCTCTTGTCTTCTTCTCTCCTTTCCAAAGTCTGCTGAGTGCTGCCAGCCTTCAGCACCCACTTTGATCCAGTTAAACGCAGTTAAACGCGCTGATAAAACGTCTTTTTATTCCCTCTGAATGTTCACAACACGCAGCAGCAGCACACCTCCATCAGCTGCTGCACATGTTTGCTTATAATATTTAGAGATCTGCTTCTTGATCTGGTTGCTGTCCGGTCAGATTCAGTGCTGCTGTGCAGTCATGTCATAGCGTACGAGTCCGTGTTGGTGGAGGCGTGTTGCTGCAGGTACAGGTGAGGTGAGAAGATGAAATATGATGCAGGAAGTCCAGTATCAGTGACAGAGCCAGAACATGTGTGATTGGCCGACACAGGACGGCGCCTTGCTGGGTCACATCAGACTGAACTGTGTTTCCATTAATGCATCTGTTCATCACTTTCAATCAGGGCTGAGTGGCAAAGTATGTGATCACAATTACTCCCTCCATATTGATCAACACTGATATTCATGATGGCATATAATTAATGATACTGCCCGTCTGAAGTCTGAGGAAACCAGAGGGTTTGTTATTCAAACTAAAGCTCCATGTGTCTGTAGGAGAAACCCTGTGTGGTTGGAAGGAGGCAGATAGTGACCGTGTGCAGAGAGGCTGAATGAGTCTGTCAGATGTCAGATCTGTCTGTCCCGTTCAGATGAAAAGCACATCATCACATCCAGGAAACGTTGTCTCAACCCTCCGCTGAGGCACTGCGCGACCCTGCTGTCGATAAATGTTGAGGAGAAACATCTCAGGCTTTTAATTTACGTCTGTCGTAAATGAAAAGGTTGTTGTTTGTCGTAAAAATGTCAAAAGTCATCTGACGGCTCTGAGCTCTGATCACTCAGACCCTCTGCTGAGGTCAGTCCTCCAATCAGAGTTACAGGGTCGAAGGTCACTGCCGGGGTTAACGGCAATAAACCTGCAGTCACATGCCAGCAACATCAGGGTCTGACATCATCAACATGATGGCATAACAGCACACAGGCTGAGTCACTGATCGGCTCCGATCAATATCAGCTGAGCTCAAGTCTCCAGATGCATCATGGACTCAGAGGACGAGTGCGACGGTTCAAACAACGTTTATACTGAAACACAGACTCCAGCAGCACTGAGACGACGGAGATGTTTCAGACGGAAACACAGACCCTCAATGACGTGACAACAAACATGGAGGACAATGACAGAAAAACACATAAATATCTTCTCCTTCAGTTCTGCATCCATTTGAGATTCAGCTGTGACGACACAAAGGAAGCTGTTGACCAAATGGGTGTGACATCTGGAGCTGAAGCTTACTCACACAGTCAAACCACTGGAACATAATTAACCAGCAGCTATTTGATAAATCATCTTTTTAAAAGGAACATTAAGTAACGATTTAACTTAAAACTGAAGCTCAAAAAAATCACCTAATGCTCCTCCAACATGTAACAGAGAGAACGGTGGAGCAGGTGTGAAACGAAACCCTGCAGGACGGGATGGAGAGCAGGAGCAAAGCTGGAGAACCGGCCAACAGAGACAGCATCAACACGACTGAGACAACGATACGAGGAGGAGACACGGAGGAGACACGGAGGAGAGAAGGAGGAGAGACGGAGGAGACATGGAGGAGACATGGAGGAGAGAAGGAGGAGACACGGAGGAGACACGGAGGAGACACGGAGGAGAGACAGAGGAGAGACAGAGGAGAGACAGAGGAGAGACAAAGAGGAGAGACAGAGGAGAGACAAAGGAAACACGGAGGAGACACGGAGGAGACATGGAGGAGAGAAGGAGGAGAGACGGAGGAGACACGGAGGAGACACAGAGGAGACATGGAGGAGACACAGAGGAGAGACGGAGGAGACACAGAGGAGAGACGGAGGAGAGGAGATGAAAGGCCCCAGTGGCTCTGAACCGCTGTGAGATGTGGATCAACCTGTGGTTCTCTGACACGTCTGAGCTCGTGTGGTTCAACAACACGTCTCGTTTACATGAAACTTGTGCAAGTCATGAAAACACACCCAGTAAGTGTGTATGCACAACCACACTGTCTCCACGGTAACAGCTTCATCACTGCTCAGGTCTGTGTGTGTGTGTGTGTGTGTGTGTGTGTGTGCGTGTGTGTGTGTGCCTCAGCTCTTTGTGCTCTCTCCTCTGTCTGTCCTGTAGCATTAAATCTCCCACACTGATAAAGTTTAAATCTGTGAACACACAGAGGAGACGGAGGCAGGAGAAGAACCTCATCTGGAAACTGAAGATCTTGTTCAAAAAGCAGCTCCTGAGTCGAGACAGTTTGGGTCTGATGTTCAGGTTTTACAGTTTCAGATCTGCTTGTGTATTAGAGACACGAGTCGTTTAAAGCTTTGAAATGAAAACTATATGAAACTGATCACAAAGGAAGTGTCTGTTAATGATTAATCAAACACTTGATGCCCAGCTGTGAGTCTGAGAGGTGGAAGTTGAAGCTCTGCTAGATGATCAGAACGTTTACAGGAGACAGCTTGATGTTAAATATTTAGTTTTCACCTGAGTGTTTGTTGGATGAGCTGGACAGACTGACCGTGTTTTCAGACTTCACTGTTTATTCTCCAAAACTGAGTTGATTCCACATCCGTGCAGAACTTCAGGTTCCTCTTCACACCAAGACCACAGCTTCAATCAGACACCAACTGTTTACATCCTCAGTAAGCTTCTCCACCACAGGAGTAATAAGCTGAGATGACACCATATGCTCAGAAACATCTAACTGTTTCTGGAGACTGAACCAAAGAGCTTCCTGTTCTCACAACATCATCTAAACTCTGATCACAAACCAACAAAACTGAGACTCAGCCTGTTCAAACACAAAGCGAGCTGAAAAACAGTGAAACTATCAGACTGACGACCAGCAGAGCTGCGAGTCCAAACACAGAGTCAAAGTGTTCAAGGCAACAACAAACACCAGCATCATCACTGTGCCAACAAACAGCAGCAAAATTAAAACCATCATCGGCTCAGGTCTTCACTTCCCAGCAAGGGTCTTTAGGTTTGTAGGGGAAACTAAAATCTATGACCTTTAATGACTTTGCAGCTCTGAGATGTTTCCACTGAGTGACAGACTGCGACTGCAGAGTCTCACTGCTGCACTGACACTACAAACATCCTTCTGCTGCCTTCAACCACAACAATCACTGCGTTTTTCACCAAATATTAACTGTGATCACCTGCGATACCGACATTTTAAAGGCATCGACCAATCACAGAAAACTCTGCTGAACATCCAATCAAACGCCTCCTAAACTTACACCCATCCACTAGGGGGCGGTCACGATATTTCGGCTTCACTTCTGTGGTCGATGCAGCTGCGTGTGCCCTGCAGCAGCAGTTCAGAGACGAGACACTGAAGAAACATCACGAACTGCAGCACGACGAGAGCATGACGGCCAAGAAGAAGAGCGTGTCCTCCATGAATCACTCAGACACCAACGACGGCGACGGCAGCGGCGGCGGCAACGACGACGACGGCGGCGACGGCGCTCAGCGCGTCTCTGACAGACGAGCAGCTCTGCTGGTTTAACTGAGACCAAAGGGTTTCTGTTTCCTGCTGTGAGTGAGCGAGACACGTCTGATACGACGCACCGAGTAAAGAGGCCATCAGATTATTTAAATATGAAGGTGCAACGACATGTTCTGTCCCATCACACATACACACACACACACACACACACACACACACACACACACACACACACACACACACACACACACACACACA
>JAQMCX010000001.1:30141138-30157002 GCA_029814765.1 Acanthurus leucopareius
GACAGCTCCACCCACAGCACTCTGAGAGAGTGTGTGTGTGTTTGTGTGAAGCATGCAAGCCTCCATCTGAGCTCACCAAGCAGCTGTTGACACACACACACACACACACACACACACACACACACACACACACACACACACACACACACACACACAGTGCTGGCAGCAGCACAGAGGACATTCTTTGGAAGGTAAATCAAATCTTTAAATAGTCCAGAAGAATCTTCCTCGACACCACAGAGAGCTGATCAATGGATTCTTGCTTTAACACTTTAAACTGGACTTTTCACTATTTTATAACAACAATGGGTCACATGACGAGACTGATGACAAGTGTCTCTGTTTTTTTGGGAACCCACAAGAATCACCACCATGTCTGAAGCTCTACAGAGTTTTTTAACCTCATTTAAACTTCTAGTTTTCAGCTGTGTGGTTCAGTTTCTGGTGTTTTCATCAAACAAGCTTTGATAAATGAGCTGAAGTGGAGCTGCTGAGCAGCAAACAGCAGACAGACTCCGTCAGAGTCGAGCTCGTGAACAAAGTGGAGCTTCTAGCAGCTAAAGAGCAGATGTTTCCTCAGGAGGAGACCAAACACGGAGCTAACAGACAGAGAACATGACTGATGTTCAGCAGGAGACACAAACACGACTGAACCTTTATGTGACTCTGACAGCTGGATATGGAAGAAACAGCTGGTTGATCCCATTAAACAGCTACTTTGATAAGGTGATGATACATCTGGCATGGTGTTGCTCTTCTGCCCCCAAGTGGCAGGTCTTGGTACCTGTTTTTACCTTTTTACCACAAATACCAATCACACATATCCCATCTAGAAAGGCGTCTGATACCATGAGATCTGACAGATTAGACTTTTCAGACACTCTGGGAAGGAAACATCACTTGACGCTGATCTCAAAGAGGAAACATTAAGATTTATGCAAGCAGACACATTTTCAGGAGTGAAATGAGATTATGTTCAAGTTGGTGCTCAGCTGTTTCTTCACGGTGAGGTTTTCAAAGCTTTTAAAAGGACACCAGGGTCAAGACACTCAATCACCACGTCAAAGGAAAACAGACTTTACATTCCAGGAAAAGAAAGAAAAACACCTAAAACTGCAGTGAGCTGTTTTTATTTCATTACCCAGCAGCTGTGGGGGATACAGACATAAGTCCTGACTATTCAAGATAAAGCCACACGTCTAAAGCATTTGACAAATGTTCTGCTGAGTTCTGCTGTTTGTGGGTTGTTAGGATTAACCTGCCTTCATGCTCATCACATCTGTTCCAGCAGCAGCTGTCTGCAGCCCCACAAAGCTTCCTGACCCCAAACTGAGGAACGCTGTGCTCATATTGGCTCATAACTGCCACGAGAGGAACTCCACACTTTATGAGGGAATCAAGAACACCAGAGCTGCAGAAGTCTTTTGAACCTGCAAACACAGCCAACATCCAGCGCTGCGTGTGATCAGGTGTGGTGTGTCACCTGTGGCCACACCCAGCTGTGATGCAGTGTGTACAGGGTGTGTTGCAAGACCAGCAGCATTATTAGAATGGGTGCAGGTTCTTTTAAAGTCTGAATAAAAGACAGTTTGACATTATAAAGCAGAGGATTTTATGGACAAAGGGTGAGAGACTATGAGGCAGTCCAGCAGAGAGAGGCCGAGGCTGCCGCTGCACCAAGCGGTGAGGAGGAACCATCCAACAAACAGCCAACGCATCAGACACGGATCCATTCTGCTGCCATGAGTTTCAGCGTGAGCAGGTTTCATTGGGTTCTGTCTCAGAAACCAGCCACAAACACCCCCGTGTGTGTTATTAGGCTTCAGATCCACAAAAATGTGCAGCAAAGTGCTCCTTTGACACACACAAAGCCCCCAGGTGTGTTTCTAAAATAACAGTCTGTGAATCTTCCCTGTCGTCCTGTTCACCACCGTAAACAAACAACAAACAACAAACAACAACAGCAAACTGCTTCACTCACAGCCATGATACCTGTTCCCACTAAAGCACACGCAGACACCCAGCCCATCCTCACAACAGACATGCAGACACTGTTCAGTGGGTTTCTGTTGTACCTGCTAATGCTGAGTGGCAGACGGTCCCTCTGACATCAGTGACCTTTGACCCCACAGAGCATTTAGTGGGCACAGAGGGACTCTGAGGGTCTCTGGGGAAAAGACATGAGCAGGAGTCAGAATTAATGAATAAAAAGCAGCGTCACACAGAGAGACGGTAATGATGTGTATGTGTGTGTGTGCGTGCATGTGTGCATGTGCGTGTGTGTGTGTGTGTGTGTGTGTGTGTGTGTGCCTCAGCTGTGCCTCATTTCACTCAGACTTAAATGAAGCTAAGTGCCTCACAGCGACACATCGCTCACTCAGCCCTCCGTCCTTCAGTCAGCTGATCGGGTGAAACGTTTCTTACACACAAACACACACCAGGTGTGATGATCACATCTCTGACAGCACACACACACAATCATAAGACAGCAGTTCAGATAATAACTTTTGCTGCAGTTTAAAAACAGACGACCAGAAGTCCAGCATGCAAGGACACCAGTCAGCCAGCTGATGCACGCCGTCTGTCTGCACTGGTCACATGATGACGCAGTCCTGCTGAGTTATGAACGGGCCCAAACTCAGAGACCAGGTATCAACACAGTACGCAAAACCTGCCCACTTAGTCATTTTTCTGACTTCCATACCACAAAAACAAGGAAACTTCTTACCAACATTTAAAATATCAGACAACTTCAACACAGCAAAAACACATAAATACACTGCAGTGCAGACAGTTTCCACCTCAGCTTCATTTACTCAGTCCTGTCTGACCAACACCTCAGCCAGAGCAATCCCTGCTGCAGAACAGTCCGTGGTTTCCATCCACCACTTATTTATTAATCAAAATATTGCAAAACAATTTTTTCTGCTCCTCTGACATGAAAAGTTGGTGCTTAAAATAAAGAATGAAGTAAGAAAGCATAGCGGAAACAGACTGGTAAATAAATCAAAACATACAGTCAGATCCAGAATTACCACCCAACTTTTGCCAAATACTAGAAAAACGTACTTTGTCAAATAAAATTTCGGTGAGCTGCTGCTGACAGGCTGCTGAAAAGGATCTATTCCACTGCGATCTTTCATCACTACAACACATGAGATGATCGACCAGTTGTGTTTTGAGGAAAGTCTGCACTGATGGCCTCATACTGAGGATGAAGGCTCCTTCTCTCTGAGGTCCACAGCTCCTGTGCTGACGGTGTAAACACCAACATTACTACCATGTCCTGAGCCCTGTTTGAGGCAGTCCGTTAACAGGGCTGCTAGCTGAATGCTAACTGAGTTTGCAACCTGTTTTTGTACAGTCAGCAGTCAGGCCTGACCCACAGAAACACTCTGCTCCAGCATCGTCCCTCATTTCTCCCTCCTCAGAAGCACCAAACGTTGCTACTTTCTGAGCTAATTTAAATGTTGAAGGCCAATAAGACTTTCATACATAACATCCCAAGAACACTAGATGATGCATGGAGTGATGATACATCACCTTACCTGGTGCAGAAACTAACAGAAACCCGATCAGTGTATTGATAATCCGATTATAAAACAGTCCTGGCCTCGTCCTCACTCCAAGCGTTCACAGACCGCGTTCACTCTGAGCATGAATGAGGTTTTCTTTAAGCGTCAGCTTGGTTCGTTCTCTTATTCTGACGGATGCAGACACCTTTGGGACACGCTGCCATCATGCACGCTGCTGTTGTGGGTGCTGCCGTCGTGCACGTCGATTGGTCAACCCAGTCTTAACACAGTCACTGACTCATCCAAACCACTTCACACTCAACACAGCACTTCCTCAGGTCCTCAGCTACCAAATGTGAAGTTGACTGGATGATTGATCGTCAAAAGAACTGAAGGACAGACAGTCAGATGTTTAGACGTTTAGATGATCCAGAGTTGGATGTGTCTGCAGTCTGCTTCTGACAGACACTTTTAAACACAGACGTGTGAACTTATTACTGTTCATTTTGTTCTCACTTTGTTGCTACACGACGACAAAGTGACAAACTGGTGTTTCTGACCAGCATGAAACATCTTTTACCACTTTATCATTTTAAAATTCCTCTCACTGCCTGCAAGCTTCAACATCCTACGAATGAATGAGTGACGGAGAGCTCCATTCACTCCCCCTCACACAGGCCCGGACACAGAGCCATGAAGCTGGCAGGAAAATCCAATCTCTTGTCACTGACTCTGGGCTTTGTGTCACCATGTGCTTTGTGTTACACTACAGCAGAAATGTGTGGCTTTGGCCGAGCAGAGCGTGAACGTAGAGCTTTTCAGCCCATGCTGAAGCCTGGAGAGGACGAGGTGCAGCTCCTTCATCACAGCCTGCAGCTCTGAGGATTCAGGCCAACGCTGGCTGGACTCATGATTAATGGCTGTTGGCTGGAGAGCCTGTGTGACTTTTTGTTCAGTGAATTACAAGCATGAAACTAAACAAAATGACACATCGTTAACAAGCCCAGAAAATCTGCACTACAAGAGTCTCACAGGCCGAAGCTTTTTTATCATCTGTCACTGATGTGACTTGCTCCTGGCTCCATGTAAACGGACCGGGCACACAGTCGGTGAGAATAAGGAGGGAACCTACAGCGTGAGCTAAGCTGTGCAGACCACAAAGCTCAGATTAGCTTCTATAGGTTGACACCAGCAGGACAAGCCTCACATTTCTCTTAAATGCTCTCATGTGCTGCAGTCTGCAGCTCAGATCATGAATACTTCACATTACTTCCCAACACGTTCAGGAAGCCGCTGGCCTACATTCAATCCAACATATTTAAAAATGAACTTGTGAATACGTAAACAGATGGAAAGAAGAGCCACTAAGATGAACACTGTGTCTACTTTAACTTTTTTTTTCCAAGTTACTGGTGAATTAATGCAGACTTGTGAGATGACAACGTAACCGACGGTAATTAAAGCAGACATGCTAACTGTACATCGTTTTACCTGAAGCAGGCGTCAGGTGTGCAAGTTAGCTTCACTTCAGAGGAGTGAATGGAAACACAAGCAGCAGGGCTTCAAAGGTCCAGGTGTGTTCGGATCCCTGTCGTCTCCTTGCAGGTGTCGGCTGTGTGAGTCAGCACTGACTGTTTAACACCTGACGATAAGAAGACTCTCCATAAACTCTGATCATGTGATAAAGCATTTTGATAACCAATTTAAAATCTCACCTTTAAAAAAAGGCAGGTTCTTTTTTTTAAAGAAAAGTTAAAGATTGCCAGAGTCATTAAAATCTGAGGAACATGACAGCCTGATCTTCATTTCTTCCAAGAGTTGTTGAGATAATTTACTCTGGATTGAGACCCCACAGCCACGCCATCAAACACAAGGGTTTGGTTTGGAAAATGGTTTGCATCAACACTTGATTTGTAGTTAAAGTCCATCAAGCATTAGATCTCCATTTCACGTATGTTTTGTCTCCAGCTGAGGTATCTTCTGCGACGCTCCTCAGCATCTTTTCTCCTGCACCTGTAAAGTCATCCAGGTCTCCTGGCTGCATCAAAATGACTTCCTGCCTCTTCCTTCCTCCTGCTGTGTGCATATTTTGTCCCACTGTTCTGTGGTGATGAACTGGTCATTTGAAGACAGCATCAGTGTAGCTGTGAACTGTGGCCTCGAAGGGGCCTCTGTGGAGTCTGCCTTGAATCCAAACCTTTGAGGTGTCTGCCAGGCTTCCCTGGAGGCTAACCCAAACCCCCACCCCCACCCCCCCCAAAAAAGCCCACACTTCAATCTGTCTGCAGCTTCAATGGCTCTAAACCGGCCTTCTTTCATGTGACTGCTGAATATGTAAAGAAAAGGTCGAGGGCAGGAAGGCAGCCAGCTGACTTCACCGTTTTATCTGTATTACAAATAAATACACAACACTAAATATTTGTGAGGTTTTTTTTGACGCTTTTTCAGAAGGAACGGAGGAGTTTTGAGCTGAGAGTCACACAGGAAGTCAGATGTTAGAAGTCAGAAGTTATGGATGTGTTATGTTGTTAAGTTATGTTGAATGAATGTTTCTCATTTTACTTGTGTCTAATTTATTTGGAGCATTTTTTCTAAATGCGACGTGTTTTTCAGGTGGTGAGGATCTTTTCTGCAGCTCATCTGTGGGCGTCAAAGCCTTTGTGGTGTCAGGAGAGGTGCTGTCACATTTGAACATCCTTCAACAGTTTTTCCTCATATGTTCCTTTGTTACTGTCTAGAGTGAAACAGTGTTTATCAGACTTTAATCTCCTATTTGTGCAGCATGTTTTCTTCGTAGAAGTCCTTCATCATGTGCTCTTACATAACAGCACTGTATACACATGTAAACAAACAAATGAGGGCTCTCCCAGCAGCGTCTCATATCTTTTGTGTGGTTTGATGACAGTGAGGACAGCACGTCCAACATGCAGTCACATGCAGAGAGTCCCAGCCTCCCACTGGCTGGATGGAGAGTGGTGATTATGCAGAACGGCCTGCCTTGGTGGGCCAGTTTGTGTCTTGTTCTGGATAATTACTGGTGCTGTGTGAGCTGAGGGGGACTGAGGCATTGACAGCATGACAGCACATCCATAAACACCACATCTCTCTGCTCTGATGGAAAATTACGGCTGTGTTCTCAGAGCGACCGGCAGGCAGGCAGAGATCTCTGAGCGACAGCACAGCTCATCAGAGAAGAATGTGAGCAGGTTTTCCACCTCGCAGAACAATTTACAGGCAGCCAATGAGAAGGAGAGCCCAGCCTGGAGCTAAGCCCTCACAGAATAGCTTCATTCTCGGCCGGCCGGCTGGTCCAGGACATGCGCTCCTGCTTCCAAAGAAAGAAAAGGACCTCCCTACTGGGCAGCCACTTTCGCCTGTGGCTAGACGATTGATAGTTGATAGGTGATTATCAAAATGTGGATAAACTCATGCAAATAAAAAAAACTCTCCATGCTCGATGGACACGACAGAGCAGAGAAACTGTCTCAGGGTCATTTTTGTCGAGAGTAAACAATGTTCTTTGTCCATAAATGAACTACAACCTCAGGAAAGGACATGAGCAGTTTATTAAACACCTGCTGAAGAAGCAGAACATTAACTTACAGTGATGTGACATGTTCAGCTGCTGTCTTCACATCTTACAGACAGGAGAGTTTGTGACGCTGACGGTAAATTGTACTGAACAAGCTAAACACAAGTTTCCATTGTATGCAACAGTTGAGCCTGACTGGACTCAAATCTTAAAGGTTCTTGTAGACTAGGTGGCTGAGAAGATCAGTGATGGGAACCTGTGCTGTTAGAGTCTGCAGCCTTGTAAAGTGTGCAGGTCAGCAGCTTTAGATCCACACTGGGCTTGCTGTGGTACTCTGATGTGCAGGCATAAAACAATTACTTAACTTGCTGTCTTCTCTACCATCTTCCTTTTTTTAACCACTATATACTACCTGAGTTAGTGCTAACATTAGTGACACCTGTAACTCCAGTGATTACTCTACTACAAAGGGTCTCATTAAGACCTGCTGTTGGCATGTTTCTGACATAGTGAACAACACACTGCCCCCCCCCGTGTGTTAAAGTTCATGGCCCAGAGCCCCGTTCGGCCACACGGTGGAGGAGAAAGTCTCAGAGCACGTCAGCTCCTGAAGTGCCATGTGATTGGACAGAAGAAGAGTTGTTTTTATGTTTTCAGCTGTTGGCCTTGTTGAGCAACATATCCAATCAACAGTTTATCAAGCTGCCTATTTTTCTTATTTGGTTATCTAGTCTAGTTCTCTCACCTATCACAACCAGTGTTGACAGTGGAGACACCACACAGCTGAACTCCCCAAAACCTGCTGATGTTTTGGAAGTTAGCGCTCACACTGAGGCTGAAACGTTAGCGGCGAGCCGAGAGGACGTGCTGAGATGTGCAGCTGGGTGCTGTGACACAATCAGTGATCTTCAAAGGATGCTTTTCAGAGGAGCAACACAAATTTAAGAGCTTATAGGACTTGAACAGATCTGCATGTCCTGTTGATATGTCCACATTACAGCAGCAAGCAGACAGGACGGAGCAGGAGGACAGTGTGAGAGTTTTGAAAGGGAGAAGCTCAGAGTTAAACAGCTGAATCAGAGAGTCTGGGCGGGTGTGTCCACCTCATTATACCCCCCGTTTCCTCAGTCTGTTGTTAATGGCTGTCCTGCTGTCTGACTGAACTGACCCTGTAATTTACGCCCACCAGACCAGGTGAGGCTGCTAGCTACACAGGCGATTACATCCATTTAGCTGCTGTGCAGAAACAAAGAGACACCCAAAGTGACCTGGCTGACCTGCAGCACACAGACAACATCTCTTACCATTCTTGCAGAGGGGAGCGTCTCTGTTCCTCTGGTCTGACAGTGGGATTCAAGTCGGGGCCTGCAGCTCTCTGAAAAGCCAAGTCACAACGGCCGTCCTGCAGGTGGAGAGTGATGCAGAGCGTTCAGACATTCTGTCAGCATGCAGCTCTCTTCAGTCACAGTTATCACTTCAGTCAGCTTCAGTCATAGTTTTTCAAACTCTGCTGCACTTCCAAACAGACCAACTGTGCTTTGAGTAACACAGACATGAATATGTCTGTTTGATTTCAGTGTCTATTTAAAATGTCTAGTGAAATAATTTGGAACTGATCAAAGAGGTTCAAGTAAACTGTTAAAAAAATATTACAGAAATTGAAAATTAAATAAGATTTTTCACGAGGATTTTTTAAAATCTGCCTGTGTACAAACAAACAGGATGCTGTCATGTCATTTGAGCACATAATCATCACTACTGTTTGGCCGCTTATCTTACTGGATTTGGCTTTGAGTGTTGGAGGTCACATCGTTATGGTGGTTAAAATACAAGTATGACTTCTGTTTGTGCAGTCCAGTTATCTGCAGACCGGCTGTATAAGACCCATATCACAGAGCAGATTCACTGACAGCATCTTTATTTTTATTTTTTTTAGCTATCACGATGACACCTGGGAATTCTTTAGGCCACGATAACTGTGAAGCCTACAAACTGATGTAGTGACGGTCCTGCTCATCTCCAAACCACAGAAACCACCTGAAGACAATGCCAGAGTTCAAGACCGAGCTGAACAGCTCCTCACAGTAAACCAGATGTATAGGCAGCATCAGTGTGTTATTACGGTTTGTCTCTCATTCATCACAGATCCCATCCTACACCATGTGTACAGCTCCGGACATGCTGCTACAGAGCTGGCAGTTACACAACTTACATAGCTGCAGGGAAAGCTGGAAGACAAACACAATCACAGACACTTTTACTGGAGGAGCTCAAAGTTACACCTCCAGGACTTCATATTTAGTGTCAGTCAGAGGAAGGAGGGTGTGGTGAGACAGAAAACACCACCAGGAGGGAGGAAAAACTGTGAATGTTGCAATACACTATCATGATTATGAAGTTTGATAAAAGTGGATCCTGCAGAGAAACTGTCACGTACAGATGGAGGACTTTGATCCAACTGCAGATAAACATGGCAAAGAGAGAAACTGAGTTTGTATTCAATCCACACCCTCAGATTCAATAACAGCCCCAGAATGCAGGTGTCTCACCTGTTCGGATCGTTTTCTTTGTGGCTGCATTTAGCAAACAAACATCATCATTTAGAGCTTCCAGCAGATGGTCCTGATGCGTCTCAGCTTATTCTCAAAGTCATCAGAAATTTACTTAAAGCATCATTACATTTTTCAGGATTCAGGTGTTCAGATTACGACCTTTTATCTCGCATCTGAATAAAACTGGATGAATGTTCTTCTGATCAGCCTCTTAATTGTACTTATTGTTTTCACCTCCTCATTACTAGGTTTTAGCAGTGAGTTAACATTAACCAGCACACACACAGCTAACCTACATGACAGCTTATTTATTAAGTTATCATAATTACAGAGGCGGGAGAACAAACCGGTACCTATATTTTTATTGATCCCATTGATTTAATTATGAGCATATACTCTGCTTAATGCTAACATAAAGTGAATCTTTTACTCTGCCAATGTCTCAGTAAACACAGAAAACTTAACCAAACCGCCAAAACCGCTCAGCTCGCGCATGAAGATCAACCTAGCAAACAAGCTAACTAGCCTAGCTTATCACCCGAGGAAACTATTAAAGTTGTTCCTATCAGCTAATGCTAAGGTTGAAAGACGATGCTAACACGCTAACATGCACTGGTAACCAGGGCATGCTAACCAGGTTAACTCAAGACTTAACGTTAGCTAACTGGCTAGCATCAATGAGCATCATTTACGTTCCCAACGGACGGCGGCTAGCATAACAACACGGTGAGTCGGCTAACGTCGGCTAACGTCGGTGTTGATGAGGTCAGCTTCAGTTTCTCTGACGGACGAGTAAACTTACAGCCTGCAGGTGTTTTTCCGCACTTACCGCTGTTTTCTGCTTTATTTCCACATCATTTCATCTGTCCTTCATTCAGCTTTTAAAATCCAGACCGTTCAAAAACTAACCAGAACTGACATGATGCTGCTGTGCGACACATGACCAAAATTTAAATAATTTCCTTTTGTTTGTCATGTAACTCTTTTAATCTTAGTGTCCGTTACTTCATATGTTCATGCGTTTCAAAAAGACGTCACTTCCGGCAGCCATCTTGGTTATGTTCAACAATCCTGGGATAAAACCAAGACCAAGATAAGACTATGAGTTATAACTTTTTTCCATGCAGTTGACTCGGTATTTTAATTAATGTTAAATAGTTTGTAGATGCGAAGCGCCGAGTGAGAGTGAGCCACACCTGCGCCAGGAATGAGGGCTCACCTGGTGGTTAAATGGCAGCTTTCTGACTCACATCATGAAAAATGCAGTCCTGCCAATCCTGTCCTAACGCAGTGTCCTGCCTGTGTTCTCAGTGTAAATAACCTCAGCTAAATATAAACAGCAAATATACATTTATATATAAATATCATATTATAAATGTATGTATACGTATATATACATGTGCTTAATCTATGTGCTTGTATGTGTGTGAATGTGTATATACGCTAAATCAAATTAGTTTTATGTATATATAAATATGTGTGTGGATACACACACACACACACACACACATATATATATATATATATATATACATATATACCTATGGATTCTGTAGTCTCGTACACACAGAAAATATTTTGAGAGGAATCTCTTTTTTTGCCCCATTTTTTCCCCAATTGTTCCTTCAGGGGCTCCATGTTGTCCATTTCATGTGACAGAGGTTAAAGTTGTTAGACCCACACCTGAAAACCAGCCTCATCAAGGTGGGCTTCTTACAGCCCACAATGGCTACCTGCTAACAGCTACCAGCTTGGTTTGAAGGCTGCAGCAGTCAGGGGATATCCTGAACCTGAAGTCAGCATTTTCATATTTAATATTCTGATGTCTGTCATTAAATATAGAAAGGAAACATGCAGTTTGTTGGATGTGAAAAGTTAGAAATATATCAGTGACTCCAGCTGTCAGATGTAATGAGTGTTTCCCTCTGACATGATGGAGAAAAAGTGAAAGGTCAAACTTCTGCACTCATCCCACGTTTCCCTCAGAAAAACCCTCTGAAGCAGATAAAGAAGCAGCGAGACAGCAGGGCTCAATCAGAAAAACACACGTCACATTTATTGACTTTTAGTTCTCCAGACAGAAGACAAAGCAACAAATATTTGGCACAAAGACAAAATCGTTTCATTCGATTTTCCACAAAAGAACCTGAATCACAGATGAAACAAACAGACCTGACGCTCTGCAGCACATTCTTGAGTCTGAGTTCAAATGCAGAGAGATTCAGACAGGCACACTGATGCTGACAGCTGGATGAGACACAGCAGAGATGATCAGCTGGACCAGACCGTTAACCTAACAACTGGTCTCGTATCAGCTTCACTTCAAGTATCTTCATGGCATAAAGGCCTTTCTGCAAGCAGCAACAGGTTTGTTCCTCCAGTCACTGCTGAACACCGAAGCCACAGCAGAGAGGATCCACACCATGAACAGCCTGCTGCAACATTTACTGCATCATTCAGGTTCATTCAGGGGACAAAAAAACAACACTCAAGTTGGACGGAAGTTTAGAGGCGACAGCAGCGAGCGAACAGAAACGTGGAGCCACGCTGAGCTGCACGGAGGCTAAAAGAGAGCGGCAGTTTAACACACTGAATCTTTCTGCATCAACAACAGAGCAGAAAACACTTTACTCTTTATTCTTTTTCAGTTTGCCAGTGTTCCTTGATCTGTTCTCACAGGGAATCACTTCCTCACTGGTCGATGCTCCTTTGTGATGCGTTCATGTCACATGGGAGCTTTTGTAAATATTATTTTCCATCCAAATCAATGACAAAATCATAACTAAGAGCAAGAGGCTGAATTCGTCCAGAAGCACTGACAGACCTGACATGGACTTAAAATAACAAGATGTTTCTACAAAGACAGACGCCGCAGGGAGCATCGGAGCTCAGATACGAAGAACCAGCGTTCAAGTTACACTTTTTATTGGCGACACTGACAGCGGTTTGTTGGCGAGGTAGCATTGCTTTTCATACACTCTGTGTTCATTTGGTTTGGAAACAGCAGAATGTGGGAGAACCAGCCAGTGAGAAGCAGAAAACGACAGACAGCTACCGTCCTCTGACCCCTGATGATGGAGCCAGTCACATGCTGAAGACATGGAATCTTTCCCACATGACCTGAACGCAGCATGAGCAGTGTTTCGATGTAACACCACCTGAGATGTGTGATGTTGCAGCACATGTTGGCGTCATGAACGTTGGACTGAACCTGCTGCAGCTCTGAAGCAGCTCTGACATCAGAACACATTCTTTGGCAAAACAAGCGACACAACAGACTGAAAACTAAAGAAACATCACAGAAACGTCTCCACAGCCTGCTGGTAGAACAACGAACCACTGAAGACGCCACACACACGCACACACATGCACGCACTGGACAGAAACACTGAGTGGACACACAGCTACACAACAGAATAAGGCAGTTACAGACAGATACACACTGTATAAATGTTCATTAAGCTCTTTTTTAAACACTTTGGTCTCTCAAAATAAACTACTCTGTAGATCTGATATATCTGCAGCGTTAAAAAATACATTTATAGATTTTATATGAGCAGCGTTGACAGAATAAATACGGCTGTCAGGTGTGTGGAGGCATGTTTACACCTGTGTGCAGATCCAAGCAGAGACATAAGGCTTTAAAAAAGCTTCAGACAGCAGCTGAAGCTTTGCATCATTCAGGACTCGTCTGTCCATCACGTCTGTCAGCTGCAATGAGGACGAATATGACTCAAGTGGTGACGAACCAGGAAAATTCTCATGACCAGTCCATCAGTCAGCGTCCACGTCCTGCAGGATGATGATGGCTTGATTGATTACGCAGAAAAAACTGATCAATACTTTACATTTTTTTAAACGACCTAAAGAAGAGCAGCAGGGTTGAGGTCATTCTATGCTGATATTTAAATATCCATAGCTGTTCAATACAACAAGAAAATGTAAAAGAATATAGACGTCAAATCTGATGTACAGATGAATGAGCAGTGAATGCATCTCCTAACAGGTGTGTGTGTGTGTGTGTGTGTGTGTGTGTGTGTGTGTGTGCAGAGCTTGACATGTTCCTGAAATCTGAAACTTTGTGAGGTGCTTTTGAAGATTTACATCAGCAGAAAGAACCAATGAGCTTGAAGCTGAAGCCACAGACAGGAAGTCACACACTAACACGCTGCTGGCAGGCAGAATAACATCAGACTGACTGATTCATTCAATCTGAAAGGACCCGACAACCAGCAGTCATGTGACAGGGAGGTGTTTGTTTTCATGCATCAGGTGACAGGAAGCAGCTCTGATGTTTAAGAGACTCAGCTGGTTTCTGTGTGTGTGGGGGGGGGGGGGTACCTGTATACTGAGTGACAGAATAAACAGATTGAACTTTGAGTCTGTGAACATTTTGCAACAAAAGTCACAAATGTGTAAAGTCACATTTAAAGACCCGTTTGGCTTCCAGCCGTCTGCTCCTCAGACATTCAGCAGCTGGTGATGTGCGGAAAAGAACAGCAGTGATTGGACCAGAAGTGACCTCTGACCCCTGCAGGCTGGTCGCATGATGCACACTTTGTTCCTCTGACGGAAACTCAGAGTACAAGAACATCAGGACGATTGAGAATGAGACATCTCAACCATGAGACCAAAGATCTGCTCACCACGGAGATGAACCACAGACAGACACACAGACAGACACACAGACAGACACACAGACAGACAGACAGGCTGAGGGACAGAGGGACAGAGGGGCAGACATCATCAGCTTGATGTGACGCTGCAGATGGAGGGAGTCCAGAGTGAGAGGAGAGACTGTGAGCTGCTTTCCCATTGGACGGTATGACAGTCAACACACCGCCTGGTGTCTGTTGTGTGTGTGTCGGCGTGTGTGTACAGTATTTGTGCATGGCAGTGACAGGGTCCTGAAGCTTCTGATTGGTGGAGTGAGGTTCCAGCTCCACCACAGTGGACGGACGTTTTACTGGACTGGGATCTGTGGTTACAGCTGGGTGGGGCCTCGGCTGTGCGGCTCACCGCTGCCAGGAGGGGGCGCAGTCACCAGGCTCCTCAGGTAGACACAGGGGTTCCTCCTCCTCCCTGAGCCGGGGGCAGAGCTGGGTGGAGGCGGTGGAGGCGGCAGAGAGCCAGGGGGCCTCAGAGACGACATCAGTGGCTGCATCTCCTGTGCTGCTTCTCCCTCCTCCTCCTCCTCCTCTTCATCCTCCTTCTTCTCTGGGAAACAGAAGGAGCCCTGTGACACCTGAGGTCCAATGGAGGAGGTGCTGCCAACCACACTGCCTGGTGGGGTGTAGGAGGCCGGGCGGGGTCCTCCCAGTCTGGAGAGGGCGCTCACCCGCGGGTGGACGGGCTCAGCAGGGGCGGGTGGGGAGGAGATGCTCTCCAGGGAGGAGATGCTCTGGTTCCAGGCCTGCTGGAGGTCCACAGGGATGATCTTTGTGGCCTCCACAGACACACAGGGAGGAGGCGAGCCCACACCGCCCTTCCATGGCAGGTGGCTGTCTCCACTGGGGGGTGAGGCGGGGGCAGCTGATGGACTGGGACACCCGTCCAGAGCTGCAGGGACTGAAGGTGGAGACACATCGGTTAGGCCTCAGAGACATCGACGAGTTACAAAGGAGCACAGTTTTCTCTTTAATCTGATGTAATTGATGTTTTTGGCCACTTGATGGCAGCAAAACTTTGATTCCAGCTGCTTTTGCTCTCTAGCACGTCTCACGTCTCCCTCAGCACACAGAGTTTGCTGTCACGTCGTCTCTTTATTCAGACAACATGACAGCAAACTCTTCTGATGAGACACGATGATTTTCTCTGCACCTCATCTGAACAACACCGACGCTGTTCAATGAAAACAGGTTATAAAGGCGTCAGTTTACGGTCTGATGTGAACAAAGTGTCACACAAACAATCTGTCTCATCACGCTTCGTTACAGATTTGACCATTTTAAAACACCAACTGAACAGTAAGAATTGATTCTGTAAAAATGATAAAAGTACAGTTTTCATGTTAAAAAAGCTCCAACAGTTCAGCAGCTCTGCAGTGAATTAGCGGTGTGTTCACTGCTCATTCGAACACACAGACGTTTCACGCTGAGAGCCAAATAAGTTTGAAAGGGCAACTGATGAATGATAAAGACGTGTGTGTGTGTGTATGTGTGTGTGCCTGTGTGTGTGTGTGCCTGTGTGTGTGTGTGTGTGTGTGTGTGCGTGTGTGCGTGTGCGTGTGTGTGTGTGTGTGTGTGTTTTTACCTGACTTGGGTCG
>JAQMCX010000001.1:30201028-30211771 GCA_029814765.1 Acanthurus leucopareius
TGTGTGTGTGTGTGTGTGTGTGTGTGTGTGTGTGTGTGTGTGTGTGTGTGTGTGTGTGTCTGCGTGTGTGTGTGTGTGTGTGTGTTTGGGGGATAAGTTGAGGTTGTTGACCTTTAAATTCTTGACTCTCTGGAATCTGATTGGTCAGCTGTGTCCTTCATGGTGAAAAGCCTCAGTGTTCGAGCGGCTCTGCAGAAAGTGAAGCTGCTGGTCTCCTGCAGCCTCTTGCAGCTGCTCTCAGGGGAGCTGCAGCTCATGTTGCCAGTGTTTGGAATTAAAATTGAACAAGAACAACAGAGAACATCAGTGAAACATGGTTATTGGTTCCTCCTGCAGGATCTGGAGCTCCTTCAGACACAGCGAGCCTCCTGCTGAGGAGTCACATGTTCCTCTCACAGAGCGTCTTAAATCGTGACGCTTCTGGAAAAAAACCTTCTGATCGTCTCTCAAAGGCTCCAAACTTTACTGGACCAGCAGAGGTGAAGCTATCCTCTCTCTCACTTCCCATAATGCACCTGGGTAACATCTTCAAGTACATGCACGTTGCTGTCAGGTCTCCTCTGAGCCTGAGTGTGTTCACGTCACACACGTTCATCATTTACCCCTCAGTACAACAGTGTGTGTGTGCGTGTGTGTGTGTGTGTGTGCGTGAGCGTGTGTGTGTGTGTGTGTGTGTGTGTGTGTGCGTGAGTGTGTGTGTGTGTGAGCGTGTGTGTGTGTGTGTGTCTCCACCATGATGCTGTAAGTTCAGTGTTTCACCTGGAGGGTGAGCAGCCTGTTGGCTCGGCGGCGCCTCAGTGTGGCTGAACCTGCTGCGTCTGCGGCTGAACTCAGGTCAGTTTGTGTTTCTGTTTACTCGTGTTTGGCTCGGAGGGACGAGGCGCTCTGCAGCTGCGACTCTCTGGCTCCAGAATCAGACGCTGCTCTCCCGAGTCGGAACATCTCGTCTGCTGGGAGCTGAACGCCATCGCCCGGGGACACGCCCCCTCCATGATGGCTGCCACAGTGTCGGCCTCGGCCCGTCTGCTGCGTTTCCTGGTCGGTCACTGAACGAGAAACCAGCCAGTCATGTTGAAACAGACTGTAAGCTCTCTGGGAAAATGAGATGTTGAGTGAATGAAGAGGAAGCGTGTCAGTCAGAGTCGAGTCGGACGTTCGAAGTCTCTCACACGTTAAATTCATCCAGTGACTCTTGTTCAAGACGAGCAAACGAGCCTCACAGCCTCTCGTGATGTTTTCTTCACGGCTGCCTGGTAACTGAACACACTGTGATTACATGTTCACATCCGTCACATTATCATCGATACAGAATGACAGTTGATCTCATGGAAGTTGATCAGCGTTTGAATGATTATTGGAACATGATTGGCTGTGGGAGCTCTGCATTGTGCAGAGATGTGTGGAGCTGATTAACATGACATGTTAGCTGAACGAGGAAATGATTGTGACGGCTCTTTTGAACGCTTTGTTCTCACTTTTCAGGAAGGTGATAACATCACACACACGCGGCGTTCGCTGCAGCTGTTATCTGTCTGCACCTGATAACGGCCCGCTGGGATGGCGGATAATGGAAGTCATTTAATATCAGATTTGTTTTGTGTAATTGGCTGCAGCTCGATGATTAGCAGAGGCGGCGCAGGTTTCCAGCCTCAGACGTGACGGGCAGCTCAATGTGAGCGAGATTCATTCAGTCTGCAGGGATCACAGGTAGCATCAGCCACACACACACACACACACACACACACACACACACACACACACACATACACGCTGAACGCTGAACGCAGCCAGACGTGGCGTTCAACAGCATGATGACGCGGCTGAAGCTCACTGACAGGAAGGAGAACAGGCGGTCTGTGGCGGCACTGAGGTCTCATCAACCACTCAACCAAACTGACTCTGAGATTCATTTTGATTTTTGTCATTTACAGTCTTTATCATTTCAGATTCCTCGGCAGAAAACGACAGATCGTGTTCAGATGGAGCAGTTTTATAGACAGCAAACTGAGTTTTACTAAGATCTTCTGATGAACAAAGTCCATGAAGCTACATGAGGACTCAGATTCATTTCTGCTGATGTGACGATGCAACATTTTCACACGTCTCAGACTCAGACAAGACGACTCTGGCTCTATGCTAACATTAGCTAAGCTAACATCAGCTAAGCTAACATTAGCTATGCTAACATCAGCTAAGAGGCAGAACACTCAGGAGCGCACGGAAACATCACATCATTTTCCTGGAAAGTTCGTCCTCAGAAGTCGGTTGACAGGCAGAAGAAACCAACATGGCGTCTCTTCGCTGCGTCGCAGTCGGACGCCGTCAGAACGAAGAGCTTCATGCATGTCGACTGCTTCATTTTCTTTGCGTTTCGCAGCTCTTTGTCATATTTGGGAGTGATGGTCGTTCTGTGCTGCAGCCATCGTTGGAAGCTTCGGGTTCCCACATTTCTCTGAGTTTTTATTAACGGACCAAATGAATCCCACCTGTCGCTGGTGCGAATGAGCCAACTCGAGCTGCTCAGGAGACATTTTTCTTTTGAGCGAAAGTCCAAACTGTACTCCCACTGAAGCCTCAGAATATCTCCCCTTCATGTCAGGAGGCTTGTTCAGGGGAGTTCTCTGTTTAGCAGCTTTCACCTCTTAACTCCGAGACTCGTCCATTAAAGTCTTAACCGTTCAGAGTGAAACTGAACCTGAAAACATGAAAACATGAATCACATTTTGCTTTTTGCACTCGCGGCTTTTCAAAGCTTCTTCTGGCATCTTAAAAAACTCTGTCGCTCCTGAAGGAAGCTGTTGGAATGTTACTCAAGTACAGTACTTGCTATTAATTACTTCTCCTCTTCTACATATTGGATGTTTTACTTCACTACAATGAGCTCCACCTCAACCAACTCCAACAGGAACATCCTGCTTTGACATGAATGCAGGAGACACAAGAATCCAATGAGATCAGATAGAAGAGGAGAACACACACAGGGGACATCTGACTCACACCACTTACTGTACTCTCAGTACTCTAACTACAGATTACTCAGTATTCTCCAGTACCTTTGCTGAGGGAACGTTTTTAACGCAGTGACCTAGTGGTGTTTTTACAGTGTGTTATTAGTGCTTTTACTGCGGTGAAGGATGTGGATGTTTGACCTTCGGTCGTTCAGCCTGAAACAGAACAAATGTTCCTTCACATCATGCTGACTGAACTGTGTTTCCAACGGCCGTCTGTCACAGACGACAAACTATAAAAGTGACTAACTTCAGTTTAATGGTGACAAAGGTCAGACAGTGTGGTATGATGACTGCGAGCCGCGCTCATATCGCAGCTTTACTCTGCCAAGTCTGCAGATAAGACGAAGCAGAGCTGAAATTCTGCAGATCAGCCTGAGATTAGTCTTATCTTCTATCCATCAGCTCCTATTTAATTTGTGAGCTGTGGTGATGAAAGGCAGGGCTGATTGAGCAACACTGCAAACCCGCTGCCAAACCCGGCTGCCAAAAACAGTTTCATAACCAAACCTGACCACAGCTGATAGCTCACAGAGGCAGCAGGAGAGACGTTTGAACAGTGTGAGGGAAGCTCCCCTCCAGCTCCTTTCCTCTGGTTCAACAGTCTGAAACGAGGCTCCTGCACACGGCTGATCTGAACCACAGGAACACCTGAAGCAGCAGCTCTCTGCTGCCGCTTCATCTCCACCGTCCTCTCTCACACACCAGCAGCCAAAACCTGTGCTGAGGTATGAACATCACCATTACTCAGATGCTTTATGACCCCAATTACTCAACTTCAGAAGGACTGCAAAGGTCGGGGGCCATGAAGGGATGAACGCACTAAAACACTTCACAGTCACCATTTAGAGCAGATCATCGTCAGATCACATGTTCACGAAAAAAATCTGTCCATCCGTAAATATCTCTGGACACACAAGAACACAAAGCGATTCCAAACACTCACTGAAGCATGCTGGGACAGTAGATGGCGACAGAGTCTACATCATCAATGCGCCACATACCACAGAGGAAGACAGTGAGTGTCAGAACTGAACTAACTAAACTACACTAATGAAATAAAATGATCCAAACCTGTACGAACCCTGTTTTTAGACCCAGAAGTGCTAACAGAGCTGTGCTAACGGAGCAATGCTAACATAGCAGTGTTAACGGAGCAATGCTAACGGAGCAATGCTAACGGAGCAATGCTAACATAGCAGTGTTAACGGAGCAATGCTAACGGAGCAATGCTAATGGAGCAGTGCTAACAGAGCAATGCTGACGGGGCAGTGCTAACAGAGCAATGCTAACGGAGCAATGCTAACAGAGCAGTGCTAACGGAGCAGTGCTAACGGAGCAGTGCTGACGGAGGAGCTACTGCATCGCTAACCAACGTAAACAAAGTCAAAGTCTGCGTTACTGTTGTTCCAGACGCCGCTAGCTAGACACAACCACTGAAGTGATGATGTCATCGTTTTACGTGACGCACACTCACAAACCGGAGGTTAGATAAACCTGCACCTCCTCTGTTTCTGCTTTAGTGAACTAAAACTCCTGTGGGAGATGAAACTTTGGTTCTGTACGAGTCGAAATCGCCTCCATCTGCAGAGCCACCGACCAATCACAGCTCAGGACGGGAGGGCGAAAAAACACACGCACAGTCGAGCTCGTTCCTGATGAATGTAAAGTATAAAGATGTTAAACAGAAAACAGCCATGACGACGATGATGATGACGATGATGATGATGATGATGATGACCTTAAACCAGCGAGCTAATAACTGTGAGCCAATCAGACGGCGGCAGCGGCCTTACCCAGTCTGACCCTCCATGTGTCTCTGAGAGGACTCTAGTTGGATGTCGTCCATCCCTCCATCCTTTAATCTGTCTATCTGCTGACTCGCCAGCCCCCCCAGCCCCCACCCCCCCAGGGAGACTCTGTAACATTTAGCCTCCATGTTACTGAACTGAGGAGGGACAGACAGACAGACGAGGAGCGAGCAGGACACGTGAACGGCACGCTTCCAGCGTTGCTCAAAGGTCCCTGTGCAGTCATTTACCCCCCACCCACCCCCACCCCCACAGACACAGCAGACCCACTGATCTCTGCTGTACAGAGGTTACGACACACACACATGTGCACACACACACATGAACACACGCACATGTGCACACACACACACACATGAACACACGCACATGTGCATACACACACACATGCACACATGCACACACACACACACACACACACCATGAACTAGACGACCTCAGCTGTGTATTTGCAGAGACACACACTCACACTGCTCCTCTTATCATAAACTTTGTGAATTCTCTGTGTGGCGCCGCCTAGTGGCGACCACCGACTGCAGCTGAGCTCGGAGGCCTACGAGACTTTGCTCCTCAGATGGTCGTTTTGGTCTCAAACCTGTGCTGATGAGCCGACGTCGGGTCACATGACCTCATTAATGTGTATGTGTGCACACGATGTTTTTGTTTTTCGCGCGACACTCGATCACAAACCTGTTTCTTAGTGTGTGACGTTAGTTCAGGTGATGTTTCCAACAAAACACACATCTCATGTGAAGAACTGTTTTCAGCTCGACGTTAGCTTGTGTGCTGGTGTGGATCTGAATGTGCGTCAGACTCTCTGGCCCCTCCCTCTCTGTGATGTAACACAAACACGCAGTCTGTTACATAATGTTAGCAGCTGCAGCTCAGTAAACACTGGCTAACTGTTGTTAGCTTCAGTTTGTTCCTCTCACACACACATGCTGCGAGCGTTAGCCTTAGCATTCACAAACTGGTGGGAAAGTGACATCGTGCATGAAGGATAGTTATTCCTCCACGCTGTCAGTGAACACAACACAGGAGCTGATATTTGTGCTTCAGAGCTTTGAGAGATATGTTGAGATGACGGACGTTAAGTCTGATAAACGTCAAGGCAACATCCATGTTTGTTGTCCGTTACCTGGCAACACTGTTGTCATAGCGTTGATCCTCTAGCCGCGCTTGATTTTGCATCCAATTATAAAGTCAATATGTGTGTGTGTGTTATTTGTGTGTGTGTGTGTGTGTTTCGCTTTTTCTCGACCGTAGTTCATCCACCTGAAGGCTGAGCGGCTGCAGCCCGAAGACAATGAAGACACGCAACGAGTTAATTGAACTGAATGAAGAGGTGAACAGTCGCTCAGCTCCGTCTGAGGGCAGCGAGGGACGTTTGATACGAACACCTTCACACCCCTGCTGCTGGCGGCACAGAGACCCGCTCGCTCAAACTGCCCGAGAGACGAACGAGCAAAAGCAGGACAAAAAAACAGGTGGAGCCAGTGACACGAGCCAATGAGAGCGCAGACGCTTTTGATTAGCAGCAGAATCGACGAGTGGAAGATGAAAACTGCACCGACGGTTCGGTTCAGTCTCACTGGATTTTCTGCTTTGAACACTTTTATTTTCTTTGTTTCAAATGATACATTTGTCCATTTATGTGTGTGTGTATACGTACGTAGGTGTAGATATTTACACGGTTTTAACAAAACCTCGATGTGGTTCCTCAGGCAGAGACGGATATCCCATCATCCCCTGCAGCATCAACTTAACAAACAAACCTTCTGAACTTCTGCTAAATTAACATAAACTGATTCCTTCAGCAAAAGAGAAGCTTCTCCTCAACAAGCTCGTCTGTTCTCATCTGTTAACATGAAACAGTTCGTGTTCACGCTCGTTCTTCAGCAGCGACTCACCGGCTGCTAACGTTAGCTGCAGCGCTAACCTCCCTCCTGTCAGGCTGCAGCTGCTGAGTTATGGTTCAGTTGAATCCAACACGGCAGCAGAGACGTTCAACAGGCTGCAGCACTGACCTCCTGTCCCATAATTCATCTGTGCAGCGTGAAAACTTCACCCAGAAAACCTGACAACCTCCAAACACACACAAACACACAGAGCAGAGTTTGTTAGCGAGTCAGCGACTGAAGCAGGACATGCTAACAAACTCTGGACCCATTTTAATGACGCAGTTTTATGTCTCCTTTAACACTTTTGCTCCGTAGCTTCTTTTTGAAATGTTCTTTGTGTTTCATGAAGATTCTGATGAAACATGTTTGTCCAACAAAGACATTGTTCTTCATACTGATTCACATCCACCATTTATATTCACTTAGTTTAATACAAACACTTGACCGTTTATTTGGCGTGAGATTGTTTTTTAACACAGACTGACGGGCCATCATGGCCTCCCTCACAGCTGCTGTGGCTCCGGTCTGCCACCGTCAGGCCAAAAGATCTGGAAAGAACCAAACACACTCATGTCTTCTGAAGGAGTCACTGAAACTCTCCCACAGTTTGATCTGCAGTCGATCGGATCAGAGCTGAGCGTCCGAAAAGGAGACAAATGGAGCCATAATGATCCCCTGTATTTATTAACCAAAGCCCAGTGAGAGGTCAAAGGTCAGCCGCTCTGCTCCGTGTGAAACGTGACAGTTAGTCTGAGAGGTCAGACAGATCAGTCTGAGTAACAGCTTCACCTTCAGCCCAGTTCAGAGCCGAGCTGCAGGTCAGCGAGTCCAGACGGCAGAGACTCTGTGTGTGTGTGTGTGTGTGTGTGTGTGAGTCTGTGTGTGTGTGTGTGAGTCTGTGTATGTGTGTGTGAGTCTGTGTATGTGTGTGTGAGTCTGTGTGTGTGTGAGTACATATTAGTATTTGGACTCGACTGTCTTACTAAAATCTGTTTAAGCACCACAGTCCAGAGGAGAGAACATCTGCACTGATGAGACTGTTGAAACGTCCGTCTGTCCGTCTGTCTGCAGCAGATGATGTTTTAACACTTCAGATCCTTAGATCTGATTGATCTCTGAGCTGATTGACCACACTGATCAGTTGACCTGAGTGCACCTGCAGAGAGAGAGAGAGAGAAAGTAGGCCAGTGTCTCTGTATCAGAGTAAAGACAGTGTGTGTTATCAGCGCTGTATATTGCTGCGATACAGCACACAGGAAACACAAAGCACCTCGCAGCCTGCATTGTCCCGCCGGCGGCCTTCGTGTGCGTATCCAGGTCACTGTGCAGCTATCTGTGGGATTAATATTTAGACTGCAGGCAGCAGGGCAGTTCTGAATAAAGCGAGACCTGCAGAGCAGCCAGACTCTGTTTGCTCTGATTAATTATTCTGTGAAGGAGGCAGCAGCTCACGCACACACACGCCTCACACACTGCTCACAGAAGAGTCTCCAGGTGAGACGCAGGCCGACAGGTAACAGTTCACTCCTTGGACACTGGTAACCGGACTGCTGGACAGACTGGGAAACTGGTCCGGGCTCAGCGCTCCACTTGTTCTCTGATTGTAACGATGCATCTGAGTGCGATTTGATGTTTGTAGTTCCCCAAGGCTCAGTCCTCGGTCCCCTTCTTATCAACATGTACATGCTTCCATCGAGCAACACTGCGCAAAATTATAATATCGACTATAACTGATTCACTTTGTCTGTCGGTCAGTGGATCTCAGAGAATCTACTTTCTCCGACCAGACGGAAGAAAACGTTTTAAGCAAAAAAAGGCATCTGTCAAAAAATACCTTACAAAACTAAAGTTCAACACTGAGAAAAAATTCATTTGCTTTCTTGCTGAGGCTCAGATGTTCATATTAAATCCCGTCCATGATAAGAGGGTAAATATGAAGCCAAAGTCAGCAGCAGGTTAGCGTAGCTTAGCATAAAGCCTTCACACAGGAGGACGGAGTGATCCTGGCTCCGTCTGAAGGGAACCAGATCCACCTGTCAGCATCTCTGAAGCTAACTGACCAACACGCTGTGTCTCACCTGTGCATCTGTGCTGAGCTAGCTGTTTCACCCTGCCTTCAATGCTAAGCTAAGCTAACAGCCGCTGGCTGTGGCTTCATATTTACCGTCCAGACATGACGGTCGTTTAACCTCAGTTTAACATGCAACCTGCTGCTGATCGCAGCCAAGATGTTGGATTTTTATCTGAAGTTTGTGTTGCCGTTATGTGACTGACACACAAAGCAGGTGGACTGCTGAGGTCGCAGATCACACACACACACACACATGAGCAACTCTTCCTCTGGTTTAGGATTTGTTGGATATTTGGTTCACAAACAGTTTGTTGAGGCTCATTTCAGCAGAGAAGCAGAGACCTTCAGCGCGACGTCGCTGATCAGTCAGCTGCAGTTTCACTGTGCAGCTGCACTGCAGTTGGAAAAAGCAGAAATATCATCAGCTTTAACTGTTTTTCGGCAGACAGAGAGTTCAGGTGGACTCCCCACAGTCAGCGCCGCTGTGACACGTGGCGCAGTGATTACAGGATTCCCAGGACGACGCTGACTGAGCTCAAACTGGCCACTCATTGGCCAATTTAACTGCGATTAGCTAATCCAGCTCCCAGAGGACTGAGGAGGAAGCCAGTGTGGCTGGATTCAGATTGTCTCACCTTGTGAATGTAATAAATTAGATTTACAGTAAGATTGGGCTGCGACCAGAGGGAATCCCACCGCAGGAAAATATTAATGTGTCCTTTCAAAAGAAAACACGCGTTGATTTGATTTGGCCTGGCTCGGCCTCACAGCAACGATGATGTCGACCCAAGAAAATATTACACTGGAAAACCAAAAATGTGCTCAATTGAATATTGAACACATGAGGTTAAAACTGATGTCTCATTTCACACACACACACACACACACACACACACTGAGCGTGCTGAGGGATTTACAGTCTCACTTGTTGTCCAGCTCTCAGGGAGAGTTTCCAGTTCATGTTTCCTCCTGTGTGGAGGCGCGATGAGAAACAGCAGAGGCCTCTGGTTCAGCTCCATGTTCCTGCAGGAGGCACCGACTTGCAGCAAACACACACACACACACACACACACACACACACAGAAAGTGATCACTCACTGCAAACACTGAGGGCTTTATGCTGCAGCGGCTCAGTGCACTTCTTCAGAGGTTCCTCCATGATAACAATGCAAACCTGTCATTGAAGGAACCTCAGATCTGTCAGACAAAACATCTGTGAAGGACAGTGAAGAACAACACACACTGAAGATGTGAGACATGCACCCATGGAAGCCCACGAGGTCAAAAAACTAGAATGAAACATGGAAACGCAGCGAAGCAAAAGAGCCGACAGAGAATGAAAGAGATGAAGAGGAGCTGTGGTGGACGCTGGTCTCAGGGAGGGTTTGGTGGACGTCCAGCGGACTGACAGCGTCCAGCAGGACCTTCAGCCTCAGATTCAGCTCAGGTCAGGGAGGTGCGAGGATATGAAGCGCACATGTCTCCAGTATCTCGCTCGGCACGAGAGAACATTCCCATCATTTTAGCTCATTGACATTCAGATCAGCCCCGCACCGAGCGTTTATCTTGTTTATGAGTTGTGAAACCTGGAATAAATCACAGGCGTGGAGAGCAGCGCTGCCAAGCTCCCAGTGACGCTATCAAGCTCGCAATGAATCAGAGACACAGAGGGCGTTTCTTCTGCCGCGCTGCTCGTCTGATTCCTCCTGACAGGCGAAGCTGAACCTGTCAGTCACGTCGTCCCTGATCGCTCACAGATATCTGGAGGTCTGACAGCTGACAGCTCTCTGCAGACTGTGGCTGCTCGATGCACCGTCTTCATGAGGAGCTTCACCTCCTCCTCACACACACACACACACACACACACTCACACACACACACACACACACACACTCACACTCACACACTCACACACACACACACACACACACACACACACACAAGATCGGAAG
>JAQMCX010000001.1:30217251-30238390 GCA_029814765.1 Acanthurus leucopareius
CAGACAGACAGACAGACAGACAGACAGACAGACAGGCAGACAGGCAGGCAGACAGACAGACAGACAGACAGACAGACTGACGGACTGACGGACTGACAGACAGGCAGACAGGCAGACAGGCAGACAGACAGACTGACAGACAGACAGACAGACAGACAGGCAGAAAGAGAGAGAGACAGACAGGCAGACAGACAGACTGACAGACAGACAGACAGATGGACCTCTTGGCTCCGGTGCAGACCATCTTCCCTGAGCTGAAGATCAGCGCTGTGGTTCTCGGCTCGCGGATCCTCATGATGACGGCTGCAAAACGCTGAACAAGAGAACCAGAGCTGTTAGCTGTTAGCTGTTAGCAGTTAGCAGTTAGCTGTTAGCTGTTAGCTGTTAGCTGTTAGCTGTTAGCTTTTAGCTGTTAGCTGTTAGCTTTTAGCAGTTAGCTGTTAGCAGTTAGCTGTTAGCTTCTGAGATCATCATCATCATCGTCTTGGCCTCCTTTTTTACCAACAAGCACATTTACTCAAGTACTTTAACTACATACTGCTGACAGTATCAATACTTATGATTCAGGAGTACTTTGATACTTCAAGTACCTGATATTACTGATACTTTTGATACTCCACTACACTTGAAACTTTTATTACTGAGTCTTTAGTTACTGATATTTGCTTATTCTGCCTGTTTTCACAATGTTTGCTGAGGAGGAAGTTTCCAGATGTGTCAGACGAGACTTTATCTCCTGTTCAGTGTGAACCTGAACGCCACATCTGGACACAAAGCGACATCACGTCACGTGTTCTCATCACACACAGCGACATGACGTCACATGTTCTCATCACACACAGAAACATCACGTCACGTGTTCTCATCACACACAGCGACAAACAAAACTCTCATTAAAACACAACGAGTGCAGAAGGAAGAAACTCTGGTTTCAGCACCTTCGGGTTGTACTCTGCATTTCTGGCCTGAAGGGCGATGAACTTCAGATCCAACGGACAACCGAGGTTCA
This sequence comes from Acanthurus leucopareius, assembly GCA_029814765.1. Lineage (NCBI taxonomy): Eukaryota > Metazoa > Chordata > Actinopteri > Acanthuriformes > Acanthuridae > Acanthurus > Acanthurus leucopareius. Next base: position 30,218,261 of record JAQMCX010000001.1, read on the forward strand.
CCGTGGAGACGATGTTCCTGCACACACACACACACACACGCACGAACACTAAAGTCATCACTAGCTTAGCGTTTGGATGAAGAGGACAGTAAAACATCTGGAGCAGCTGCTGTCTGTCAGGTGATCAGACGCAGGGTTTCCTGTTCCTGAGTGTGTGTGTGCGTGAACACACTGGGACCAGTGAACAGCAAACCTGACGTCCATCAGCCGGACATGTGGGGCCCAAACAGGAAGTGGAGGACAGTACAGGTATCAGCTCTGCGTTTGTGCACTCGGTGACTTACTGTAGCTGTGGGATGATACCTGACCTCTCAGTCACAGGGGTCATGGGGGTCATGGGGGTCATGGGGGTCATGGGACAGAAGGGCGAGGCACCTGTTCCCAGCGCCGACATGGATGATCCTTTGGGGGGGTCGGCTGCTGTCGCTGTGGAATCCTGGGAGCTGTAGTCCAGACAGATGGCGCTGTCCTGAGACACATCCAGGTCTGCAGGCGGACTCTCTGCTGCAACAGAACAGGCGTCAGAGCCCCATGTGACCCCAGAGACCACGCCCACCGATCAGGTTCACAAGCCAATCATCTTTTACCTGCAACCAGTCGCCCCGGTAACGGAGGGGACCCAGGAGGAGGAAGGTGGAGGCTCTGTGAAACTTTAATAAAGTCTTGTGTCCTTTGTGTGTTGATGAGTATGATGTGTCATCATACCTGTGTCGTCATGGCAACTGGGCTCATCCTGAGTGCTGAGTTCATCAGGTAGGAAGCTGAGGTCGAGGTCATCTCCACCAGGCCCCGCCTTCAGAGACAGGAAGGAGGAGTCCTGTACAGGGGGGGCGGGGTCCTGTAGAGGTGGGGTGGGGGTCTGCAGGCTTAGCTCCTCCCCCAGAATGAAGGCGGAGTCCTGCAGGAGAAAAACCAGGCAGGGGGGGTTGGTACTAAAACACACACACACACACACACTGACACACACACACTGACACACACACACTGACACACACACACACACGCACACACACTGACACACACACACACACACTGACACACACACACACGCACACACACTGACACACACACTGAACCGGTTTATTTTTAGACACTTACGTGACGGCTCTGACGGTGCTGGTAATTATGGGAACAATGGGGGAGGAGGAGGTGGGAGGGGGAGGTGGGGGGCGGCGGGGGGAGGCGGGAGGCGGGGGGAGTGTCTGTGCGTGGGGAGCTCTCTGTGTCAGGCGGAGACGGCAAACCTTGAACGCTCTGAGCTGACGGCTCACACCGAACGATAAAACACACCAAACGTCCTCACGATGATGTCATCCTGTCAATCATTCATCATCCGTCTGTTTGATTTTCAAAGCTGCACATTCAGCTCCGTCTGTGTGATAACTGCTTATCAAGTAAAGGCCATACGAGGTCTGATGTGTCAGCACACACACACACACACACACACACACACACACAAACATACTGATTTAACACTGTACATGAGCACAAACACGTGTTTTCTTCAATGCTGTGATGTGAAACGTTTGAAGAAAATAATTTAAACCAACAGAGAAGAAGAAGAAGAAGAAGAAGAAAAAGAAGAAGAAGAACAGATCATCTCCTGGTCTGATGGTTTCAGATGAGGGTGAAATATGTCTTCTGGACTTTGGAGGCTTGAGCAGCTCAGTTTGACCTCATGAGACCAGAGTGAGGCTCTGAGAGCTTCTCCTCAGTCTGTCTGTGACCTTTGACCTTTGACCCCTGATACTCTCTGAGGTCACAGAGGCTCAGTTTGATGTGAGCAGACTCAGCAGCTTCAAACAGAGCAGGAGAGAGTCAAGTCTGGCCTGACTGCAGGAAGTAACTATCTGCAGGAAGTAACTATCTGCAGAAAGTAACTATCTGCAGGGATGTAACTCTGTGCAGGGATGTAACTGTGTGCAGGGATGTAACTGTGAACTGCAGTGACCTGTTCTCCTCCACAAAGTCTGGATTTTCCATTTAAAACTCCTGTTACAGTTTAACCTGTAAAGGTCTCAGTGAGCGCGCTCGGCAGGCGGCCTCTGATTGGCTGTTTGCTGTAGCGCGGCTCCATGTTGACTGTCCGGCTGCTTTCTGTTTGCTCAGAGACGATTTCCACTGTTACCATGACGACCACCTCTCCTCCTCCTTCCTGTGGATGGAACGACCCTTCAGACAGCAGAGAACTGCATCAGCCGTCATGAATAAATCAGGACTCATCAGTCGACTCGTCTTTGTTGTCAAAGTTTGAAAAGGGTCTGCCGGTGAGTTCAAGGACACTCAGACATCTGAGATTTCAATCATGGCATCTTACTGTTTATCTCATGTGTGTGACCCTTAACTGACCTCATCAATGTCAGAATATCCCTCACTAGTGGGAGGAGCTTCAGGAGTCCTTGAAAAAGTTCCTAATTACCTTGAAAAGGTTCTGGAGACCATTCAAAAACCTCTCAGGTTCCATTTCAAGGTTCAGGGAGATAAACTGGATTTTATTTATCCATTAACTTCAGTGCTAGAAAGTAACTGATTACATTTATGTGTATTTGATTACTTCCTTTTCTGTCTCTTTACAATATGACTTCACTGCCTCTCAGAGAATTTATGTGAATCTAAAATCTACGAGCAGCAAATTAAAAAGAGCTTCATGCTTAAAATCTTCAACCATGAAACGATGAACACATGAATGCATGAATCAGTACAATCCTGTAATATATGAGGATTACTTCTGGTACTTTGAGTACATACCGGTACTCATTTGGACAGCTTTGTAACCTCACTCTAACAGACTTCAGATGTAACAGAGTATCTACAGTGTAATCGTACTTCTACTGAAATTAAAATATCAGAAAACTTCTGTTTGAATTTAAATTTGTAATTACGTCTAAATTCTCTCCAGCTTTTTTGTTTTCTTTCACATTAAATTTTCTGAATTTTTTTCTCTGATTTAATGAATGAAATCAGTGAAACTGATTAAGTAAACTTTCATTCTGAGTCTCTGAGAGTTTGAAGACACTAAGAAACAAAAGCTGAAACCCAAAGAAGTTTCATCTCGTGCTGCTTTTCTGTTCAGTGAAGTGACATTAACAGAAAACACATTTGGAATAAAACACCCAGAAACACATGGCTGAACTTTTATACTCAATTTTAATTTACAATGCACGTTACCCCAGATTCCTCCGATATAAAAAAGCTGAGTGACGACAGAAATGCTGCCCAGCAACATTCAGACCAAAGCAAAACATGACAAACATCCCAACATGTCAGCTTATTTTACAGGAAACAGCACGACAGGATCCCATGCAAACACTTCTGACCAACATGCTGCTGTCTGGAATAAAAGTGTAGAAAAACCAACAATAGAAAAGTGAAAAATATGAAGGCTGCGACTCAAAGTCACTCAGCCAGTGAGCGGGAACGTTCCCACAGCGTTCCTCTAACGTTCCCACAGTGTTCCTCTAACGTTCCTCTAACGTTCCCACATCTTCCGACTGTGTGACACGAAACAGCAGCTGCTTTCGCTCTTTAACATTAACGTCAACCTGAGAAATCCTCATCAGACTCCTGATGATTTTCAGTGATTCAGAAAATCTAAACAACGTTCAACAAAAACTTCAGCAGAACTTTCGAAGCCTTTAAGAAGTTTAAGTTTCTCCTGCAGTTAAAAACTCTTCTGTGCTCACAGATGACGAGCTGAAGGAGAGTCTGCCATCACAAAGACAAGAGGTTTAAATGTTTACAAGACAATCTGGGTCAGAGCTGGTTCACAGTGTGACAGCCTGACAGGAACGTCATGGGAACGCTGTGGGAACGCTGTGGGAACGCTGTGGGAACGCCGAGCTGAGCGGCTCAGGAGCAGCACGACTCAGACAACAACATTCCTGCAGGTAGCTGAAGCTCCTGACAGACAAATCCTGTGGAAACACTCCACGCCCGCACAAAGCTCACTTAATTACAAAGTCTGATAACAGCACGCCGCAGCCTCGCCCCCTCCACGGCGTGCGGTGTGGTGGTGGGGCGGGACCGCGGCGTGGGCCTGTCCCGATCTGCTCCGACCTCATTAGCAGGCGGTTGATGACCCGGCTCGGCTTAACGCCAGATTTAAGTCAGGCTGCAGCTCGCCTCACCTGTCTCATTCACCTGGGGTGTGTGAGTCTGCTCAGCGGCGTGCACACACACACAAACAAGCACACACTTGCACAGCTATACTTGTGAGGACACTAACCCCCACCCCCACCCCCACCCCCACCCCCACCCTCACCTAAACCTTAAACCTTATTCCAAAATAAGGTTTTAACCCTCATTTCAACAAAATGTCCTCACTTTTATGGCATGAAACTCAAATAACAAAAACATGGTTCTCACAAGGATAGCTGTACAAGGACACACACACACACACACACACACACACACACACACACACACACACACACACACACACACACACACACACACACACACAACTGTCTGGACCCTGATGCCCGGTCAGAAGTGTAGGGGGCGGAGTCAGACGGGGTCGAACCATCATATCTGTGGCCTTTTTCACCAAAGCATTTCTTTTTTTGCATAACATGTTTTCATATTGATCGAGAATCAGAAGGATGATCAATGAGTCACTGCTGTTCTGTGAACATCGGCAGGTTTCTGACTGATCAGAGAAAAGTGAAGCTCTTCGTGATGTTCGGCCTGAAGAATCACTCAGGGAGGTGAAGATGTTAAGATTCACTGATCTCAGATCAGATCATTGATTAGATGATAACTACACATGAACAGAAGAAGCTGCAGCTGTTGATGGTTTGAGTCATGTGACTTTAAGTCAAAAGCATCAACAGAAACGAGTTTTCAGACAGTATGAATGAGTGCAGTGATGAAGTGCAATATTTAAAAGTGGAAAATAAATGTTAAACATGATAAAATCATGAAAAATCTGTTTCTCACTTCTCACTCTTCATCTGGTATTAAAAGACCGACTTTTAATGTTTTTATCACCAATTAAAAAAGATAAAGATTTAATAAAATCTTTCTGTTTTGCTCATCTTGGTTCACTAAACCAACGTGACCTTTGACCTTTGGGCTGAGCGGCAGGTGAGACACCTGGGCCACAGATATGACAGGTCGCCCACAGCAGTTTGGACACAAACATTAAAGGTGTGGAAGTCAAACAATCTGTAAAAGACAATTCTGCTGCGTTTGTGTCTCCGACACTCAAAGTGTTTTTCCTGTTGACTCGGAGCCAAACTGTCCGCGCAGCATCAACGTGTAGTGAAGGTACCAAGAAAACTCTCAGCAGGTGTCAACGTTCGCTCAAACTCTGAAGACAACAGAAAAAACACACGTCCTAAAAAAGGGAATTTAAGAGTTGACATCATGCAGCTGCGGCGCTGCAGCGAGTCCTGCAGCGAGTCCTGCAGCGAGTCCGTCCACGTCCAGCCTGTCAGACAGACGGACAGGAAGTGAGTGTTCAGGTCCCACAGACGCCTGCTAGTCCAGTTTCTCTGATTCACTCAGAGTGAAACCTGATTGGACGTCGTCTCAGTTTGTAGGAGCTCACGTCTCCTCACTTTCCTCCAATCGATCAACAGATCGATGACGCGAGCGTTCCGTCCTTCAGTCCGAGTCCATGATCACGTTTAGAGTTAACTGATACAAACAGTCGCTGGTTTTCACTTTAAAAGTCGTTTAAGTCAAAAGTTACTGAATTCAATAAGTTGGAAAGAATCAAACAGCACGAGAACAGAGTCGAGTGATTTCTGAGTGAAACGCGGCTCCGCCTCTGATTCGGGGTTAAATGTGAGAAAATAAAAAACCAAAGAAAAGCGGTGAAGAAGATATGAGGCCATGTTTCCGAGGTGAAGCTGCAGCGAGCGAACGCCGAAAAGGAATGTCCCTGTGGCCCCGCCCCCTCACTGCCCATTGGTGGAGGTGTTGTTGGGGGCGGGGCTGGAGCCCTCAGCGCCTGCGGGCGGCTGGACGTTGTCGGCCAGGTTGTGGGCGTGCTCCAGGAAGAGGTCTTTGAGCACGCTCAGCTCTTTGCTCAGCAGCTTGATCTTGGCCTCCAGCCGCTCGTTCTCCTCCTTCAGCTCGTTGACGCGCTGCTGCGTGTCCATCGCCTTCTGCTTGCTGCGCATGCGGCTCTTCTTCACCGCCAGGTTGTTGCGTTCACGGCGCTGGCGGTACTCCTCGCTGTCCTTGTCTGCTTGGGGTTTCTTCATCTTGCTTGGTGGGAGGGCCTTACCACCTCCAGCTGCAGGGTTGGCGGGAACGAGCTGAGGAACCTGCTGCAGTCCGGCGACGGCTGCGGGCAGAGATGCGGAGGAAGCGGCGACGTGGGCCTGACTCTGGATGACGCTCACGCCGTTGTGGTCAGCTGTGGTTAGTTTCGGCTGCGACGGCCGGCTCATTTGGATGTGCTGCCTGCAGGTGCTGATCTGAGTCTCCTCAGGTGTGCAGAAGAAACAGGAAGCAGAAGTTCAGTTTCTCTGGAGCCTGAAAGAAGGAAAACAACTTTAACTTCACTTTCAGGAGGAGAACTCAGAGACTGAGTTGCTTTCAGGACTGAAACCTTCTCAGTTTTGATCAATCTGCACATTTTATCCTCAAAGTATTGCAAGTAAAACATAAAAGGACATAAAATATTCTGCTTTTCTCTGTTTATATCAGAATAAAAGGAGCTTCTGAGGGGGGGGCTGAGACAGAGGGACTGAAAACGTCCTGCTGGAAACAGAAAACCTTTGACTCAGTCGTTCTTTCATGTATTTTGACATGAACACTGAGCTCACATCATCTGCTCACTGTGCTGCTGTCAAAGTGTCATCACGTCTGCTTCAACTTCAGCTGATAAACTCAGGACGAGTCAAAGTACACAAGAAGCATCTGAGAACATAACAAATATGGCTGCTTCATGACAAATCCAAGAGTTTCTTCTCTCTGAACCTTCCCATCATCCCTTTCTCAGCTGGCTTTAACTCCGTCCGTTCTGGTCTGACACCTCATATCACTTCATTCATGGTGTGATGATGTTTTCATGATTTGCTACGACTGAAAGCTAAAGACGGATCCAAGACTGCAGAGACGTTCACATCACGGTCTAAAGGACGGTGGACTGACAACAAACAACCTGACATTTATTAACAGCAGGTGGTTTACCTGCAGCGGGTGGTTTACCTGCAGCAGGTGGACGGCTGGTTTGAAAGGAATCAACACTTGTGTTTTTTTTCTGCCTTTCTGTTTTCTTGAGCATCAGACGTGGCAGAGCTGCTGTCACTGACTCCTGATGTGTTTCCACAACGCAGCATTTGAAAGTATTAACATGGGAAAGTAGCACTAATACTTTTATTTAATTGTTATTTTTGGTGTTTTTTTTTAGTGACATTCCATCTCTGATCCTGCAAATGCAGAAAGAGTCATAATCTCAAGATGAGAAGCTTGAAACAGAGAATAAATTTATCCTTTTGAGCCCAAAACCACCAACAGATTCCTCCAACATGAACGGCAGCTGCTGAGATGATCCTGCTGTTCCTTCTCTGAGACTCACATGGACTCTCCCGCTTTCAAAACCCGTGGAGGAACCAATGAAATCTTATTTCTTTCTATCTGCAGTCAGGCTGCAGATTCTCAGCTGACCTCAATCCATCAATCAGAGGGCTTGGACCCCCCCCACCCCGCTGCTGCTGCACACAAACACCCACCGCCTCCACCCTGCCTCCCAGGAACAACAGCGGACATCGGACATGATAATTGGTCGGGTTATTATTCTGTGCGGCTAATTAGCAGCGGCGCTGTGATTGGCCGGCGCGTTGCCATGCAGCCAGTCAGCTGTGCGCAGGGAAAAGCGCTCCGGGTGGAAGCACGCAGAGCCCCGCTGTTGCCTGCTGTTGCATCATCATCGGCTCTTTGTGCCGAGAGAGGGGAACTCCGGAGTCATGCGGGGCTAAGCACAAATCTCAGTTTTAAGATGACTTAAATCATGTTTGACACGAACAAAAACACGATTTAACACCCCGACACGGCGGACAAACCCGTCCGAGTCCCTTCAACTCCGTCGATTTTGAATTTCCGAGCACTTTTATCAACTTTTAGTTCATTCGAAGCCGCAAACGGATGAATCGCCACCTCGTGACTCGACATCAGGTTTCTACGCTCTGAACACAAACCCTCATCTGTTTCTAATTCGACTCTGAACCAAGAAAATCCAGATCGGGACTTTCTTCTGACAAGCCCGATCACTGCCCGTTTAGCCGGGCAGCTAGCCAGCTAGTTAGCTTGTGGTGCTAACCAGCCGAAACCTCACAGTTAGCTCTCCTTATCGGACCCACAAAGTTTAAAACACAGTTTACCTTCACTGGGCAGCGATGGGGTCAAACATCCGCCAGTTGGGAAAAAAGTTATCGGAGAAAGTTGGAGTTAAATTCCGTGTGTGAGCTCTCTCTGTTTTTGTTTAGAACATGGAGAGGAGAGGATTGCGAAATCTCTTTTACCATGTACGGCAATGTCGAAGATCACCCAATCAGAGGAGAGCAGGAGGGAGCGAGGCGTGCGGCTGGCCAATCACAGATGAGTGTGCAGCAGAGTGATGCAATGCACCCCATGATTGACGTGTCATCCGACCAATAGGAAGGAGACTTTTCTGTTGGTTTTGTTTATGTAACATGAGGTTGGTCAGATGAGTTCATGCACGAATGACTTCATCTCTGAAAAATATAGATACACCGAAACTACTTCAGATACCGATCATGTCTGTGTTATCGATACTTTCTGAAAACAACCATATGTTGCTCTTTTCATGCCTTTCTGTGAAGAAATCCACCGTAAAACTTCTTAAGACTAAACAAAAACAGCTCAACTTCGCTTAAAGCTGAAGTATTGCAGCATTACAGAGAGCTGTCACGTGTCACAAAGAAGTAAAACAGTTTCGTTACTACTCCTGTTTTTTTACAAGTTACAAATAATCAGACAGGTGAAGTCTCTTAACCAGTCTGTTGGAGTGAAATCATCATTTCATGTGTCTGTACTGTAACTGGCCGCAGCGCTTCTGGATTTTAAACATTATTTAACAGACACTTATCTCAGTTTGCGTTTGTTTACGTCATGATGACGACTTAAAATAATGAGAAGTTCCCTCCTTCGGATTGTGACCTTCATTAAAACAAACAAACACAAACAAGCAGAATTACTGAGAAAGCTGTTGAAGTTTCATGTTTCGCTGTAATTATTTTGTCTTTTTATATCTGAAACCAAATGTTTTATTGACGTAATAACTAACATTTAAATTCATTTATCTGATGGAGAAAAGTTGAGTAATGTTTGTTAGCTTTCACAGGAATGTCAGTCGTCTCAGTCCTCACTGATCCTGCTGCTGTTTCCTCACCAGAGATGAAACACGATGCTCCTCATCAGAGGTGCAAATACCCCGATTTCTCATTTCTCATTAATTTTATATTTACATCTCTGTCATTACTTTAATAAAGCTGATCAACTGAGCTGAGCAAAGTTCTGTTCCCGCCTGATGTTTTCCCACCGCAGCAGAACTTGTTGGCTGCAAGACAATAAAAGACAGAAACCAGAACCAGCAGCATCTTCTGAAACACAGACATCAGCAGCTCCAGAAGATTCTTCAGAGAGCTTCTGTTATTGTGTCGTATGCAGATTTCTGCTATGATCCATGACAGCGAAAAGCATTTTGAGGAACAGTTTAGAAAGATAATAAATGTTTTTTGTAATGACAGTTATAATTGAAGCGTCCGCGACCCTGAAAGTGCAAATATGTGAAAAACAGGAAAAAAGAGAAAAACAAAAGTACACACACACGAATCTCTTGTTTTGAGTGGAAATCAGCAGATACATGAGTTTTTACAGTTTTTATGAAAAAACATATTGAATGTTGTTGAGCTTCTCCTGCCGTGGCTCCATCATGGTCTCTGTGACGTCTCTCAGATGTTCCTGAGGAGCCGTCATGAGGCTCAGAGTGGAGCTGAGATGAACCAGCAGCTGCTTCACTCAGCAGCTGCACTTTAACTCGACTTCAGGTCTGAGAATCTGTCAAACATCTGAGTCGTACAAAGATTCAGCTCCAGTTGTCATGAATGTGGAAATTATCTGTAGAGATCAAAACTGAGATTATTCTGGGATGTTAGCACTTGTGTTTCTGCTGTGAAGTTGAAGGTTGTAATGTGACTGATGTGAGTTGGTCCTGAGTGGCCTTCAGGGGACCTGCGGCTCTCTGACCTGAGCTGCCTGAGCTGGAAGCACGGATGCATTTTTCCAACAGGGGATTTTCTGCGACCAGTCGGATTCTCCTGTTTGAGCCGAGCACATGAACGAACGGTGAGATTTTATGATCAAACGGTGTCACATCTTCTGAGTCTGTGGACACGAGGAGAACAAAACAGCTGCCAGACATCAGGTCGCTGCTTTAAACAGGGTGAGTGAGGAGAACTGAAGATCTGAAATCAACCAGCAATTAAACCTTTTAAACCTTTTAAACATGTTAAACATGTTAAACATGTTAAACATGTTAAAGACTCCGTCACCTCGCTCACAGCTGGTTGTGACAGAGCTGTTTAGTAAATGTAGTGAAGTGAAACAGCAGATCACTGTCTCAGACATGAACCTGAGGAGGAGTAACTGCAGCTTTTTAGAGAAACATGAAAAATTCTTCTTCCTCCTGTCAGTTACTTGTAATCAGTTACTTTCCACGCCTGGTTGTAACCTTCCTGTGCAGGATTACATGTTTTTATTGAAGCATTAACTGGTTAGCTGGTGTCTTATCTCAGGTTTTGTCTCAGCATTATGTAACTCACCTGTTAGCTAATGCTAGCATTCAACTCCACATCGCTAAATATTTACCTCTGTAAGGCGGGAGAGTTACACTCACCTGAGACAGACGGAGCCGTCTGATTGGCTGCAGTTAATTCCCTGTTTTAACAAAATGCAATTCTGCTCTCTGACACACACACACACACACACACACACACACAGTGTACACAGTTTGTTGTACACACATGAAGCAACATTCAAATATGTTCAGAAAAAAACTGCAAATGATTTTAACAGAACCATAAAAACTCTTCAAGGATCCAAATGTCCTCCAGAACCTTTTCAAGCAGCTCTTCTGTTCCTGTGGAGCTCAGAAGGTTGAGACAAAACAAGAAACTTCTCAACTGGTTTCTTCAAGTCAGTTTGAAAAAATCATAATTAAACCCGAAAATCTTCTGAAGATGGTTGTACCTTCTCTGAATCTTAAAAAGAGTTTGGTCTGATGCTGCATCTTCAGTCTTTTTGTTTGTTTGAAAGAACCTGAGAAGAGAAGAGAAGAGAAGAGAAGAGAAGAGAAGATGTGACTTCATAAACCGGATCTCAGTCCTCCTTCTCTGGAGGCAAAAGGAGACGAATGAATTTAAACTGCAAATAAATAAATAATCCAGCAGAGCAGCTGTCTGTCTCTCCACACGTGTCCGCCGACAGAGGGCGCTCCAGTCCGTTTGTTCCCCGACACTCCGCTCAGCCTGAAAAAGCCCACAGCCCTGAAATGAACCGCGCGGCCCCCCGCAGGGACGCCCCCCCCCCCCGGAGGAGGATGACTCTTTAAAAAAGCACCAAACAGCACGAGAGCAGGTTCAGCACGAGCTCAGCGACGCAGAGTCCGTCAGTGTTTGAGTCCGTTTGAGTCCGAAAACATCCAGTTTTTAAAATCTAGTTTTATAAAAGATCAGATTTAAATCTGAACTCCAGGCTGCTTTCACAAAATACATCAGGAAGAAGACTGATAATCGATCATGAGGCCAATCGCACTGTTTAAACCGATCAATAATTCTGCCTGAACTACCCTTTGATTAAAACTCAACATCAAGGCCACAGACTGAAAATAAATGACGTGTTTCTGCTTTTTAAGGCCTGAAGCTCAAACAGCACAAACAGTTTTTAATCTGCGCGGGTTTAAGATGATTTACACAAACACAACATGTCAATATCATGAGTTAGTTAGTAATTACTAGTAATAATTAATTAGTAATTTCAGAAGAGGAAAATAATAAATGTAATAACCTTCATCCTGTAATCACAGATTTTAATTATTATTATTTATTCTTTCAAATTACTGAGACAGAAAAATGTTTAAGTTCAACGTCGAGTAACATTCAGGTGAAGATGAAAACTGCTGTTTTATTTTTATTCTTTAGTTTCTTTAATCTGAAAAACAACAACAATATTAATAATTATTATTATTATTATATTATTAGCATTATAATTATTTTAGTTATTATTATTATTATTATTGTAGATAATTGGCGTGATATTTCATCTCCACTTTAGCCAACACACACACACACACACTCGGAGTTGAACTTGTGCTCGTGCTGCAGAAACAGCTGCAGGCGCCTGAAAGTTTAAATTTGGTGTTAAATCAGGAAAAGCGACATTTCGCACATTTTCGTTCCAGGCGGACCGGAGACGGACCCCCCTCCGGTCGGACCCCCCTCCGGTCGGACCCTCCTCCGGTCGGAGCCTCGGACCGTTTTTCTGCCTCCGCGGTGAAAAAACAGCCGCTGAACGTGATTCCGTTAAAGGTTTTTCTGACAGAATTTCACAGCGACGCTGAGAAAAAAAATCAACATTTTCTCCAGTTTACCTCCGAAAAACTTTTCTGTGCAGTGACAGTGGATTCAATCCAGGAGGTGTGTGTGTGTGTGTGTGTGTGTGTGTGTGTGTGTGTGTGTGTGGTGTGTGTGTGTGTGTGTGGTGTGTGTGTGCCCGCCCACTCCCTCCTGCTATATAACCACAGTTTGACAGTTCAGAGTTTACTGAGCAGGAGGAATCCGAGCGGCTCCCTGCAGCTTCTCTCCGCTTCCCTCCGCTTCTCTCCGCTCCGACAGAAACCAAACCTGTTACTTTCTCTGCAAACTTCTTCATTCTGCGCGTTTCTGCAGGTTTATGACTCCTCACTCACCTGAGGACCTCACAGTACTTCACTTTCTCCAAACTGGATTCTCGGAGCTCCTCGCCATGTCTGTCCGGGCTTAGATTCTCAATGGAGCTTTCTAACCTGTACGAGGTCGCGCCCCGGCCCCTGATGAGCTCTGTCACCCACGGCCAGCAGCCCCCCTCCGGCTACAGAGACCCGGCAGACCTCGGCGGTGAGATCGGAGACAACGAGACCTCCATCGACCTGAGCGCCTACATCGACCCGTCGGCTTTCAACGACGACTTCTTGGCGGACCTGTTCCACCACAGCTCCCGACAGGACAAGCTGAAGATCATGAACGGAGAGTACGACTCGGTGCAGTGCGGCCCGGGGCCCCAGCAGCTCTACATGTCCAACTATATGGAGTCCAAGCTGGAGCCGCTCTACGAGCACAACCCGCCGCGCATCCGGCCGGTGGCCATCAAGCAGGAGCCCCGGGACGACGATGACATGAACCCGGGCATGCCCCCCACCTACCACCCGCACCCGCACCCCCAGCAGTACTCGCAGCATTCGCAGCACAGCCAGCAGCAGCCGCACCTCCAGTACCAGATTGCGCACTGCGCGCAGACCACCATGCACCTTCAGCCGGGCCACCCGACCCCTCCGCCGACCCCGGTGCCCAGCCCGCACCAGCACCAGCACCAGCACCAGCACCAGCACCCGCACCAGCACCACCACCAACACCCGCACCAACACCCGCAGCAGGGCGGCCTGAAGATCCTGGAGCAGCGGGGAGGCGGGAAACACAAGAAGCACATCGACAAGAGCAGCCCGGAGTACCGGCTGCGGCGCGAGCGCAACAACGTGGCCGTGCGCAAGAGCAGGGACAAGGCCAAGATGCGCAACATGGAGACGCAGCAGAAGGTGGTGGAGCTGACGACGGACAACGAGAGACTGAGGCGGAGGGTGGAGCACCTGACCCGCGAGCTGGACACGTTACGGGGCATCTTCAGACAGCTGCCCGACGGGTCCTTCAAACCCATGGGCAGCTGAGAGACTACGGAGCCGGACCGGAACCAGCCCGGAGGTGGACTGGTACACTGCTGGATTTATACACGAGCGGTTCTCCATCTCTTCATGTGCAGGACGGACTGAGGCTGTGAGGAGACTGAGGCAGCTGAGCTGTTCACTGCGAAATGATCCAAACAAATCATTTTGTCTTCTACTGAGTCCAAAAACTCTTATTATCATTTAAAAAAAAGAGAAAAAAATCAGCAAATATTCTCCTTAAAAGTGACCAAAAACCAGACAAACAGACTGAACTTTCAGAGTTTTTACAGGAAACTAGAGAAGCTGAAGCCAAACTGAGGCAGCTGAGCGTTCAGTGACTCCTGGCACAAGATTTTCTAGATTAAAAACGGGCTGAAAACGTCCTGTGAGACTTTAAACTCTTGAATCGAGTCCATTCTGACTGGAACCAGGTGGAATCTTTCACCCTCATCTCATTGGCTGATCACCTTTCACCCGCTCTGAGAAAATCAGACTTCTGTGGACTTCAGAGACAAAACGACTTGTTCAGACTCTTGTTGTGTGTGTTTTGTTGCAGTGTTCATGTGCCTTTTGAAACTTTTGTGTAAAAGCCGATAAGCTCGCTGCCCTGCAGACACAGAGGACCGGTTGTTTCGTGCCTTATTTCCTACAGACTGTGTGCATGACACACTCAACTCACATATCAGTGCAGCTAAGGTAGGGCATGGTGGGGCTGATCCCGGATCAGCCTGTTGTGCATGTTTTTTCTTATGATTTTGGTTTGTTTTATACAAGTTACCATCTCCATATCTCCTCCTGATGAGCTACGTTTTGTCTTATAGAGCTGAAAAGCGAAGTGCGCACCGCTTGCATAAAGGCTGAACTCTACGTGTATGCATGTATGTTTATTTTCTTGCTGCAGAGACGATGATGCATCCATTTATTTCTTTGTTTCTCCACGTGAGCGCGGTGCAGAGCGGCCGCTCGCGCCGGCACGCGGCCGGTCGGACAGCTGAGCTTCTGTCCGATGATCCGAACTTTGACTCGTCTGAGAGAAAATGTCCTGAAATCCTGTTTGATCTCAGTCTGCTGCAGTTTGTTTTGCAACGTTTCATTGGCTGAGACGTGACTGTGACCTGTGACCCCACAGAACATCTCCACACTGACCCTGTCAGATCAAAACCTTATATCTCCACTTTTAGACGATTTTGTTATTTTAATGCTTTTAAAGCAGTTGAGGGGTAAAAGCTGCAGCGTTACAAACCACCGAGTTCCCAAAATGCTCCTGCAGGTTTGAATCTGGCAGCGTGCCATGAGCCCCCCCCACTCAGAGCAGGCAGGTTTCCCTCTGAGGTCCTCAAAGCTGATTCTGTTTGTTCTGTTTGAGAGATCAGAGCTGAGGTGTTCGCTCTGCTCTGCTCCTGGTGATTCAATGCCAAAGTTAAAAAAATAACACACTCACAAAAAAAAGACTGGAATTGAAACTGAGGCACCTGCTTCATCACACCGCCGTCCAGTGAAAACCAGGTATCTCCAAACCTGCTTCAACTTGTTGTTTGAAGCTCATGATGATGCATTTTAGTACGACTGGAAAAAGCTCTGCAGGCTTGGAGACGTGTGGTGTGTTTGCAGGACGGCGGCGCAGAAGCAGCTTCCTCAGTGTTGCGTTTGACTCGTGGGGGCTGATGGGAAAACACGGCTCGCCCCACAGACGCGTGTTTGAACAGCTGATTGAGAGAAAAACAAAGAAAACAAAATGTGAAGAGGGTTTCTATGCAGCGTGTCTCTTTTCCACTGTCGAATGATCTCACACACACACTCACACACACGCACACACACACACACACACAGTGCCTTCTGGTCCTTGGAGATGACCTTTGACCTATTGCTGATCGTCTGTTAGAAACATGATGATGATTCTGTCAGTGAGGAAAAAGGAAGCACTTTTTTTTACAAACTGATGTTAAAAACCAACGTTTGTTTCAAAGTTAACGTCTCAATTGTAAAATAAGCCTATCTATAAATATATAAATATATATATAAATATATATATGAACTACCAAAACAATCTGAATTATTATAATAAAAGAGCTTGTTTTATCAGAAACTTCCTGACTTCGTTGTTTTTATTCAACTTCTTGTTGTTTGGTTCCTTTTTTTCTGTCACTTGTTGTTTTTGAACAGCTTGTTTTCACTGTCACATCTGGCTCCAACACATCTGGAGACTGACTGAATTGTTACACATCGATTGCATTAAACAGATCTCCTGCAGCCAATAGGGGGCGCTCACAGGACCAACAGCCACATATGTAAAGTCAGTAGCTTCACACAGACAGTCTGTCGTTTTGAACTTGAAGTTTTACTCACAAACATGATTCAGAAGTTCACGTTACAGCTGAGAAATCAGCAGAAAAACCTGAAGTTTCTCTGATTCTGTCGTTTAGTCTGAACCTGCTTCTTCTTCATGACGGTTGGTGCTTCGCTGGATCACTGACGAGGCTCACAGGCCCTGAAACCAGTTTGAGAGGTGAAGCTGGTGGAAGTCAGAGTTCAGTCAGAAATCCAGACTGATCTGTTCGTTCTGTCCGACAGCAGCACAGTGACAGTAAAACATATTTAAAGGAGCTGCATCACTAAGCTCCATGTGTTTTTCTCCTGTAACATTAGTGGGCACAGGGTTTTACAGCAGTATTGTCTGTAATATGAGAGAAGAGGAAAGTCAGTGAGAATCAGCTTCTTCATCAGGTCACATTCAGTCTTCAGCCTCAGTTGAAGTGAAATGGAAATATCTGACTGAGAAAGACACGAAGTGGCTGCAGGTGACTGAGGATGGGGGGGTTTAGTTAGAAAGGGGGGGCTTCTGATCCAGATGTTTGCTCTGAATCCATCCATGTGTGCAGCTCCTCCTCCATCACACAGACACAAACACAGAATGTAAAAGATGCAAACAGCCTGAACACAAAGAATCGACGTCTTTGACTCGATTTCTGCCTCAAACTCAGAGATGAGACATGATGTTGGAAGACAGAGTGCAGCGTGTGTGTGTGTGTGTGTGTGTGTGTGTGTGTGTGTTAGTGTGAGAACTTCCAAGGCTTCGTCTCCTCCAACATCAAACTGCCAAAACCGGGTTCAGGAGGACATGCGAGCGGTTTCAGATGCAGGCGTGTCCGGGCACCGCGGCCAGATGTGCTGGTCCCGTCTGCAGCTGGAGGAGTTTCCCGTGTCGGTGATGAAGATGAGAAGTCCACATCTCTCTCTCACATGACCCGTGAAGTTTAGGTGATCTTCATCAGAGCCTCAGCAGTCTGAGTTTGTTCCAGACGGAACTGAATGAAAATCCAGTTAAAATGTTTGAATGATGAAGTTTTCAGCAGATCAGCAGACACACACACACACACACACACACACACACACACACTGAAACCAAACCTTCAGGTCCTCGGACTCGTTGGTCTTGGTTGGGACTCGATGGCTGAGACGTTCGTGTCACCTGTGAAACAATAATGTGAAACTAACGTGAGTTTGTGAAGTTATCGAAGCTCAAAAAGCTTTTTAAAATCTCAGAGATTATTTCTGATGATATAAATCACTGAAATCAGCTTTGGGTTGAGCTGAACGTGTCATCAGCTGATCAATCACACTGATTCATCCCCTGATCACCAGATCCAAAAAGTCCCAGAACACCAGCCCGTCTGTGTGAGCAGAAAAGTAAAAATGCAGATTTATGGCCTTTTTATGCTGAAAACGATGAGAAAAGCTTCGAGGTCCGACGTGTTTGTAGGTAACAGGAGGTGAACACGAGTGAGGACTGACCTCAGAGCCCAGAGGCTGATCAATAACTGAACTCATCAACGGGGTCAAAGTGTTTTCAAGGATCATTTCTGGAAATAAAACGGGATCATCAGATGTTTGGATCATCAGATGTGATCAAACTTTGGTCGACAGGGAAGAGAAGTGAAAACTCACTCTGATCCCATGAATCCCTGCAGGTCAGTCATGGTCACTGATGATGACGACTGACTGATGGTTATCAAAGTCATTGATTAACCAGCAGGCTGATCGTTGGAGCTCTGAACTCCTCGTCTCTGCTGTGGAGAAACACTGAAACATCTCCTGAAACTGACGATCTCACGAGCTTCGACACCAGCTGGACCTCTTCAGAGAACTTCAGCTATAAAAACAGAATTATTTGTTTTGTATTTATGCATTTGGCTCCTGCCAACATCTTGAGGAGAACGGAGGAGAAGCAACACAACAGAAACTGTCGGACGAGTTTGGAAACCAGCTGTATTGGAAACAGGTGAAATGGCCTGAACAACAGGCTGAGTGACGGGCTGAGATGAAGAATGATTTGCAGCGTTCTTATTCAGGAATGTGGAGAACAATTGTAAAAAATGAGCTGAGATCGTCGAAAATGAGACGAGTAAAGAACAGCAAGAAGAAGCCAAGCAGGAGAATGAGAATGTAAACAAGAAGCAGGTTGATAGAAACATGCAGCTGGCAGCGAGTCTGCTGATGACTTCCAGATGCTGCTGACTGACTGACTGAAATGTGACTGATTCAGCATGAAATATGCGCCTGTAAACATTCAAGATGTGAACGCATCACCATAACAGAACAATATAACCTACAGGAATGTTGACAGGGTGGAACATGTCCTCAAGGTCAGATTAAAATAAATGTTTGCACATTTGAGTGGACGCATCTCGAAAGTCCAAGAGCCTCATTACAGAAAAATGCCCCGACTGTTTGTCCCGACTTCAAGTGTCCAAGACGGGAAAAATCTGAAATTCCTTTATTCAAGAAATCAGTTACTTCTAGTCTGCAGCGCTCCACAAGAAATCCTTAGACTGTAAACTCGACCTTCAGTCTGCACTTTTTTCTCTCATGTATTTACAACGAACATGCTTGTATCCATGACAACAGCCGTCCCACATCACTCGGCTAGCTAGCTAGCTCGCTATAACTGGACAAGAGGGAGGATGTTCTGTTTTTATTGTGCACACATTTAATAACAGGCTAGCATCACTGTTAGCATATCCAGAAGGCTAACATTAGCATTAGCTTTCCCAACAGGCTAACATCAATGTTAGCATATTCAGAAGGCTAACATTAGCATTAGCTTTCCCATCAGGCTAACATCAGTGTTAGCATCTCATAGAACAGACCTGAGGTCATTAATATTTTTTTTCTTGTCCTTTGGATAAAACTAAGCTAACAGTTTCCACCTGCCTCAAGTGTTTGTGCTAAGCTAGGCTAAACTTGTTTTGACCTGTTTCTGTAGCCACTGGACTCGTTATCGCCCTCTGCTGCTGGTGGACCTCCACACAAGGCTAACCCGGCACAGACGCTCCATCCTCTGGTGCTTCTGCAGGTCTGACCTGACGCACGAACACACACTCAGCGTCGTGTGTGAGGCAAACAAAGCTCCGCCCCCACCACAGCGCCAACAGGAATCACATGACACTCAGACGCAGCTGACGTGGAAACCGAGACCATCTCATCCATCTGCAGTCAGCTCGTCTCTGCCGGCTCGACGTGGACTGACTGACCGCTCACAGCCGCTGTTTGACCCAACAGCCAATCAGACGCAGAGAGCAGGACTGTGATGACGGGTCGGTCAGCGGTTCACTCTAGAAACTCATCTGGTGGTGAAATGCAGCATTTTAATCCCTGAAGTTCAAAATCTCTTGAGATGAAGGAAACAGGAGCTCAGTCAGGTGAGTCCGGAGCAGTGATGGAGCTTCTGGTGCCTGCAGATGTGACGCCGCGTCACCAGGAGGTCATGACATCATCACGGCTCCTCCCCATGGAGACGTTTAGCTGTGAGATGAGAGTCAGAAGGTCAGAGATGTTTCAGCGATCTGCTTCATATCTCGCCGCTTCCTTCCTGTTCTTCTTCTCCTTCTATCCTGATTTCTCCACTCCTTTTTTCCTCTTCCCTCTTCCTCTCCTCTTCTCTCCTCTTCCTCTTCCTCTCCTCTTCTCTCCTTTTCCTCTCTTCCTCCTCTCCCCTTCCTCTCCTCTTCCTCTCTCCTCTTCCTCTCCCCTTCCTCTCTTCCTCCTCTCCCCTTCCTCCCTTCCTCTCCTCTTCCTCTCTCCCCTTCCTCTCCTCTTCCTCTCTTCTCTCCCCTTCCTCTCTTCTCTCCCCTTCCTCTCCCCTTCCTCTCTTCTCTCCTCTTCCTCTCCTCTTTCTCTCC
>JAQMCX010000001.1:30325866-30360523 GCA_029814765.1 Acanthurus leucopareius
TGCATTGTGGGTATGAATATACAAAGACTTCTTTGAGACATAGTATAATTGCAGAACGTGTAAGGCAGAAGTTTCCCTCAGTAGCACGACAGGAGCAGGAGAAACACCTCAGAGGTGGAGATCCTGAAGACAAAAAATAGACGAAAAGACAGAAAAAGACAAATTTCATGAATCAAGTCAATAAACTAAAATATATCATCATCCTCAGGACAAAACACCCAACATGTTACCTGTTAAGTCACCTGCTGAATGAGCCCTTTTTCTGGATCATGTTTGTCGTCCAGATCCTCATCAGAGTCTGAAAACCAGACGAACAAACCAGCGTTTAAATAAAACAAAGAAACAGCAAACATCAGATCAAGTTTTTCCAAAATTCGTTAACTTGTTCTGCATTCAAAAGTTCATTTAACAAATAATTTCCTCAGAGTTTTGATTGATGGAAGTCACATTGTTGTGGAGGCGAAACCTGGATAAATAAAGTTGAAGCCACTAGAGGCACTAGACTGCAGGTGAGTTTATTCTTTGGGAAGAAAGAAGAAAGAAGCATCAGACTTTAAACTTGAATAAACAGGAAAACTTCCTGAGCCAACAGACCTGCTACAGACTCTGGAGGAGAGTAAAACTGTCCGTCAGATAAAGGACCTGGACCCATGAGAGGAGCTCGCTCTGTGGCGTCCATGATGGACAGATATCCTGAAAATAAACAACATAAAATGCACCGTTAAAGATAAACAACAGCTGCATATAAAGTCATTCCAAACCAGCTCCGTCTTGATCTGCTAAAGCACTCAAATACAGCTTAAAAACTGATGCATTAAAAGCATTAAAAGTCTAATAATGTAAAATTTAACAGGATATTTTCATGTTTTATTCTCTAGAGTTGAGGTTTTAATGTTGATTGACAGTTTTAACAGCAGTTAAGACGTTTTATATCCCGTCAGAGACTCACTGTTTTCGTCTTCGGCCTCCTGAGGCAGAACCTTAAAGTCGAGCAGCCATGTTTCTATCCAGGCCAACACGAAGGAGATGATGGGCAGCAGGTACCCAAAGGGGCCCTGAGTCAGCAGCTACACACACACACACACACACACACACACACACACACACAAAGAGTCCTGAAGTTTTGTTTGTTTGAAAAACAATGTTGAGTAAATTTGTTGGTTTGTCTTTGAGCTGTTGATGAGGACTCAGTGTCTCCAAACGCAGCTTAAAGGTCAAGATGTTGTTTAGCAATGAATTGTAGTTCTCAAACTGAGCAGCAGGTGGAGCAATAACAGTTTCCCCTCACAGCATCAATGCAGTGATTTTAAAACTAAACTCAAGTGTCTTTTCTCTGAAAGTTATGCGACTCTTACCTTTGATAAAATGACTTTGGCAATCAGGAAAGCACAGCTGACTGCAGTGGTGATCTGTGCGAACAAAGGAAGCCTCATTACAGACACAAACATGTTGCCATCAATAATAAACTCAACAAAACATTGATGAGCGTCTTCAGTTTATATTAGAAACATTAAAATCACCCTGAAGAAAAGAAAACTCATGTTGCTGAACAAATTTATTTGTTACTGTTGTTTTTATTGATTGTCGTTTAATCTGACATTTCTTAGTCTAACGTTGTTGCACTGAAATTATCATTAAAAATAACATTAGTAATGTTATTAGTAGGGCTGTCAGTCGATTAAAATTTTTAATTGTGATTAATCGCATTAGTGTCCTGAGTTAACGTGCGATTAATCGCAAATTAATAGCAATTTTTTTACCCTGCTATATGTAACTTAACAAGATATTTATTGTGTTTCTTATACTCTGGGAAAAATGGGAGAGGACAATAATAATTCCTTGGCCATCATGTGGTATTTAAGACTGGACGTGCTCCGGTGGAAACTTAGTTCACATTTACAATAAATACAAATTACTTTTGTTTTGACCAGAGAACCATCGGACAAAACTTTAAAGTTAAACTTTCCATTTAAAAGTCCGTTTTCTGGATCCATTTGTGCTTTGTAACCGTTTGCAATGTTATTTAGCGGCACTTCCTGAAACTACGGGAGCTGGCGAGGCACAGACCGTGCGTGCGTTAATCGCGTGTTAAAAAAATTAGTGCCGTTAAAAGGAGTTTGAGTTAACGTGTTATTAACGCGTTAACTTCAACAGCCCTAATGTTAACATATATAATAGGCTCATTTATTTAAACTCCAGCCTTTAGACTGACTATAATGTGGACCGAGCTTGAGGCTGGTCTCTCGTCTGATTCGTGTAACTAGGAACTGAGGGAACCTTGGACATGAAGATGCTCGTCAGCCACAGACATGCTTGGCTTGATCAATGGATCATTTTTACTTCTGATATTATGAATCATTTCTACATCCAGAGGAAAGTTCTACACATTCAGCAGCTGTCTCTGTCTGGTCTAACGGGTTCTTGTCCTCAGAGTGGACGTGGCTGGGGATCTGCAGTCCTCCAGGGGCAGTGCTCTGTGTTACCTTGGGGCCGGTGGAGGTTTGGTTCCTGGCCTGCAGTCCTACCTGCTGGCAGGCGGGGGGCGCACCAGTCCAGGAGACTCCAGCCTCCCCACAGACTCCCCTCCCTCCCACCCCCCCACTGAGGAGGAGCTGGAGGAGGACTACTATGGGAACACAGTCCACCCTGGACTGTACCAGCACATCTATGGACACCCTGGAAACCCCTACAGTAAGTTCTGTCTCGGTCCTGCCCCCCCACATCTGCCGATGAAGGCAGAGTTACAAGAACCTGATGCACAAACAAGGCTTCTTAATGTAGAAAGGAATAAGGGCAGCTGAGGGCTCTGCAGCGCCCTCTAAAGCCAGGATCAGTTGTAAAAAATGAGATGAGACTCAGAGCAGACGAGGGACTCGTGAACAAGAAAGAGGTGCGTGGAGCTCAGACGGATGTAAAATCCGATCATGAAGTCTATATTCAGTTCTGGGGTTTGTCAGTGACGTGTCCACGTTCTGTTCTGGAAAGACTTCAAATGCAACCAGAGTTTTCTCTCAATCATCTTCACACAGCCACGTTTTCTTTTTTCTTTTTCTTAAATATATTTTTAGGGCTTTTTGCCTTCATTTGACAGGACAGCTGAGAGAGTGGACAGGAAACAAGGAGGGAGAGGGGGTAGTGACATGCAGCAAATGGTCAGAGCCGGAGTCGAACTCGTGACCGCTGCGTGGAGGACTGAGCCTCCGTGCATGGGACGCCCACGCTCCCGATTGAGCTAAACTGTGTCCCAACCAAGTTTTCTTCGGGCAACATTCAGTGGATATCAGAGGAACTGCAGCTTGAGACCCTTTAGCATTAGCTTTAACAGCAGGCTCACTGAGCTTTTTGTACTTTTGTCTTTTCAGTCCAAGAGAAGATGGAGATGCTCTCCCTCCCGCTTGCTAACGAGCGTCGGCCCTGTGTGCTGGTTGGTCGGGACAACATGGCCCTCCCCGCCAGTCTGATCAGTCAGATCGGGTATCGCTGCCACCCGTCGCTCTACACTGAGGGAGACCCAGGAGAGAAGGTGGAGCTGGTGGCAGGTAGGACAACAGAACAGCTGTCCAGCTGTGTTTGACATGATGCAGAGCATTCAGTTACACCTCCGTCAGAGGTAAAAGTGAAGTGAGAGCACAAAGTCCTTTTTAAGGAGCGATTTTAGACGCAGCTCTTGTTTTTCTGTTCTTTAAGTTGCTCATATGTCGTCATGGCAACAGAATTGTTGGAAAGGTCTTAAACACAAAAGTGTCTGAGAGGCAGACGGACTGAGATGACTTATGTAATCAAAAACGTGTGTGTGTGTGTGTGTTCAGGCTCAGGTGTGTTCATGACTCGAGGTCAGCTGATGAACTGTCACCTGTGTGCCGGAGTCAAACACAAGGTGCTGCTCAGGAGACTGTTGGCCACGTTCTTTGACAGGTGAGCTGCTCAACTCTGCCGGACCTCGTTAGCCTAGCTTAGCATAAACACTGAAAGCAGGGGGGAACTGTTAGCTGCATTTCTACACCTGCATAGCTGCCGACGTGCTCGGAGAAAAGGCTCAAGTTGATTCGTTTATGCTCTCTGATAGCATCCTGAGTCCATGTTCAATCAACTCAAAGAAACATAAATCAAATCTTCAAGAATATTCAGTGTACATGACTCTTTTAGACACAGAGAGCGTCCAGCTGCCTAACGTTGAAGTGACGGAGCAGGTGTGTCGACCTCGGCACGTCACCTGGGTCTCCTCAGATGAAACTCCACGAATAAAAAGGCCTGATATTATCGAGTCTGATACAAGTTGATCATGTCAAGATCTTGTAAACAAATATTTCAATTTAATGTTTTTCATAAAAATAGAAATCTACTTTTTGAGAAATCTCTCTAGAAAACATCAACATCAGTTTTTGTTTACTCTGAACTGGATTTACAGTCTGGTTTCATATTCCTCCAAACATGTCATCATATCATTAAAAAGGAATTTAAACTGCTGCCAACATAAAGAGTCACTGTCCTCTGGACTCTCGGTACTCTGGCTGCTCCTGGGAAACTCTTTGCTCTGGGCTCTTCTCAGACACCAGCAGTGGCTCTGGAAATGACCCCAGTATGGCCTAAAACATTGGACTGGGTACCAGCAACGTTTCTTTAGAACACACTGGTATGGTGTCAGTACTTGGTATCGGCCGAAACACAAGTTCAGGTATCTGAGTTGGAAGGAAAAATGGTGTCAGAACATTTTCTTTCCAGGAAAAAGGGTTGGAGGAACCAGAAGTGTGCATTCATACATTTATTTGGCTTGAAACTTGCTGTACACCAGCCTTTTGGCAGTTTCCTGTTTCTGATGTCAGGTATGTGACTCTGTCTCCCAAAAGGGGGCGGAGCCTCTGCAATTTTGCTAATTTCAGTCTTAACCCGACTCCTGCTGTCAAAAGCTGAGTGCACTCTGTTCTGGGTATAAGGTCTAGACATTGTCCAGAGTTGCTCCTTCACGGTGAATCACCTGTGTCAGGTGTCTTCTCACCTGCTGTAAAACACTGTATTCATTTCAGGCCAGTGGGGGAGCCAGCATAGACTGTCAGGAGGAGAATAAATGTTACCGTATGTGTTTTAACGTAACCACAAAGAAATGAAGGGAATAAACAAGCAGAACAGACGAGCTGCATGCAGCGTCATCGGCGACACTGACGCGTATTCTGAAGCCCGTTAACGAGCACCAACACTGTGGAACGGTCACAGTTTGACCAGGAAGAACCGCTCACTTCCTTCCTGGCTCCGGTTTCCCAGCTTCCTTTGTCGGGTGGAGCCGTTGCTAGGAGCGTCCAACGCTGCCACCGATTGGTTCAGCTGAATGTGTGTGCGTCACACACACACACATGCTTAAGAGACCCTGAACAAGCTGCTGTGTGTGATGAGTTCAGAGTAAGATCAGGTTTCACACATGGCCATGTGGGCAATTAGCTTTGTCTCCTGGAGACACAGTCAAAGACACATCAGTAAGCACTCCTCTGATTGGACGGACAGTTTAACCTCCACCAATCAGTCAACAGATTGTTTCCAGATGCAATAGTTTTTGCTGCGTGTTCCTGTTAACATGTTCCATATGTTTTCAAAATGAACCAGAAAGAGACGACGCAGCCAGACATTCTGACATCATCACACGTCCTGTGACATCAGCAGAATTCATGTGATGTCATCTGACATCGTGTGACATCAGGCTTCATTAAATATTCCAGAGTGTTCTGACACTCAGCGAGGAGCTTCATGATCCAGCTGCTGCTTTACATAACAGCTCGGTCACATGGGCTGAGAGCGAGCGAGCGAGCGAGGCAGGGCGAGCGAGCTAATCTAAAGCTTGGTATAGGTGCTGATTGGGTTGTTATGGTATCCATAGAAACACTCTGGCCAATAGCTGTGGGACAGGAATCCGCTCCTCCACCAATGATCCAAGCCGAAAGCCCCTGGACAACCGAGTGTTAAACACTGTCAAACGTAAGCACACACACACACACACACACACACACACACACACACACTCATATATGACTCATGGATTTATGCTTTTTTACTGTACTTTGGAAATATTTAAATATTTCTCATCGTCTTCCTCCTCCTTTTCTTCTTCCTCCTACCCCCCCGACACACGATCTGTTTCCTGTTCTTCCACTTCTTTATTTCCTTCTTTCACCTCCTCACATCCCTCTCCTCCTCCTTGTCCTCCTGTTTGTTTCCTCCTCCCTTCCCTCAACATTTCTTTCCTTCTCCTCCGTCTCTCCCTTTCACCATTCTTTCCTTCCCTTCCTCTTTGTCTCTTTCTTATCTCTCCCACCTCTTCCTCCATCTCTCCCTTTCTTCCCTCTCTTCCTCTCCTTTCTCCTCCTCCTCCTCCTCCTCCTCCTTAGTCTATTGTCAGAACTTTGCTCCTAACTTTAAGGAGAGCGAGATGAATGTCATCGCGGCCGACATGTGCACCAATGCCCGCAGGGTTCGTAAACGTTGGCTCCCCAAGATCCAGTCTCTCCTCCCGGACAGCCTCCCCACCTCCTCTCATCCCCGCAAGGGTAAGAGGGGAGGAGGAGCAGGAGGAGCAGGAGGAGGAGGTCAGGGGGGAGAAGCGGCAGTGCAGCCCAGCGGCAGCCCCTTTGAGCTCGACCTGCGGCAGCTCAGCACCTCCTACCTCGGCCTGGAGGCTCCACTGTATGCAGAGCGCCGCGAGCGGGAGGCGTCGGGGGAGAGAGAGAGGGAGAAGGAGGCCCCAGCCAGCCTCCTGCCTCACCTTCAGTTCGCCAGCTCTCGTGGGGGAGGCGGAGGTGAGGGGCAGGCGGAGGAGGGCCTGATGGGAGGCGAAGCAGATGGGGGAGGGAGGTTACAGACTGAACAAGCCCCGGACCTCCCCCTCTCCCTGTCGTCCACCTCCTCCTCCTCCTCCTCACACCCCTCCCCCCAGCCTGCGGAGCCTGCCCCTCCTCACAGAGGATTGGTTGACACAGATGAGAGGGGGGCGGAGCCTCTGGAAGACAGCCAATAAGCTTTCTATCGCATCTGCCTACCTGTATGTAAATAACACAATAGCTACCTGTCCCCCCACCTGTCTGTCTGTTTCTACCTGTCTGTCTGTTCCCCTACCTCAATACCTGTCCACCTGTCTACCTCTTTCCCCCTTGTCTGTCTGCCTTTCTGTCTGACCTACCTCTGTCTGTCTGTCTGTCAGTCTGTCTGCCTGTCTGTCTGTCCTCTCCTGTACCTGTCTGTCCTCCTGTCTGTCTGTCTGCTCGGCTCTGCTGCATGTTAACAGCCTCCTGCAGTCCAGCACACAGGCCCCTAGCAACAGGACTGATGATGATGATGATGATGAAGATGATGATGATGATGATGATGATATTCACTCTGATAATGACAATAAAGCTTCTTAATAATCAGGCTGTTGTTGTTGTTTTGTCTTTTTGATCTAAACTGAGACATAAATTGCCTCTTTAGCGCCCCCTCTGGACAAACTTAACATGTTCAGTCCCACCATCGCTGACTAAGAAAACGTAAATCATTGAGAAACATAAGCAGAAACTCACGGAGAATACTCCAAGTTTCTCCCTCAGCTTTGACTCTGAAGTAGAAAAGTTTTCATAGCATCACAGAGCGAGGAGGAGACCTCTGACCTCTGACCTCAGCGAGGGGGCGTGGCCAGCCCTGACAATGAGAACAGAAAAAGAAAAAGAACGAAGGAGGGGGTCAGGTTGCACACTTATTGATAACGGATATTTAAATTGAATATAATAATAATAATATTGAATTGAATTGAATTTAAATCTATGGAGACAAAATGTATGATAAACAATTATTGTAGTTTAAAAAAATCTTTTATAATTTCTGTTTTCAGTTTAGTTGCTTTTCAAAGTTGTTTTGGTCACTTTGCGTTTTGTTTTCATGATTTAAAAATGGTAGCTTTAGTTTATAACATTTCTTAACTTCTGTTAGCATTTTACTTCTGGAAAAAGAGAAACAAATGATAAAAATCAATAAATGCGTGTCAGCCTCCTTAAAAAAGAAGCTCACACTTTTTTAAATGAAAAATGTTGATATTTGAATCCATTAGATCAACACGGATCACTTATGCTTGTTTTGATGATGAACAGTCCGACGTCACATATGCAAAGATCGGTGGATCGGTTAACAGAGCTGAGCGGGCCTCTGGCTTTCTGCTGCCGCTTGGAACACTGGGAAACGTAGTTCCAGAGACGGCGCCATTCTGAACCATGTAAACATTACCGACCAATCACAGCAGACCGGCCTTCGCCTCAACAAGTCGCTGCACTTCAGCAGACTCGTTGACGAATCACAGCGCTCCACAACCTGCAGCACCAAATCATAGCCCCGCAAACAGCTGACAGCCAATCACAACGCCCGAATCGCCCGATCAGCCAATCCGATCACAACAACATCCATGATGGTGTTCGCTAATGCGCCTGCGCACACCCCGGACAGCTGATAACTCATCTATTATGCTACTTCGCTAAATAATAATTTTCCTGACAATTGACCGGAGCTCGCCGCTGGACTCACCGGAGGACCGAAGCAAAAAGTAAACACTTCTTTCTGACCGGTGGAGGCGGGATTGGCGGGTAAACGCAGCGGAGGTTTGCTCCGGAGAGTGCAGAATGTGTCGGAGCCTGGCTGGCCGCTCGGCGCCTTCAGACAAAGCTCAGCTAACAGGCTAACGGCTTATTAGCTAGCTAAACACCGAGTGGCAACATCTGCAAAGATTGGATTTTTGTCCGAATCAGTCTGATCGCTGTGCGATTTAAAAGCGAGCACATGTCAAGATATCACGCTCAGCACACTTTCAGCTATCGCCAAAAACGCTATAAACGAATTAAATTACATTTTACGTCTTCGAAAAGTAGCCTAGCTCGGTTAGCTAGCGACCTAGCTCATATTTTGGCTTGCCCGCCATCTTTTTAAAGCAAGATAAATGGGATGTTTGATTAGCCTGCAAGACATCCAGTCTTTAGCAGCCTGGGCAGTTAGCTTGTGGTTTAAGGTGCATTTTAGCACCAAATAACCTGTTCAGCGTGTCTGACTGTGAAGGAGGGAGCTGTTTAGCGGATTCGTGTACTTTGTTGGTCGCAGCGGTGCCTCTTAGCAGTTAGCTCGTTCGTTAGCTGCTGAACCGCAGGAGCATGCAGGCAGGCAGGCAGAGCGAACAGCGACCGGACCACAACATCTGTTGATCCTGCGGGATCTGTCCGTGATCCCGGCCGCACAGACCAGGTGCGGGGTTTGTTTGCTGCCTGACAGACAGGTAGGAGGCAGGTTATCTGTTTCTGTAGCTGAACAGGGTTTCCCAGACGGAGCTGACCGTCCGGGTTTCGTGCGGGTCGTGGTCCCGTAGGTGAACGCTGCTGCAGGACTCTGTAAGAGGGCAGATATCTGGACATAATCGGCGTCTGTAGGTGATTCTTTGACATCTTTAAGCTGAAGAAGTTATTTTCATTGTGAAGGAGAGCAGAGAAACTGAACAGCACAGTGTCGTTAGAGACTCAGCAGAGTTTGCAGTGTGCCTGCAGCTGGTCGGTATTTACGGGCTCAAATCAGGGTCACGATGATTTTAACATGTAAAATTATGTTCAAGTCTCCAGATATAAATCCTACTTTACAAACACTCAAATAAAATGTATAAACGTGTATCTTAAGTGTTTCTTGTCCCAGAGGGAGATTTGTTTTCACAGCCTGCACAGACTTCATTCAGCCATTTTGGATGAAAACTGAACTGCAATTATTTTAATGTGTTTTCTCTAATCTGTTGACCCCTCAAAGAACTTTACTCTGAATGTCAACATTTACCCACTGACACACACACATTTATGGAAAGGGGCGTTAATCTAAAGAGCCATCCGGGTCACGTATTAAGATTCATATGTCAATCATGAAAGTCATGTACAGAAAACTGCACAGCTGTAATGTAACAGAAGATTTGTCCTTTGTAAGCAAAGATTGTAGAACTGAGAGCATTAGTTGGTTAGTGACCCGTTTTTCCAGCAGAAATCTTCTTTTTTCTTGAATAAACATGAAGAAATTGCGGTTTCAGCAGCTCATCTCTGTCATACATGATGTAACTGTATGAACTGTTTGAAGATGTCATCACAGAGTTGTGATGTGGTCTGTATTTTTCTCATTATGTTTTTCCCTTTATAGACTGTACACTTTGTTGGACAGTCAAGAAACTGGAGAAACTGAACTGGATTGACTGAAAAAGTTGTTTTCTCTCAAATAAAAACACTTTGATCATCAGTCAAAGACACAGAACAGTTCACAGTTAACTTGTGTCACAGTGTTTGTCTCTGTTGTAATTGATAGACTCAGCGAACAGTTTTGAGAAAAATGTCTGCAAATTAGCCTGTAGCTGTAAATACACTCTGGTCAGTTCACTTACGCGTTGCAAATTAATTGTAAAAAGTTTTGTCAGTCAATCAACTGTTAAAGTCATTTTTAAGAAAATAGTTTTGTGTTTTCTGTTGGACTCAGAGAACAAACAGGCTGGTTTCTCTCACTAACTCAGCACGTTTTGTTGGAGCTGATAGAACTCATCAAAACTATCGTCTCACCACTTAAATGTCCAGTGTCTAAAATTTAACGACATCTAGTGGTGAGGTTGCAGATTGCAACCGACTGAATATTGCTGACCCTCCAACACTTAAAAGAGCCTGCGGTGGCAAAAAAAAGAAAACAAAAACAAACAAAAAAGCCCAAAAGGTGAGGCGGTCCCGGTGTTTGGTTTGTCCCTTCGGGCTCCTGTAGAGACAGTAGCAGCGCCACATGGCGGACTCTGCTGAGGAGGAACCGCTCTCTCTGCAGATGTAAACACATAATTTTTAATGAACATACAAAGATTCTCATCTTTGAGGTGATTTTCAGTGAAGATGCACTGATGACATTATATTTCTGTATATTTCTGAATCCTGCACTCAGGAGTTTTAATAAATGGATGTAAACCTCAGGAGAAATTTCCAGTCATCACTTTAGAAAACATGCAGTTACCAAAGAAATGATCGAGTCCAGTTGTGAGATTTTCTTTGGAGGTTTTTGATGGTTAGCAGGATGCTGATGAAAAACTATCAACCGACTGGTTCTCCAGAGGTCAAAGTTCAGATGAGGCTCAAACTTTATTAAAAGCTTGATGCTGCTCAGTTACTCGTTTCAGAATCAACTTTTTAAGATGTGTTCAGGTTTCATCATGATTCAACCTTCTTTGATTCCTCGGACAAGATCTGATATTTGCTGACATTAAAAAGTTTCCCATGAAACAAACAAACTTATTCCAGAGAAAAGCTGTAAATTCTCAATCACCTGATGCTCTTTTGTCCCAAAGATGACGAGATGGATTATTGTTTTTACTCTGAAACGTCTTGTTGATCATTGAATTGATACATTGATCTGGATCAGTAGATCACACTGCTGGCTGTTGGTCTGTGAATGAATTTGAACCTGTCGTTCAGCAGCTGATGAGGCCGTGTGCTTCCTCCAGCCCGACCACTCGCCTCCTGCCACAAACTGAAAAGATCTTTGTGTGTTTGGCTCTGATGAAGTGACTGAGTGCAGCTCCTCAGCAGCATCAGCTGCCTCTGAACACACCTGTTTTTAAACACATACCTGTGCACCTGCTCTCTGCCAGTGTGACGGTCATACATGAAGCCATAGGTGGAGGAGTCCAAACTGATGTCTGGAGGGGTGGCAGAGGGCTCAACCAACTGTTGTGGAAGTGAGAGGGGATTTTTGTTTTGCCTTCAAAAGTTCCCAGTGATGAAAGTTCTGATTGTTAATTCTGAAAATGAATCACAGGTGCCAGCATAGATTGATATTGATGATATTTTAATATTTTTAGAATACTGATTTTGGGATAGTAATCCCGATATGATGGATGGTGTAAAATGATTAGTTTCTGTCTGTTCTGACTTTGTTTCAGTAGGTGGCAGTGATGCTCCTTAAGGCTGGTTGTCAGCTGCCAGAACGCTGATAAGTTCATTGATTTGGTTCTTGTTGTTGCTTTCTGTTTGGTTCTGGTTGCAGATTCACTCTCAAACCTCCTACACTCAGATTGAATGCATTTTATGTGAAGCAAAGAAACAAAATGCAAAAACCGAAATATAAATGAATTTGACTACGAATGTTTCTTAAGATGTAATGATAATGTCAGTCACAGTATAAAAGTGCTGAGAGCAGCGAGGCACAAATGTCATGTTCATTTTTGGATCATTGGCTCTGATTGGACTTGTGCTCACTGGAGGTCAGAAAAAATCAATTATTGAAACGGTAATGCTCAATTTGTGTGCAGATTGACTGATTGATTAATCAGCAAATTGTTGCAGCTTCAAGTTTGATTCCTTATTTCCTGATTTCTGTCTCCGTGTGTGTGAGTGCATCTCTGATGTGTGTACATTTAGTGTGTAAAGCTGATCTGCTGTAACACTTTGCTGTTTGCACACAGCGTCTGACCGCAGCTGAAACGATGGGTTGATTGATAGCTGTCAGGTGGATGAACTTTACAGTGTTTATTAGGAGTCAAGAGAAAAACTGAATATTTTCAGTTTGAAACCCACAAGATTATTTTCCGTTGTTAGCGGCAGTGAGCTAACGATGCTAACCATGTCTCTCTGCTCTCTCCTGTCTCAGGTTGTGCGATGGGAGTTTGTCTCCTGGGAAACACTGAGCTGAAGAATCGACACCAACGACACCTGAACTGAACACACACTGACACACACCTGTGTGGCCCCCCCACACACACGCACACACACCCTCAGACCACAGAGGGAATTGTTTTTTTCGCCTTCTGTCAGACACTGCCGTCCCACGGTGCATCGCTGCGTCATCGTCGTCCACCATGTCGGACGCCCCCGAGGCTGCGCCCCCCAGCCCCCCTGTCCTCACCAACCCGCCCCCACCCGAGGTCACCAATCCCACCAAACCTGGCAGGTAGGAAACACCTCAACACAGCCAACACCTGCATCAGCCACCTGCCACCTGCCCACAGTGTCACGTTAGACTCACCTGCTGCCTCAAACTGCGTCACAGTCAACATTCACTGTTCATGTGTTCATCGTGTGATGGAGCTCAGCAGGAAGCTGCTTCAGCAGCAGCTGAGATGAGAGAAAATGTGTTTACTTTGATTTATTTTGTTCAGTTACTGTTTATACATATTTGGTTTTCCAAGTTGCTTCCTGATGAATGTCATCAGTCCCATCAGTGAAAAGGTTCAGGCTCACGTCTCAACCACAGCGTGATGTGTGTCAAAGTGCAGATGGGACTCAGCTCCATCCACTGTGCTGAATTCCTCCTGCATCTCTGTGACATGTTGCCCGTCTCTTTGTGTCCATCAGAAAGACCAACCAGCTGCAGTACATGCAGAACGTGGTGGTGAAGACACTGTGGAAGCATCAGTTCGCCTGGCCTTTCTACCAGCCTGTTGATGCCATCAAACTCTGCCTGGCGGTGAGTTTCTGCACTGACCTGTAAACATGAAACAACTGAGATCTGACATGTTGATCAGTGAGTGTGAGAGCTGCTGCCATGTGGGTTATGTCACAGAGCCAGGCTGTCTGTTTCCAGTCTTGATGCCAATCTAAGCTAACAGTATCTGTGTTTTCAGGACTACCACAAGGTGATCAAGAACCCGATGGACATGGGAACCATCAAGAAACGTCTGGAGAACAACTACTACTGGAGTGCCAGCGAGGCCATGCAGGACTTCAACACCATGTTCACCAACTGTTACATCTACAACAAGGTACAGTCGCGGTGCAGCAGCATGTTGCTTCTGGTGCAGTTATGTTTTGCTCACACTGTTCACCCTGAGCTGCAGCCTCAGCTGTGATGTCTGTGATGCAGGTATGAAATCTTAGGTTTGGTTCCTGCCGTGCATGAGCCAGGCGCTGCACGCTGATGTGCAAGCTGTAACTTCTGTGAGAAAAGTATTCCAGGTCACATCACTTGATTGACGGGTGGTTCTGTGTGTGTGGTTCTCCATGGACCTCAAACTTTGTTTTAGGGTTTTGAAACAGAGCCCAAACTTTACTTGGGGAACATAAAGGCGTCATGGCCGACACAAGGGAGTGGTGAGGGGCAACTTGTGGGCAAAAACTTGTTTTTCCAACACAACAGAGCTGCTTCTGCTCTGCAGGCAGGAAACAGGACATCAGATGAGCCGGCGGTCACAAACACATGCAGCTCAGGTGCTGCTGATAATCAAACACTGTGATTTGGAAAACTTGCACACGTAATTATTTCGTTCTCCCTCTATGTGCACGTGACTGTGCAGCGCTCTGTTCATGCACAACAGGAAAAAGCCTCGCACAGACGGGGGCAGTGTGCCTCTGCTGCCACTAGATGTTGCAGAAGAGTTATATTTAAAAAAGAAAACACGCCTCTTACAAATCACAAGTATCACACTTCATCTTCTCAAACGGCGGCTCAGCAGAAGTTGTGTTGATGTTTTTCAGCCCACAGACGACATCGTCCTGATGGCTCAGGCTTTGGAGAAGATCTTCCTGCAGAAAGTCGCTCAGATGCCTCAAGAAGAAGTCGCTTTGCTGCCTCCAGCTCCCAAAAGCAAGAACAAGAGCAAACAGCCACCTGCTGCCACCACAGGTACGTAGTGCACACCTGACCCAGGTGGGACAGACGGGACTGCAGGAAGTGCAGAAACACAACAGATTGAATTTATTTACAGCGGTGCTTCTAGTTAACACCGGAGCACCACGACAGGTACGGACACGCGTGTGTTCTGAGCAGGTTTACAGTAAAATGAACCCGCAACTGACTCAGTTTCCAGTCATGCAGCAGTACTTTTACTCCACTGCAGTACTTTTACTCCACTGCAGTACTTTTACTCCACTGCAGTACTTTTACTCCACTGCAGTACTAACTGGACTCTCTCTGTCTTAGTGAGTCAGCAGGCGGAGTCTTCAGCATCCCCTCCCGCCTCCTACCCCTCCCCCTCCCCCTCTCAGACACCTGTCATCTCAACCACGCCCACACCGGTCCAGACCACGCCCCCTGTGTCTGCCCCGCAACCCCCGGCAACCATGATGCCATCTGCGCAGCCTGTCGTCAAGGTAACAGAAATGTGATGTTACAAAGCAACATGAGACCCAAAATACTGACAGTTGTACCTGTCTGTCTTTACTGCCTGATGTTTTCAGGACTTGTCTCCCTCTCTCTGTCTGTCTCTGTTTACCTGTCTTCCTTTACGTCACTCTTACTCGTCTCACCACCCGTCCTTGTTCCCGTTTCTCTGCCTGTCTGTCTCCACATGACTGTCTCTACCTTCCTGTCTCTATTTTCACCTGTCTGTCTCTACACCTGTCTGTCTGTCTGCCCAACAGAAGAAAGGTGTGAAGAGGAAAGCCGACACCACCACTCCCACCACATCTGCCATCTCTGCCGGTCGCGCCGACTCTCCGTCCGCTCAGGACACCAAACCCGCCAAACTCGGCTCATCCCGCCGTGAAGCCGCCGCCCGTCCCGCAAAGACCCGCAGGGAGACGGGTGAGGAGGTTGCCGGGGGTGAGGTGGGCACCGGCGGAGGGGGAGCTGGGGGGAGGAAGGGCGGTAAGCTGGGCGAGCAGATGAAACACTGCGACGCCATCCTGAAGGAGATGCTGTCCAAGAAGCACGCAGCCTACGCCTGGCCCTTCTACAAGCCGGTGGACGCCGAGGCGCTGGAGCTGCACGACTACCACGACATCATCAAACACCCCATGGACCTCAGCACCGTCAGGGTAATCCACACGCTGTGACATCATCACATGCAAGACACACAACACACACTGTAATGACATCACAACACGCCGCCAACCACCAAAAGTGATCAGTGTGTCAGCAGATGAAGGATCAGAGTTTCTGATGGCTGACGTTAGAGTGAGGATGAACTGTGAGCTCATTGGATGATTCCAGCGGTGAGGTGGCCTCTGGGACGCCGCCACAGGCCCGAGCTGATGCACTGTGTGATGAATCTGCTTCCAGCTGTTGTCTCACTGCTCTCACCTGTTCACCTTTGCATTTCTTCAGCCCTGCAGGCTTTTGAACTGTCGTCAGTGTTTTGCTCGACTTCGACTCGTCGTACAAACGAACCCTCAGAATAACTTGTTCTGAGTCGACCTTTGGCCTCTCCGTCTGCACGCTGTGGATCCATGCAGTGTTCACACCAGTGCAGAGGAGATGGTCCACATGTTTGTGTAGATACTGAGGCCGTCAGCGCTGCATTGACTCTTGAGCTTCATCTCTCCATCTCTAATAACTGTCTCTTCTCCCTCCCCAACAGAAAAAGATGGATAAAGGAGAGTACAGTGATCCTCAGAGTTTTGCAACTGACGTCAGGTTAATGTTCTCCAACTGTTACAAGTACAATCCTCCAGACCACGAGGTGGTGGCCATGGCCCGCAAGCTGCAGGTAAGCGGAACCTCCAGAACATCTCAACTTTCACAACTGATCCCTCAGCCGCTGCTGTATTCAGTGATCTCCTCCTCTTCCTCCTCTTCCTCCTCTTCCTCCTCTTCCTCCTCCGTCCCTCCGTCTTCAGGATGTGTTTGAGATGCGTTTTGCTAAAATCCCAGATGAGGGCCTGGAGGCGTCAGTCCCTTCCACAACGCCATTGGTCAGTAAAAGCACCGCCTCCTCCGACAGCAGCAACAACTCCTCCTCCGACGAATCGTCCGACTCAGAGGAGGAGCGAGCCACGCGATTGGCTGAGCTACAGGAGCAGGTTGGTGCTGCCGACCAATCACAGGTCAAGAACATCCCGGTTTTCTTCTTTTTAACATTTTAGATTTCAATGAAAGTTCTGTTGATGTAATTCTCTTTAAGCTCATCTTCAATTTGAATGTTTAATGTGATTTTAGACTCCAGTTTGTAGAAAAATTCCCCAGCTGAAGGCGTTGCCAGGTATTGATTAGAACTTGTAGGTATTGATAATAAGTATATTCCACCAGTTGAAGGCGGTGCACGAGCAGCTGGCCGTTCTGTCCCAGGCTCCGGTCAGCAAGCCAAAGAAGAAGAAAGAGAAGAAAGACAAAGAAAAGAAGAAAGAGAAGGAGAAAGACAAAGGGAACAAAGGCAAGATGGAGGAAGAGAAGAAGCCCAAGGCCGCTGCTCAGCAGCCGAAACCAGCCAATCAGAAAAAAGCGCCAGCCAGGAAAGCCAACAGCACAGTGACCGCCACCAGGTACGTTCAGACCAGCTGCAGTCTGAGTGTTTTAAACAACGCACACACACGCAAACCACGTTTTCAGATTCATCTCACAGGACTGCGTTCACACTGAGACTTTGGCCAATCAGAGTGACTCTGTTTCCAGGCAACCTAAGAAAGGCAGCAAGGCGTCGGGCGGCGGCTCGGCCAACGGAGACGACGGCGAGGAGTCGTCTCTGCCGATGTCGTATGACGAGAAGCGCCAGCTGAGTCTTGATATAAATCGTCTGCCGGGGGAGAAGCTGGGCCGCGTCGTTCACATCATCCAGTCCAGAGAGCCGTCGCTGAGGGACTCCAACCCCGACGAGATCGAGATCGACTTCGAAACCCTGAAACCCTCCACACTCCGGGAGCTGGAACGTTACGTCAAGTCCTGCCTGCAGAAGAAGCAGAGGAAGCTACTGCGTGAGTACCGAGTTCTGACACACTGCTGCCTGCTCATTGCGCTGCGCTGCACTGCCTCATGGGAGCTGGGCGCTTCATAACCCCTGGTGGACCTGGTATCTTCAAAGACCTTTTTAAAAACCAGTACAAATGAGCCTGCCTGTCTGCCTGTCTGTCTGTCTGTCTGCCTGTCTGTCTGCCTGTCTGTCTGCCTGCCTGTCTGTCTGTCTGTCTGTCTGTCTGCCTGTCTGTCTGTCTGCCTGTCTGCCTGTCTGTCTGTCACCACTAAAACATCTCCACAGCTGCTGGATGATGATAAAGTCATTTTGTTCTTTGAACCCTGAAGCAGAGACTTTTCAAACAGCTGATTCTGTTGCAGAAACATCAGCTGAGAACATTTCTGTCCTTTAATCTTTGTTTTAACTCTCTGCTTCCTGTTTACATCAGCACACACATGCTCAGTCTGCATGACGGTCATGTGATTTGTGTTTTCAGTCGTGTTGGTTCTGATGGAGATTGTTTACATTTTAAAAAGAAACAGGGTTCAAATCTGAGCTGTTTGTTGGCCTCAGACTTCTTCACCTCTTTCACATCAGTCAGGTTTGTGACTGAGCGTTGGATCGTTTCTCACCCTGCAGGTTTTCAGCTGAGGGGCCGACGCCGTGTTGACTGTCGGGCTCCTGAGACGACAGCGACTTCTCCGACTCCACGGTGAGAGACATCCCCTCCATCAGGTCCTCCACCACGTCGCTGACACACAGCTGCACAACAACAACACAGTGGTGAGGAGGAACCGGAGGCTGCAGCACACTGAGCTCTGCCAGGCGGCACACTGACCTTCTGCAGCTGAGGATCCACCCTCCAGATCCTCAGAGTCTGGTCTCTGGACCATGTGACCAGCTGGTAATCCTTCGAGCCTGCAGAGTCAACGAACATCAGCAACACAACAACAGCACATTTCCAACATCTGCAGAGGTTTCAGAAGGAATCAGAACCAACATCAAGCAAACACTCCGACTCTGCTGATGGAGCTCAGAGTGACTCTCAGACCAGAAACAGAGTGAAACGTCTCCGTCTGTGACTTTACTTTTATTAAACCTGCAAAATGACAAACAGCCTCTCAGTCTGAAGTTCTTTCAGTGGTTGAGAACTTCTCTCAAATCTCAGCGTGTGATTGGTCACCTTCCTTCTGCGGCCGCCACTGGAACTCGAGCACCACGTCATCGTGTCCGACGAAGGCGTGGACGGGACTGTTGAGGTCGAGCGTGCTCCACAGCAGCAGACTGTTCTCCCTCCTCAGCTGAGGAACCATCACGGTGACCAGACCGTTGGAGAACGGCTGAGGACACACACACACACACACACACACACACACACACAGAGAACACACACACACACACACACAGAGAACACACACACACACACACACTTTAATCCACTTTGAGTCTGTTTACATCATAAATCTGATCCACATCAGAAACGAGTGTTTCACTCACCGTGTATCTGGCTTTCCACACCGGAACCTGACAGGACAGGATGTTCAGGTACTTCCTGGGCTGTCGGTAATCCCAAAACTGAACACACACACACACACACACACACACACACGACAAGGGGAAAATAGAAAGTGAAAGGAAGCCGGCAGTGCAGACAGGAAGTTCAGTCAGGCTGCGTCTTCATTTTAGAGTCGAAGTGTCTTTAAATGAAACACGTTTCTGTATAAATGTTGATGTGAACGAGTCCGAACACATCGAACCCGTCTGTGTTTCTCTGAGTCAAACTGTTGCGTTCGA
The DNA here is from genome assembly GCA_029814765.1 of Acanthurus leucopareius. Lineage (NCBI taxonomy): Eukaryota > Metazoa > Chordata > Actinopteri > Acanthuriformes > Acanthuridae > Acanthurus > Acanthurus leucopareius. The sequence goes on from JAQMCX010000001.1 coordinate 30,345,251, forward strand.
GTCCCGTTGGTGTTCTCACCCTCACTGAGTTGTCCTGGCTCGACGTGGCGAGGATGAACTCGTTGTCCGGATGCCAGTCGAGGCCGTGGATCTTGGACAGGTGAGCAGCCACGTACTCCACCGCCGTGTTCGGCTTCTGTTCGGAGAGAATCGCACAAACGTTTAAACCAGCGGCGCTCGCATGCAGCTCGCCGTGTGCGTCGGGTGACTCGTGTGGTCGCTCACTCTCTTGTCCCAGATCCGCACGTCTCCATCGTGACTGGACGCCAGCAGGTACTGGTTCTTCCTGTTCCACTTCACCTGAGACGCCCCGGCTGGAAACACAGGAGGCGGAGTCATGAGAAAGTGAGGAAACACCTGATCTGTGATTCTGCACGTTTTAGCTTTTCGAGTCCGAACCCTCAGTCTGATCAAACTACAGTCGCTTCCTCGCCTCCTCTTCAGAGGAGCAGGAGCTGTTTACTCGGTTCCTCCTGGTGTCTCCTGGAGGAACGGAGATGAACCTGCAGGCTGAGATGATCAGCGGTCTGTGACATACTCACCGACAGCAGACAGCGCCACCGTGGGTTTCCGAGTGTCTCTGCGGATCAAACACAGGAAGCTGCTGAGGCGTTTGGAGGAGATCATTTCATTAAGTTCAAATTCACTTCAGACTTCACAAACAGCAGCTGAACAAAATGGACGGTGATCCAGTTTGATCAACTTCTGCTTCTGAAGTCAAGAATCATCTTTAAATCTTCAACGTGGATGAAATGTTCATCTGCAGATGAAGGTCATGTGACACGACTGAAAGCTCCAGAGCAGCAACGTGCTCAGACCACCTGGTGAATCTCACCTGGTGTCCCAGATGTAGATGTAGGTGTCCACTGAGCTGGTGACCAGGAACTCCGCCTCGAACCAGGACCAGTCCAGATCACTGAGGACACAAACGCATCACAGCAGGTCCATGAACTCACCACGGTGCATCCAGACTGAGTTAAGCTGCTCAGAGGAGAGTCTGACTGTTACCTGATGACCCGGGTGTGTCCCTGCAGGGAGGTGTGAACTTCCCCACAGCCGTCCCTCCACGAGTACAGGTCCACACGCTGGTTACTCTGGAGACAACACACACACACACACACACACACACACACACACACACACTCAGGAACAGTTCCTGTGTGCAGGAGCAGGTCTGATCGGTCATCAGCAGGACTCACCGAGGCAGCGAACACGTGGGACTCGGACCTGTGAGGGTTCCACTGCACCGTCCCCACGTCCCACTTACTCTGCCGGCCGATCTTCCGGGGGGGTTCGGACGGAGCCTCCAGGTTCACCATGTACAGGAAGCGCCGCCTGAAACGAGTCCAACAGGAGCACAGAAGGTCATGAGAAGTTTACATGCAGCTCCATGAAAGCCTCAGCTGGTCTGACTGATCCTGATGACCTGCAGCAGGTCGACACTCACGAACCCTCAGTCACTCCCAGAGTCACACCTGTGGTGGGCGGAACTTACCCAGACAGCACGGCGTGCGAGCCCAGGCAGTCCACAGACATGGCGGTGGCCTACGACACAGGAGAGAAGAAGAGGAGGTGTCAGCTGATCTGAAAGCTCCATGAAACAACGACACTGAGATGTGAGGAGACGGATGAATCACTGCGCATGCGCACCGACGGCTTCTGCTCCACCTGCTCTCATTAAAAACATCATCACGACTCATTCAGCTTCCTGTCAGAGTCCACGTGACCTGACACCTTCCACCCATTTAATCAATTAAATTACCTCATTAATTATTTTAACAGAGAAACAAATATGTGAGACTCGCTGCACCAACAGGACGTTAAATTAATCTGAACCGTTTCAGTCGCTTTGTATCCGGTTAACCGATTTATTCACGAGTGAGACTCAACAGACTTTGATCAAAAGTTCCGTCACCTTCATGACGAACTGGCCCCAGAGTACTTCTGTAAAGTAATCAGTTACTCGGTATCTTTTATCGGTGTGTCTCGTCTCTTCCTGTCGGAGCAGAGGACGAATAATCGATTATTACTGTTATTGAATATCAGCTTCGATAAACTCGATGCTGCAGAACTTTACGGGAACAGTTTACATGTGACGGTAAAAACTGTGACTGTGACTTTTCCAGTCTGAGATGATCCTGGTGAGTCTCCTGCACCTGCTCACCTGCTCACCTGTTCACCTGCTCACCTGTTCACCTGCTCACCTGTCCATCTGACCCCTGACTCACTTCATTCTCACCTGAGCTTTCACGCACAAATACCTGCGCATCCCGAAACTCCACCACCACATTCTCGCTGCTCCAGCGGGCCGCCATCTTCCTCCGTCTCCTACCGTCAACAAAACATCACGTGATCGTGGCGGGGCTTCACGCCGCGTTCAGGATCTCCGGGAAAAACGGAAAACAAAGACTCTTTCTGTTAAAAAGTCCATGAATCTTTTGTTCACCATCAGCTCTTTATGAAGACTGACGGCGGATTAAAACTGATCGAGATCTTTTTAACACGACGGAAACATTTTGGTTCAAAGTGTCACATTTCCTCACGAATTTAACGCAATAAAATATTACAAAGATACAAAAATATGAGACACAAACACGAAGGAAACGCAACAGAGACGGAAAATACTTTCACGGTTTCAACCTTTAACGCACAGCTGATATCAGAATATGAGATTTAAACGCTTCTAAAGTTTAAGATGACTGTAACACTCACTTTTCCAACAAACTGTTTTGATGAGCTCCATCTGTCACGAGGCCGCTTCGTGTCTTCTGATTGGTCGGCCGGGTCGCTGGTCACAGATCCAACATGGCGGCTACCCTGGTGGAGCATGTTGTCGCAGACGCAGGAGCGTTTTTGAAGAAAGCTCCTCTACAGGTGAGACTTCACTCATGTTTGGACCGTAAACGCTTCATTTAAAAGCAGCTGAACGCGGTCGGCGCGTGTCCGTCGGTGGTGTCCGTTAATCGGCCCGCAGAGACAACGACGCTCACCGACGCGGAGGCCTTCAGCCCCGCGGAGGCAGAAGGACCGGATCCATCAGATACGGGTTTGATTCTGAACCACAGATCAATAACTTTGATCCACATCTGAGTTCAGACTGATTTCACACCGAAAAAAGATCAGAGCCGAAATGTTTGATGAAGCCAACAACACGTAAACGTCACACTGCTTCCTGTCAGTGGACGCGATCACAGAGTGTATTGATGTGAGTGATTCATGTCGCTGGTCCTCTGAGATGAAGGTCCACCTCTCCTCCTGAAGCTGTTTGTCAAACACTCAAACACTGTTGTGTCTGTGTGTGTGTCTGTGTGTGTCTGTGTGTGTTTGTGTGTCTGTGTGTCTCTGTGTGTGTATTTGTGTGTCTCTGTGTGTTTGTGTGTCTCTGTGTGTTGTTGTTGTGTGTCTCTGTGTGTGTGTGTGTGTCTCTGTGTGTCTGTGTGTCTCTGTGTGTCTGTGTGTCTCTGTGTGTTGTTGTTGTGTGTCTCTGTGTGTCTCTGTGTGTCTCTGTGTGTCTCTGTGTGTCTCTGTGTGTCTCTCTGTGTTTGTGTGTCTCTGTGTGTTTGTGTGTGTTGATGTTGTGTGTCTCTGTGTGTCTCTGTGTGTCTCTGTGTGTCTCTGTGTGTCTCTGTGTCTGTGTGTCTCTGTGTCTCTGTGTGTTTGTGTGTCTCTGTGTGTCTCTGTGTCTCTGTGTGTTTGTGTGTCTCTGTGTGTCTCTGTGTGTCTCTGTGTTGTTGTTGTGTCTCTGTGTGTCTCTGTGTGTCTCTGTGTGTTTGTGTGTGTTGATGTTGTGTGTCTCTGTGTGTTGCAGGACATCGGCAGGAACATCTACACGCTGACAGACGTGGTGGAGGAGATCAGAGACAAACCCACCAGGAGGAGTCTGGCCTTCCTGCCGTACCAGCTGAACTTTAAGGAGCCTCATCCTGAGCACATCCGACTGGGTAAGAACACCTGAACGCATCAGCAGTGTCAAAGTTCATCATTCACCTGAACTGGATCATTTCGTAGATTTGTTAGATTTGTGAAAGTAACTAGTAACTTGTAACTAGTAACTGAGCTCTTTTTTTCTGCTTCTGGTCTCAGTGACGGAGTTTTCCAAGAAGACAGGAGACTATCCGAGTCTGTCAGCCACCGACATCAAAGTCCTGGCTCTGACCTACCAGCTGGAGCTGGAGCACGTCGGCTCCCAACACCTGAAGCAGGAGCCGGAGGTCAAGGTACACCTGAAACACCTGAAACACCTGACACACCTGACACACCTGAAACACCTGACACACCTGAAACACCTGAAACACCTGAGCCTGAGCCCTGGAGATGCGTTCAAGTGCTGCCGTCTGAGCCGTAAAAGTTGTTGTGATGATAAAAACAGAAACAGATTTGGTGAATAAATGATGAGCTCTGTTCCAGCATGTGACTCAGGTGTGTGTGTGTGTGTGTGTGTGTGTGTGTGTGTGTGTGGGGTTTCTGTGGCAGGTCAACATTCAGAGCACGCAGCGACACCCGGAGACGCCGGTGAATGTCGCAGGATTCCACTTCCCCTCCAAGGTAACAGGAAGCTCGACTCTTCACTCAAACTTCACTTCCTCCTGAAAACTTGTAACCAAAGTGAAAACGAGTCTGAACGTGTGTGTGACGTTCTTCTTCAGAAGCCTGTGGAAAGTTCGAGCGACCGACAGACTCTGACAGAGACGGAGACATCGAGCTCTGCCGACATCGATGAGTTCAACAGCTTCCACTTCTGGAGGGAGCCGCCGGCGCCACTCGACAGCGAGCTGCTGGAGTTACTGGTGAGTTCTGACGAAACAGCAGCTGCATGTCGGCTTCAGTCATGAAGTGTGTGCAGGCTGGTCACCAGCAGACACATCCATCCTCTGAGCAGGTGTGTAGATGCAGATGCAGCTCTGACTGAAGGTTCATGTATCGCAGAAAACTCGACCATGTTCAGACTCTGTGATCTTTTCTCCGGAGCTTCTGTTGGTTCATGCTGGTGTGTCGGAGTTTTTTCTTTTCAGACCTGAAACCACTTCCCTCTCTACGATGACATGTCAGTCAGAAGTGAGAGAAGGTTCAGTTTACTTAGGAAACACAGAAAAGTTTGTTTCATGGTGAAATGTGACGGACCTCCACCTCATCCAGACCTTTTTTTACATTTTTAAACCAAAAACTAAAAGTCCCTGAGCCGCAGTTTGTTTCTGTTTGTCGTCTCATGTGATCGTAAATTTAACATCTTAAGACTCTGAACTTCAGACCGACATACAGATCAGCTTTATTTATATTTTTTATAGCTTTATTCAACTTTTTTTTGCAGTTTTCTGGCTTTTTGCAAACCAAACTAATATCAGGAACATGATCTGATCAGGTTTAAAAACATGACACATGAACTCACAGTAACCAGCTTCCACACATGAGCTCATGAGCTTTACTGTTGTTTTTGTGAGTGTGAACATGATCCTCTGTGCTCCTCCAGGAGCCTGTGGAGGTTCTGAACTCAAGGAACAAACAGAAGCAGACGGACACGCAGACGGACACGCAGACGGACACGCAGACGGACACGCAGACGTCTTCCAACGCCGAGGAGTTTAACAGCTTCCACTTCTGGAGAGAGCCGCCGCCGCCACTCGACGACAGTCTGCTGGAGTTACTGGTGAGTTCAGGAAAGAAGAAGAGGAACAGAAACACAGTTTAAAGCAACAACATCTTCATCCATCATCTATCCATCCCTCCATCCATCCATTCATCTATCTCAAGTGTTTTAAAAAAACAAACACAGAACGTCGTTATTGAGATGATGTTCACTGTGTGTGTGTGTGTGTGTGTGTGTGTGTGTGTGTGCGTGTGTGTGTGTGTGCAGAGCGTGGACGGCGTCTCCGTATCAGACAGCAGGTTGGACTCATCGCTGCAGACGGAGGAGCCAGAGGACCAATCAGACGATGAGGACAAAGAGAACGAGCCTGAAGAAGAAGAGGAGGAGGATGATGGAGGTGGTTGGATCACACCCAGCAACATCAAACAGGTGAAGATGGACTCTGCTGATTGGACGGCTCCTGCTGATGTCAAAGTCGGGTGTTTGACCACCGACTTCGCCATGCAGGTGAGAGACTCCTCCCACCTGTGAGTGATGTCACTCTGTCTGATTGTTCCTGTCGTTTAAGATGTAACATGATGATATTTTACAATCTAAATAGTTTCTGTTTCTTCGTTTTAAAATGATTCTCTTGACACGTCGTTTCTCTAAAATGTCAGAAACGTTAAGAGTTTCCCAGAATTCGAGGTGACGTCTGCACGTTCTGTCTGAGCGGCAGAAAAAGCTGAAAATATTCAGTAAAAAAAAACAGGATGATCATAAAATCCTGACGTTTCAGAAACTGGAGCGTTTCATGTTCACTGCGTCACTTCAGCTCCGATCTGTCGTCTCTGCAGAACGTTCTCCTTCAGATCGGCCTCCACGTTCTCTCTGTGAACGGCATGCTCATCAAACAGGCCAGGAACTACATCCTGAGATGTCACGGCTGCTTCAGGTGAGTCTGAGAACAACACGCGTAACAGAGCTTCACATGTGAAGTTTGTCCTGAAGGTGGCGCTAGAGGAAACATCACGGAGTCTCTCTGATCTAAACGGTTCATCCTGTGGAGAAGAAAGCAGCTCCTCATAAATCATCACGTCAGTCCTGAGTTCTGTCACTAGTTTAATCCTGCTGACTGACGTCGAACATTAAAACTGAATGAAGACTTTTGTGAATCTGTTGCTAGGAAACAAAATAAGAGCCATCAGCTGTGTAAACAGGAAGTCACTGAAGCGTCATGTTGTCTTCACTTTGAAAAATTAGTTTCAAAGATTTTAATGATGACTTTTTTTAAAAATGGAGGTATTTTTGTTTCTGTCTGCTCTGATGGAGAAACCTGTGTGTTTGTGAGTCAGCAGTTACACTGCAGCCGATAACTGATCATGCTAACTGATCATGCTAACTGATCATGCTAACTGATGCTAACTGATCATGCTAAATGATCATGCTAACTGATCATGCTAACTGATGCTAACTGGTGTTCAATATGTTGAGTCAAACGTTGTCTGTATCGCAGTGAGGCATGCTGCTTTTTAGTGAAGCGTAATTTAAAATATTTGATTTAAAACATCTTTTATTAAGTTTTCTTTCTAAAATGTCCACCGTTCTCCATGTTTCCACTTCCATTGTAGACAAAAAATGTTAGCATGCTAATGCTAGCTTCATCAGTTTGTTCAGCTACACAACAGCTGGAAAAAACAGTAAATATTCATGACTTTGAAGCTGATGAGCTGTTTCCATGTGGTGTTGATGGAACTCAGTGAACATGGGCGTCGGCGTGACGCTGAGTCTGAGCTCACAAACAGCTGAACTCGACTGTGGGTTTGATTTCAGGACGACGAGCAACATGAAAAAAGTGTTCTGTCCTCACTGTGGAAACCAGACGCTGAAGAAGCTGGCAGTGACGGTCGGCGAGGACGGCAGCACGCAGATGCACTTCTCCAGAAACCCCAAAGTGCTGAACCCGAGAGGGCTGAGGGTGAGACACACACACACACAGACACACACACACACACACACACATACAGCGTGATGCCTTTAGTGGGCGGCGGCCTCATGAAGTCGTCTGTGTCGTGTGTTTCAGCACTCGCTGCCGCTGCCTCACGGAGGGAAACACAGCAACAACCCCCAGCTGGTGGAGGACCAGCGTTTCCCTCAGCAGAGACTCTCCCGCAAAGCTCGCCAGAAGACCGACGTCTTCAACCCCGACTACATGGCCGGAGCGTCGCCTTTCTGCGAGAACGACATCTACAGCCGAGCCGCCAACCTCCAGATCAGAGACGGCCAGTGTGGCGGCGGCAGGAGACGAGCCAACCCCAACACCGCCCGCAAGAAGTTTGTGAAGAAGAAGTGAAGAGCTGACGGATGTTTGGACTCAGAAAGGACGGAGTCATCAGACTTACTGACACGAGATCAAAGGACGTGCAGGTGTTCGAATGTTTGGGTTTGAGGTCAAACACACAAACTGCAGAAAGGTCCTTTAAACATAAAACCAGCATTTTCCCTCTAAACATTTTCAGAAGACACAAGTTTTCATGTGAAGCCTCTTGAATGCTTTGAGACTTATTTAACAAAATTATGTATCTATGTTCAACCTAAATAAATTTTCAAACCTGCAGATTCTGACAGACGCAGTGTTTTTTCAGACTAACCTTGAATTATATATCAGGTTTTTAAAGAATCATGTTTTCTCTGATGATCCTGATCCAGATCCTGAAGGAGGGATCAACAGGAAACTCAAAGCTAGCAGTTTCCCTCCGCTTCCAGTGTTTGTGCTAAGCTAGGTTAGCTACCCTGAACCTGAACACGTTTTCTGTGCTCAGGTATAAACACCTGATATAAATATTATTAATATAATATAAATATATTATAAATATAACAAAAGTGTTTTAAAAATACTTCAGAATATCATATCTCATTTCTGCTAATAAATCCTCCTTAATCTCACACACTGTTGAAAAACGAGACTCAGGGCGAGTAGAGAGATGAAGTTCACAGGTTTTTAATCACATCCGTCACCGAGTATCAAAAATTCTTCATACAGCCCAAAACGCCCACAGACGCTCAGCGTGAATCTTCTCACAGCAGAAACATCAGAAACTAAACGTTCATGTGTCAGTTTCAGTCGTAGTGTTTATTCCTCCAGAGAAAACTCCTCGTCCTGTATCGTCTCTTCATCTCGCTCCTCAGACGTCGGTTCAGACTCGGGGTCTCTGACATCAGACCGGGTCTGAGCCGGGTCAGGACGTCCTGCCTCTGCTGTCAGGTCTGGTCCTGGTCCTGGTCCTGGTTCTGGTTCTTTGAGCTGCGTCTCAAACGTCAGGCTGTTCAGCTCAGCGGTGATGTCGAGCTCCGGCACTGATGGTGGCGCTAACACCTCCCTCTCTGGAAGCAGAAAGTCCAGAGGCTGGAGGACGGCGGGGAGGTCGATGCAGCCCAGGCTGCCGTGCCTGTGCAGCTGAGTGGGAGGAACACCTGCAGAGCAACAAAGATCTGGTTCAAACATCTTTCAGTCTAAAGATCAACTCGAAACCTCTGAGGACTGACAGGAACCAGTTCTGGCAGAAACTGAGTGATGTTCATGTCAGTCAGAACTTAAAGGTTCTTCAGTCACATTTTCAGTTCAGAGGATTCACTGAGTGATTAAAAGCTGCCAGTCGGTCAGCTGATGACTTTCACGCCGTATGTTGGTGTTTAATAGACTCAAATTGCTCCCAGACAAAAGAGTTTAATCAGACACTGAAGATGATTTACACAACTTCATACTGGCTGGACAAATACAGTTTCAGGACTGGTTCCAACTGGTTCTTTGTTGGATAATGTTTTTCGACTTGTTATAGTTTTTCTAAGGCCTCTGATCCTGATTTGTTTGAGTGAAATTTTGACCCATAAGATTTAAGAACCAGAAAAAACGGCGTCCTCACCCAGAATGAGAGCGAGCTGAGCCGGCGGGAACAGGACCTGCAGACAACGGTTCAGGAACGGCAGCAGATCGTCGGCGTACGAACAGCAGAACTGAACAAACAGCTCCTTCTCTCGGCTGCTGAAGGCCGACTCCTCCGCCCGGTGAAACACCAGGATCTGACGAGTCACCTGACAGGAAACAGGAACGGCAACGCTCAGCACACCAGGCCAGATGTTGATGTAAAAGAGCTTATAAATGTGATTAATACAAAACGAACGTTTGCACTCTTGTTTTTACTGAAGTTTAGTGGGCAAATGTCCGACGGTTCGGTCAGAAACTCAGCTCACCTTCTTGAGGGCGTCTTCGAGACATCTGGTGACGTCCTGAGCCAGACCGACGGGGCAGCAGAGCCGGAGGTCGTTGAAGGCCGTCAGGATGTTGTTGAGGAAGCAGGCCAGCGGCTGGAAGTCCAGCAGGGTCATGGGGGGCTGCAGGGTGCCGGGCTGGGTGCTGGGGGCCACCGGAGGGATGGTCCCCCCCAGCACCGAGGGCAGGGCGATGAGCGTGTACAGGTTCATGTCCTCCTGGAACTTGTCCACCGCCTCCTGCACCGCTCTGCGGAACGTCTCTGCCGCCACCCGCTGGAACATGGGCGCCAGCTGCCCGCGGAAATCCGCCCCCACCCTGCTGAAAGACAGGCCGAAGTACATGCACTGACCCAGGAGGGAGTCCAGGCGCCCCCCCACGCCTCGCTGCAGGTCCCTCTCCAAAGTCTCAAGGAACTCAGCCACCTTCTGCACCACCCAGCCGTGGAAGATGGCGGCCTCGTTCACCACCACCTGCCCGCCCGCGGGGGGCACCAGCGGGTCCTCGTCGGAGAAGATGGCTCGGTACTGGGTGATGATGTCGAACAGGTGGACTCTGCAGGCCTCGATGGTTTTGGTGATGTGGAAGTAGGGGTCGTCTTCAGGGATGGCACCCAGGATGGAGTTCAGCCAGGTGCCACGTGCCTGCAGGAACTTCACCCGAAGCTCCGCCTCCGTGAACACGTCCATCCTCCGCAGGTAGCCAATGACACGCAGGCAGACCGGAAGCTGCGAGTTGCTGCGCAGCTGCTGCAGCAGCTGGTTGAGCATCAGCTGAGTGGACTGACGGACTTCACGGACGATACCCTGAAGATACAAGATGTTCATCTGAAACTATCCGACACTTATCACACACACATTTATTTTTCTGATAGTTTGTTTAATGTCAGTGTATTAAAATCCTAAAGCTCACGGAGACGTCTGGAAAAGCTTTATTTTGTCAAACAAACCCAAAGATACTCAGTTTACAAGCTGAGATGTTCGCATTGATCATCTATGAATGGATCTGTTACCTTTTTGATCCCACCTCAGTTTGCATCTTAACTCCATATCTTCAGGTGGACCTGGACTCACCTGGATGACTGGGAGAGTTGAGTGCTTCTTCTCCAGCCTCTTGACGTACGCTGCCAGCTCCAGAGCCTCCTCGTAGTAGCCGTTTCGGACGCAGGTGTCCATAAGCTGAGGGATCTCCAGGATCTCCAGGATCTCGGTGTGTCGGTTCAGTGTGAGACTGTTCATCCGCCGACTCGCCCCGATGTCCTCCGCCTCCTTCATGAACCCCCTGAACACACACACACTCAGCATGTTATGAACCTGACTTCTGCTCACAGCAGCTTTTCTCTCTGAAGAGTCTCAGAACTCAGTGAGAAGAAAAGTCAGGTGTCTTCACATTTCTTTGACTCTTTTCCTGATTTTTAAATGTTGAACATTTGTCAAACAGATGCAGCCCGGGATGTTTTCACTTTGTCAGATTATTAACCCACATTTTTTACAGTTAAATCTCTATATCTCTCACCTGCATCTCTCCCCGAAGCTGGGCAGCTTGTCCAGCAGCCGGGACACGCTGCTCTCCACCCGGCCGAAGTCCCGGTAGATGTGCTCGGTGCAGTCGGCGGTGCGGATGAACGTCTGGTAGTTGGAGAAGGCGAGCTCCCGGGTCTGCTGCAGGATCTGAGCCCGCTCCTCCGCCAGCCGCTCCGGCTCACGGCTCAGCTTCTCCACCCCGAAGGAGCTCAGCTCGGACAGGTAGGCCGCGAAGTCCGGGTTGTCCCTCCAGCTGTCCGGGAAGCTGTCCTTGAAGATCGACGCCAGAATGCTCTCATCCTCCACGTCTACCGCCGCCATGTTGGACGAGTCCGGCTCGGATAGAAAGACTTCCTGCTGCCGGCGGAACGTCAGCGAGGGAGACTCATTTAAGGGTCTTAATTTACAGCAGTTTGTAATTAAACTACTAATAAATGATTTGTTTTCTCCAACAGCTCAGAAGTGCGATAAACAGTGTTGACAACAACTTCCTGATTCCGTCAGCTGCGTTCTTCTTCTTCTTCTTCTTTAATCGGAACCAACCGCGGTGTTACCGCCACCTGCTGTTTCTCTTGTTGTGTGTGTTGAGTCTTGTTCGTTCGTTTTTGTAGCTGTTTCAGACGTTAAAAAGTGTTAAATAGTTACCAACTTCGACACAGAAACATGTTAAGATGTCAGTGATCAGAGTATTAAGCTGATTGTACAGTGTGTAAAAGTGTGAGGGGCCATTCTGCTGCCTGCAGAGTATTTTAACTGGGAACTTTATGTCATCAAGCCTTCAGTCCTGTGAATAAAGCAGAATAAAAATCACAAACAAGTTTACTGCCACCTTACTGTTTTTTATTATGGTCACATGCAGCCTACTTTGATATTTTCAACATAACGTACATTATTAACATGGCTCGTGAAGAAACGACAGTACTGCGAAGTCAATGATCAATTATTTTATAAATTTACAATAAAAACGGTAAAACAGCAATAAAAATGACTTTTTAACTGCTGAAACTGTACTTGTGACAGACTGTTTTCACAGTGTGGTATCTCTACTGAGTGTGCTTAATGACAGTGACAGCTGTGTAATATCTGTATCATATAACTGGCATTTCAGACAAAACATCTTGAAAAGTCAAAAAACAAGTCAACTGGAATTTTCAAGATAATCATGACCTGGATGAATGAGAATCTACACAGACATTCAGACACAATAATCACTTTTAAATACTTTTAATATGTACACAGTTTTTGTGAAGGACAAACAATCTGTTTCATTAAAGCTGTTTGTCAGTTAAGTTAAAGACAAAAAAGATACAAAGATTTCCAGCAGTCATTTTATGTGTGAAAAGGTAACTTTAAGAGTTCTGCATGTGGATTTGAACCTCTTTGTTGATAAAGTTGTGTGAAAACTATGATTGTGACGTCAGCGGAAGTGGGCGGTTGTCGCCCAGTTGCTAAGCTGCAGCCGAGGAGCAGCCAGACTGTCAACAAGTTGTCAGCAGCAGAAGCAGATTAGCAGCCGACGGTTTCTCGTTTAAACTTTAACCTCCCGCTCATTCAGATGATCAACTGCGGCGAAAACACGAAGGTAAAGTCACCGCGACGTGTTTGTTTCTGAACGGAACCGCCGACAGAACAAACAACCTAATTAGCCAAATCTTTGCTAACTGGCTCTCTAAGCTAACGTTAGCTAACGTTGGTGACTGTTAACCAGTTAGCTCACCGACCGCGACTTGTGACTTTTAATCTAGTATTACTAACAAGAGTTAAGGCTTGTAAAGTAACATGATTTAATAAGATGACTTGACTGCCTCGGCTTGTTTTTAGACATTTATTTTGAGCCTCTTGAGTTTTTTAGCTTTAGCTAATCTGCTGTGTAAAGTGACGCTTGATGAATTAGTTTAATGGTGTTTCTTAATAAGCTTACCAACCATTAGCTTAGCATTAAGTTAAGTATCTGATGTTGATTTGCTGGTGTTTTATTTAAACTAACCTTTGTTCCAGCGTTGATTCTGTGACCTGAGTTTATCACCTTAGAGTTACTTTATTTTGACATGTGTTAACAGTAAACACTGGGACAGGATAACAAGTTGTGGGAGCTGTTAGTCTGCAGAATATGGCCGAAAATATTCGGATATGAAAGTTCCACAAGCTGTGAAAGCTGTGTTAATACTGTACTGATACCTCACCTGACAATATCTGGTCGAGATAATATATAATTTGAGTTCATCAAATGCACATTTATTAAATTATGTGACCTAAATACTGTGGTGGCACCATGTTTTAACAGCAGCAATCAAAAAATAAAGCAGTGAAGTCTGTTTTAAAGGCTGAAAACCTGTTAACTCCTGAACAGATTTACAGTTATTAAAGAGTTTCCATTAAACATTACTGTTTGTGTTGAGCACGTTTAAAATAACAAATGTAGAACAAAATTCACTCTAATTTAAGCTCCAAACTCAAGGTTCACTTGCTCAGGTGTTCTTATCAGTCGTGTCTCAAGTCTTCTCAGACAGCAGGAAGTTACTCAGGTGTGAGAACAAACCTTCACACTCAGCTAAGGAGAATAAAGTCAACAATAAATAAATACTTAGAGGAGCCTGTTGGAATCAATATTTATGGATAAATGTACAAAAACCCAACAGTAGTATTTTATTTCTTAAATTTTGCACCAAGTGAATTTTGTCAGAACATCAGTGATGTTTTGATGTAAACACAGATTGTCAGCAGGTTTCTGTATCTGTGTCCAAACATCATGTGTGCTCTGTGTCTCTGCAGGTGGAGGAGGCTCTGTGCAGGGACTGAATAAGAAGCTGATGTCTGTCCTCACTGATCCCAACTAAACTTCATGATTTAACCTCAGAGGTCCATCTGTCAGACAAGGCAGCCAGTCTCCCAGTGTGACCAGTATGGCTGCTGCCAACACAACCAAGATCTCATGGCAACTGCGTGAGTGGAACCTTTGTTTTTCTGTCAAACGTACAAGGACATTTTTACTGGTTCTGAAGGAGTGACAATGCATTTATGTGATGTACATCAGCAAATGAGACCAGCAGCAGGAAGATTTCTACAAGTGCATGAGTTGTAGTTGATAGTGAGTTTAATCAGCAGAGTCTGAAGTCCTGCAGGTTCACATAAAGCACCAGCATCGCTGCCTCCTGCCTGCATGAACCAGCTGCTGAATCTAAACATCTGCGATGAGTGCAGCTCTTCAGTAGCACCAGCAGCTTCAGCAGCTTCTCTGACAGAAAAATTTGTCCCTCATGTGTTGTTGTACAGAGGAGTTCGAGGCCCACGCAGGCACCGTTTCCTGTTTGGCTCTGGGGAAAAGCTCCGGCCGCCTGCTGGCCACAGGAGGGGAGGACTGCAGGGTCAACCTCTGGGCTGTCAGCAAGGCCAACTGCATCATGGTGAGTCCTCCAGGCTGCCTGATCGGCTGCATACAGCTGTCTTTGAACTAAACTGCACCTCTGTGATGAAAACTTCACCAAGCAAAGAGAAGAAGGAGCTGTGTGCTCCTGCTGTTACTGCTGACTGCTGTGATTCTGTAACGACACATTTTAACAGAATGTTTTTATTTGAAGCTCATTTTCAGACACAAGAGGAGCTCTGAAAGGTTTGCTGCTGCAGTGTGTTTCTGACTGTGTGTGTGTTTGTTGTCTCTCAGAGTTTGACTGGTCACAAGAACCCGGTGGAATGTGTCCAGTTCAACGGGTCAGAGGATCAGCTGGTCACTGGTTCACAGTCTGGATCGATACGAGTCTGGGACATGGAGGCTGCCAAGAGTGAGACTCAGTCTGTTCTGTGTGTGTGTGTGTGTGTGTGTGTGTGTGTACCTGGCCCGTATCAGGTGAGCTCCAGCCCGAGGCCCAAGGCCAGGTCCATTTCCAGGTGAATGCTTCCTGACCAAAGCAGGAGAGATG
>JAQMCX010000001.1:30360623-30374925 GCA_029814765.1 Acanthurus leucopareius
GTTCTGTGTGTGTGTGTGTGTGTGTGTTCGTATGTGTGTGTGTGTGTTTGTGTGTGTGTGTGTGTGACACATTTTTTTCAGATTCCAGTCCATCTCTAAACCTGTTGTTTGTATTTATGACACCAAATAGTTTTCCAATCCACCAAAGATGCTCGGTGTCAGTGGGATCTTTGGCTCTGTAACATCAGTCCAGATGTTTCTCAGTTTGACTCTGCTGCTTCTTGTCTTCTCCAGTTTTAAGGACTCTGATGGGACACAAAGCCAACATCACCAGTCTGGGCTTCCATCCGTTTGGAGACTTCCTTGCCTCCAGCTCCATGGACACGAACATCAAGGTAAGTGTGTTTACGTCTGTTTTTGTGAGGACCACTGAGATCCAGACCTTTGGAGAACGTGTGTTTGCACCTGTAATCTGCTGTGTCTCATTTCCTCTCCCGTCTTATTTGAACGTGCTTGTGTTTTTCTTCCTGCCAGCTGTGGGACGTGCGGAGGAAAGGCTACGTCTTCAGGTACACGGTAAGAGCTCCGAATATGTCTTCATAAACAACTCAAAGACTTTTCTGTAATCAGCTTTTAGAAACGTGTTGATCATATTTAAGCTCCCTGAGAGCATCTGAACTTTTTGCACAGAGAACTGTGGTGTGAAATGCCTTTGAAAGGTAAAGTTGTGTTTGTGTTTGTGTTGCAGGGTCACACTCAGGCGGTGAGGAGCGTGGCCTTCAGTCCAGATGGGAAGTGGTTGGCTTCAGCCAGTGACGACGGCACCGTCAAGGTCCAGACTGATCTGATTTATGAGCATCTGAGAATAAAATCTGTGTTTGAAACAACTGAAACGTGTTTGAAGAGCAGAGTATCAGTGTCAGTCTGAATGTCTTCTCCTGTCTCTGTCAGCTGTGGGACCTGATTCAGGGGAAGATGATCACAGAGTTCAAATCTCACTCTGCAGCCGTCAACATCGTCCAGTTTCACCCCAACGAGTACCTGCTGGCCTCCGGCAGCTCCGACAGGTACGACGCAGCCTCGCCCAGATGTTAACTCTGCTCAGTGAGCTTCTGCTCCACCTGCTTCTGCGTTCTGAGATGCAACATGTTCGATGTGACGTGTCTCATCCTTCAGTGTGAGTTTGTGTCGTTCGTCTGCAGAACCGTCAAGCTGTGGGATCTGGAGAAGTTCGCGATGGTCGGCTCGATGGAGGGAAACACGACTCCAGTCAGGTGAGTTTATTCACTTCAGAGTGAAGCCGGTCGGAGGCTGTGCTGCTGTAATGTGACCTCTGACCTCTGACCTCTGACCCTGTGGCTTCAGGTGCATTTGTTTCAACCCAGACGGCGGCTGTCTGTACAGCGGGGCCACAGACTCTCTGCGGGTGTTTGGCTGGGAGCCGGACCGCTGCTTCGACGCGGTGCAGGTGGGCTGGGGAAAAGTCTCCGACCTGGCAATCTGCAACCAGCAGCTGGTGTGTAGCTCCGCCCACAGGACAAAAACATGACTGTGCATGAAGCCTCCATCATCTCAAACCTGTCCTGTCCTCTGCCCGTCAGATCGGTGTGTCTCACCAGCTGTCCAGCGTCTCGTCCTACGTGGTGGATCTGAAGAGGGTGAAGAAGAGCGGCGGCTCCCTGATCCAAGGAATCATCCAGGACAACCAGCCGCTCGCAGAGCCGAAGGATCCCAAAGGAGCCGCGCTGCGCCGGAACTACGAGAGACCCACAACCACCTGCAGCTCACAGAGGTACGACAGCGCCAACATCTGGGCAGAGACACAACAGCTGCATCAGCACACACAAGGCTGACTGTCTGTGAACGCCTCACAGTCACTGAGGCTTCACATAAAACCTCAGCTGCTTCACTGATGCAGACATGAATGAGTGAATGAATGAATGAATGAATGACTCTGTCACATGTTGTGATGTCATCAGGGTAAAACACAGGTCAGACGCTGATAGGCGGAGCCCTGAAGGCGAGAGGCGGAGCCCCAGCGAGGACGAGGCAGATGAGAAAGTGTCGTCAGCTGAAATCCACAACGCAGAAGATTACAAAGAGATCTTCCAGCCCAAGAACGCCATCTGTAGGTCACCGACAGCATCACACCTACTGCTGATCAGCTGATCCACCACTGAAAAGACAGTTTACTTCAGGATTCAGGGATTTTCATGCTCAGATCAGGATTCCAGTTTGATTCCAGTTTGATTCCAGTTTGATTCCAGTTTGATTTCAGTTTGATTCCAGTTTGAATTCAGTTTGTTTTCAGTTTGAATTCAGTTTGAATTCAGTTTGTTTTCAGTTTGAATTCAGTTTGAATTCAGTTTGATTTCAGTTTGGATCAGTGACCTGATTTTAAAATTGAAAATGTTCATTTGACATTCTTACTTCAGTGATTTTCTTTGCCTGAACAACAAGAGAAAAGGTTTTACGTCACAGTGATGTTGGAGTTTAACAGGAAGTGACTGTGTTTTGATCTTCCTTCTCTGTGTGTTTCACTGACATCATGAGTGACTCGTTCTCCTCTCTGTCAGCTCGCACTCCTCCCAGGATGTCTGAACCCTTCCCTGCTCCTCCAGAGGACGGTGAGTCTGAATCCTCGTGTCTCTGTTTCCTGTTTCCTGTGAGTCATGTGACTGATGGAGGACACAGTGAAGTTATTTCCTGCCTTCTCTTCTTCTTCTTCTTCTTCTCTCTCTCAGAGACAGTTCTAGCGATCGGCCGTCAGCTGAAGGACATGATATCTCCTTTTCCTGACAAGCAGAAGGTCAGTGAACCGCAGAAATGAGTTCAGTCTGTCGTCATGGTTACACTGTCGGTCTTATGCTTCCTCTCCACTTGTCAAAGGGCTCTCCATTAGCATCTTCTACACCTGTGCAGAGGGTGGAGCCCACAGTCGTCTCCTCTGCAAAGCATCCGACCCCCTCTGCTGTCGGCCCGCCGCCCTCCAACCCCCCCGCTCAGGGCACGCCCCCTCCTCAGCCTCCCGTAACCACGGCGAAGTCAAAACCACAACCTAAAATCATCCTGAGCAGCAGGAACGAGCCGATCGGACTGAACGTGGCCGACTTCCTTCCTGTGAGTCTGAACACTTTCTTCTTCTGTCGGATACGAAACGTGTGTGAGGTTGTTTTTGTTCGTGCGGATGAAGAACGTCTGTCTGCTGCTTCAGTCTCCAGCCAACAACAGAGCCGGAGCTCTGGGCGACGAAGAGGCTCTCGTTCAGATCAAGAAGGGTCACGACACCATGTGTGTGATGCTGAGCAGCCGCCACAAGAACCTGGAGACGGTGCGAGCCGTGTGGGTGAGAGAAGACATCAAGGTGAGACTCTGCAGCAGCCAATGAGAAACCAGCTCTGATACCTGCTGCTCTTCACTGTGTGCTGTCACTTCCTGTGTGCCGTCACTTCCTGTGTGCTGTCACTTCCTGTGTGCTTCCTCTCTGCAGAGCGCGCTGGACGCCGCCGTCGCCATGAACGACCTGTCTATTGTTGTGGACATCCTGAACATCATCAACCTTCAGCCGTGAGACTCACACACACACACACACACCAAACACACACACCAAACACACACACACACACACACGCACACACACACACAGACACACTTCAATACAGGGATCGGTTAATAAAATTGAACTTAACAGTTTTTTATTTCTTTCATATTTTTGTGACGTTTCAACGACGGCAGACATTTTGCTTTTATTTAAAATGAATCAGTTCAGAGTTTGTTTTGTCTTCAGGCTGAAATGTGACGAGTTCAGGCCGTGTGATGATGTGATTTATCACAGATTCATCGTTATGAGTCGGGGGAGTTGGACCTGATTTGTTTCTGCAGTTAATAAATGAGATCTGACTTCCTGTTTGAAGTTTCAAAGTGACGTGTCAGCAGATCCGCCTGCAGACTGACGACTGTGTTCAGAGGAGAAACAGACACAAACTCTGTGGATCAATAAGCTGCTTCACTCAGCAGTCTGATGTTCATGTGTCTCTGAATAATAATGACTCTTCTGTTCCTTGACGACTGTTTCAGCTCGCTGTGGAAACTGGACCTTTGCACCACGATTCTGCCTCAGATCGACAAACTGCTGCAGAGTAAATACGAGAGGTGAGAACAACGATTATCGTCTTCATCAACTGATCCACTGACTTTTTTCTAAAGCAGAAGATTTTCTGTTTCATCTTTAAATTTGAGAAAAATGCCGGAGTTGACACTTGAAAACTCAAATATTCATTCATTCATTCAGCTCTTTATTAACTTGAAAAATGTATTCAGGTGTGTTCAGGTTCCTGTCATGTGACAAAGAGAGCTTTGCATCTGTATCTCTAGCTCTGCACTGATTGGATAATCCGAGTCATGTGACTGAAGTAGAGCGCAGGTGGTTTTGAAACATTTCTGTGACGTGTGTGTGTGTGTGTGTGTGTTCAGCTACATGCAGACCGGCTGTACGTCTCTGAAGCTCATCATGAAACACTTCTGGATGCTGATCTCTGACACGCTGAAGGCGACGCCCTCTGTCGGCGTGGACATCACACGAGAGGAGCGGTGAGTCGCCGCCAAGTTCAAAACCAACATTAGTGAGATTTGACTGTTTGTGGAGACCGAACTGATGATGATGATGATGATGATGATGATGATGATGATGATGATGATGATGATGATGATGATGGTGGTGGTGGTGGTGGTGTGTGTGTGTGTGTGTGTGTGTGTGTATGTGTGTGTGTGTGTTTCCAGACACCAGAAGTGCAGAATGTGCTGCAAGCAGCTGAAGAACCTGAGCAACATGGTGAAGAACAAAGCGGCGCAGGTCGGTCGTCATGGCAGCACCTTCAGAGAGCTGCAGCTGCTCATGGCGCCACTCGACGACTCGCTCTGACACCGACACACCGCCAGCCGCCGCACTACTGACGGGATGATCACTACTGACGGGATGATCACTACAGGAAGAGGCTGATCTGCAGCCGGACGGAGCGCAGACAGACACACACAAACACACAAACACGCAAACATGGACACACGGACAGAAGCTCATCTAAAGATCCACTCTGTCACAAATCCTCCAGAGGCCTCAGTCACACTGAGTGTGAGAAGAAAACTGTGTTAATAAAACTGTCAGTTAAAGACGTTAATCTTCTGCTCTGAAGGAACATGTTGAGGAAAGTCTTTCAGAGAGGAAACGATGACGAGCAGTCAGACAGATCCGACAGATCCGACAGATCCAACAGATCCAACAGATCCAACAGATCAAACAGATCAAACACGATGCTGATGAATCTGAATCCCTCTGAACGCAGGAAGCTGCTCTGCTGTGTTCAGGAGCTACAAACTCAACTCACAAGCATCAGGAGGAGCTGAGAGCGTCGCAGGATGCAGAGCAGCTTTAACACAGCGGAAACAAGAAGCTTCACCTGAACCGTCACTTCTGTCTGAGGAGAAAAAGACGATCAGAAACTGTTTGAGTGATGAAACATTTCTTTTCATCACCGTTTCCTGTCAGCCGGCGTCTCGTCTGCTAACCTTCAGTGAAATGTTAGAAAGTTTGACGTTACTGACAGTCGGAGCATCATTTCTGATAAATATGAAGCAACAGAAGGCAGAGGATTAGCTTAGCTTAGCTTAGCTTAGCTTAGTTTACCATAAATTACAGAAGCAGCTAGCCTTCCAAAGTCCACTTCTCATCACATCTGAAGCTCACTCACAGAGACATGATACCTGGTTTGATCGATACTCAGGTGTTGTCATGGCTGAGATGTTGCTAGGCAACCAGCAGACACTCCGGTAGGTTACCGTTCATGCTTAAAAGAGGGTCCGGGACCCTAAAACTCCAGAAAACACTGATTTGTTTGTTCATCAGTGAGCTTCAGAGCTGCTGGCTGGTTGGTTTTGTTGCTTTGGAGAAAGTAAAGCTAACTGTTATGCTAAGCTATGCTAAGCTAACTGTTATGCTTTGTTTCCAGTCTCTATGCTAAGCTAAGATAAGCTAACAAACTGCTGCTGAGCTTCTCATTAAGAAAACTGATAAATTCCTGAAAATTTCACATCATTCCTTAAATGTCTGAAAAAAGCAAAGTGACAAGATCTTCACAACCTGGTTTGTGCCTCTGCTCACCTGAAATATCTCTGATCTCAGGTTGTTTGTTTGCTCTTACTAATAGTTCAAAAGTTATCAGTCAGAAAACTGTTCTGGAGTCAGCTGTGGAGTGAAACTGAGGGGATAAAAAACAGACACACTTGTAATCGACACGTTCAGTCCTTCAGGACGCAATGACTTTCAAATGTTTCACTGTTGTTTTCTACTTTCTCTACTTTTCAGACTATCAGGCCTCTATTTTAAATGTTCTTACTGTTTATTTAAATAAAGTTGCACATGTGGGGATAACTGTAGTGCCTCTTTTGTACCAGCAGGTGTCAGAATAAGGTCACACTACTGCTTCATCTTAAAGCTGCACCAACCTTCACTTTTAAAACAGGAAGTAAAATGAGCCGTGTGTCTTGAAGCGATACAGCAACAAGTGGACACAAGCAGGGCTGAGGTTCAAGTACTCGAGTATTTGTACTTCATCTTAGAGGAAAATATTGTTCTTTATGTGACAGCTGGAGTAACTGATGTGTCTAAAGATTAAATGTGAAATAAATCCGTAAACATCAGTATTTAAAGTTGGTTTGCTTCACTTTGAGCAGGTAAGTCTGACAACAACCAGAGAAAATCTAAATGACTTATTTAATCTGTTACTGACTTGAAATTCCCTTTTACCTGAAGCCTTTGTCATTGCTCTGATTCATTCATTCATTCATACTCTGAATACATTTTTACTTTAAGTACTTGTGTACTTTTACCTCAGATATGGATTCCATGTGTGTTGCTGAGTGTTTGAACAGAGACAGAGACTGACGCGTGTGTTTCGTGAGTGTTTATTAAAAAGGGAATACAAAAAAAAACAAACTGTAGAAATCTACAGCGGAGACGAAGCAAGCAGACAACTGATCATCATCATCAACGACACACAGCAGCTCAGCGTTTCTAAGCATTCCCGTTACTATGACTACAGCTAACTACTCGCTCCACCTGCGTCACGTCACGCTCAGCACCGGGTCAGCGGCTACAGGTCGGCTCTGCCTGAGGTCGAAGGTCACCTGTGGGTTCCTACATTTGTTTGTAAAGAGGTGACTGGACGACAGCAGGAGCACACGAGGAGAAAGTCGAGGAGACAGAAGATTTGAGCGTCTTTGTTCAACGAGCTGAGGAAGACGAAGCTTCTTCATCTCTGCGTGAAAAAAACAAACATCCACAGGAAGAGAAGAGGATCGAAAAAACAACGATCAGGTACACAGGTGAGGATCCTCGTATTGCTCACGTCTTATTGGACAGGTGAAGTACCCTGATTGGATAAAGAGGACCATGTGAACACAAAGACAGCTTCTGCTGGGAAACCACAGAGGGTCCAAGACGCCATGAAATGAGATCATTCTCAATTAAAAACCAAAATTAAACGAAAAAGTTAAAGCATGTCAAACTTAAATACAGAGCTGTATGATGCATATATTAGAATCAACCACATCTGGAGCTGTGGGCTAGAAATCATCTAAAAGATTAAAGTGCAACTTTACAAAGAAAGGAAAAGAAACACTGATTGGAAAGTGAACTGGTTTCAGGGGCAGAAATCGATGGGAGGAGCTTCAGTGGTTTCATTTAGTCATTTCATTGTCCTTCATCACAGCAAGAAGATCTGGAAATCCACACATTTGGCCAAGTTTTCGACAGAGTTCAGAGCATGTTGTCTGCGTGGTAAAGTTCCCATCAGCCTTTGCTCCTCCATCCTGCTACGATTGGTGGTCGAGGAGTGAAATAAATCTGGGCGATTTCCCAGCAGCCTCGGGTGCTGGCAGACACCCGGTCGGCTCAGGCCGTCAGCTTCAGTCGTCCTGCAGAGAAACAAACAGTCCGTCAGTCAGCAGTCATGTGACGCGCAGCTGTCGACCATGTCCACACTGCAGCCAACCAATGAGAAAACACCCTCCAGCACACCAGCAGCGTAGCATTGTGGGTAATCAAGCAACTACTGAGTAGATCAGCGTGAAGTTCTGCACAGAGATAAAACTTATTAAACTTTAAACCTGCTGATGTTTCCTCTAGCGCCACCTTCAGGTCAAATCTTTATTTGTGTAATAAATATCAGTTAAACTAGCTAACTTACCAACTTTAAGCTTTGTGTTCAGTGTTAATTAGCAACATTTAACATGCTAACATGCTAAATATGTTCTTCAACTGGCAGCAAACTGTTGTCACTTGCAACCTGCAAGATACAATTTAAACAGCAACGCTGCTCTCAGATTCATCAGTGTGGACATGGAGGTACAAATCCCACAATCCTCGGCTCATCAGCAGCACGCCCAGCCAGACAAGGGGGGGCAGGGGTCCAGGCACCAACACACACACACACACACACACACACACACACACACACACACACACACACACACACACACACACACACACACACACACTCTGATGTCACAAGGAAAAGATGGATGAGTTTAAAGCTGTTTCTATCAGTTTGATTTCTATGTATCCACTACATGGTGTGGTTAGCTTAGCGTAGCATCTACAAGCTGCTAGCCTAGCTCCATCAAAACAGTCAAAACAGGAAACATCCGACTTCCAGGAGCTCCAAGTCTGAATCATGTTCATTGTTGGTTCAGCAGGTCTGAAGGACATTAAATGACAACAGGCAGCATGAACACAGTTTTTTCTGTTTTGATGCAGCTAAGCTAGCAGTTTAGCCCTCCTAGTCTTTGTGCTAAGCTAGGCTAAGCTAGGCTAAACCTTTCATGACCAATCAAAGATCAAACTGATATCTGGCAGCTGTCTCTTTGAATCAAATGTGTGGTTTCCTTGTGACGTGTGATGAGCGACACTGCAGCACTCGAACAGACGACACAAACAGCACAGGAGGCCGTGGGCTCTGTGGGCCCTGCTCGCGGCCCTGCAGGTGCACAGAGGGAAGCTGGTGCAGCTCGGTGGTTAGAGGTGGGGAGTGTTAGACGGATGGAGGGAGGGGGAGGCACCATGCCATGCTGAGCGCTTCCATGCCAAGCTAATCACCAATCAGCATACACCCTCACCTACCTGCCCACCGTCCCCAACCAATGGGCTGCCTCTGTCTACCTGTCTGTCTGTAAACCAACCAATCAGACCACAGAATGAGGACACAGAGGAAGGACAGACTGACAGCGGCTGATAATCCTCCTTCATCAAGTTCACAAGTTCTTCATCATGATTCACTCTGTTGCTTATTTTACTTTTTACTATTGTTTCCTACGTTTCCCAGAATGCCGTTTGTCAGCCTCAGTGTGTGACAGCTGCTGACGTTTGAATCCTTTAGACTTTAAGTTTCAACATTTCACTGCATTGATCAGCTTTTAATCAATTATTGTCTTGACAGATTTTCAGAGACAGTTTGATGATTTTACACTTTAATCGTTTGGCTGCTGTTTTAATGTTCTGTGATTAAAATAAAAACTGATTTACAACATTTTCTGTTGTCGTAAAAAACATGAAGGGGGATGAATTTAGATGCAGAAATAATTGGTGGGTTATTTAATGAGTTTCTCAACAGATTCAGATAATTTAATTCTGTCAGTAAAACTCTGAACTGCCTGCAGATTCTGACATTCAGCTGAAAAACGAGCTGGAAAATCTGTGAATAAAAAATGTGTTGAAGTTAAGCAGAAAGTTTTTCAGTGAACTGAACCCGACTGAAAACAGAAGAAAAGAGAATTAATTTCAGACATTTTAACAGAAACCTGCAGCCGAGGTCAAACAAGCCGTATGATTGGTTTGTGCTGCAAATTATAAATCGACCAAAAACTAAAAACTAAGAATTTTAATGTAATTTTTAAAAAAACACAAAGGTTTTCTGCTGCAATTTGAAATTAAATAAAATTACTTAGAATATTTGTAAGAGTGTGCTTATGTGAATTAATACTGCAGGTGTGTGTGTGTGTGTGTGTGTGTGTGTGTGTGTGTGTTCACCTGTGGACAGCTGGGACTGGGACCTCCTGCGGGTGCTGCTGGGAGTCCTGGAGGCGGAGGAGAGGGTGGAGCCGGCACTGCTGGCCCGAGAGATGGGGAGGGGGACGGGGGTGACTGGGGGGGAGTCCAGCTGAGGAGAGGTCAAAGGTCAGCAGGTATTACACAGATAGTTTACACTGAGTATTAAAACATTTTATCATATTTAATTTGTCTGCATTTCTGCAGTTTTAGATTTCATTTAGATGTTTTGATTTCTGTTTATGAAACGAATGTTTAAATTTGTTACATATTTTCATATTTACGTGTCTGTTTAATATTCTATTCAGCTTTTATTTGCAAGTCAAAGGCATTTAAGAAGATTATCTAAAACTGAATCAGCTGCATGACAACAAAACAAAGAGAATATTAAAAAGTGTGAACATTTGGTGAAGAAGTAGTTTGACTGGTTTATGTGACATCATGACCTTTGAGGCCGCCTGTTACCTCGACGCTGTCGTGGGTCGGCGAGGACGAGGTGGACGAGTTCTCGTGTCTCCTGGAGGACGAAGACGAGGAGCTCAGCTCGACACTGCGAACTCGCTGAGCGAACTTCAGCGAACACACCGACTCGCTCATGTTGGCGGCGAGCGGAGACACCTGAAGACAAAACAGAGGGAGTCAAAGACAGACAGCAACGTTGAGGATCTACAGTGTCTGATCCTGTCTGACGCCTTTTTCATCAGGAGTCCGGCCTCAGACGGACTGATAATGAAAACGCTGAGCAGAAACAGAAACACATCGGTGATCTGAACCCTTCAGAGGCGGCGCTCTGCTCCTGTAACGCTGCTCTCACCTGCACCATCATCAGCGTCTTGCTGTCTCCGCTCAGAGAGTCCTGCAGCAGGTAGGTGAGGCGCGAGTTTCTGAACGGGACATGGGAGTGTTTGCTCCGCAGCGCGTTGATGACATCACCGAGTGCAGACAGAGATTTGTTGATGCATTGAGCTTCTCTGAGGCGACTGCCCTCCGCCCCCGACTTGGCGATCCTTTCGGAGCCCGCCAGGTCGACCAGGTTCAGCTTTCCTGCAGGTGAAACACCAGAAACCACTGAGACGCTGACAGAACAGGCAGTACTGATTCTATGAGACCAACGGAGCACCACAAGGATCCGAACTGGGTCCTTTGCTGTTTAAACTCATTAACTTATTATATTCTTCTTAATACTGATAATGCAATTTGTATGTTAAACTTCTTTTACTTGAGAGGCTGCAGAGCTTTAAGCTAACATTAGCATGCAAACTGCAGTGTGTGTGTGTGTGTGCGTGTGCGTGTGCGTGTGCGTGTGTGTGCGTACCTTGTGTGCGGTTTCCTGTTGCAGAGTTGAATCCCGACACGGTGATGATGAGCAGAGCGTGTGAACGGGAGCTGTGTTCGTTCAGGTTGGTGCAGGCTGTCGCTCTGTTCATGTGACCCAACTCAAACACCTGAGCTCAGGTAAACACACAGTGAACCACAGTTAATTATTTTATCTATAAACAGTAAAAATAAACATCACAGTTTGCACAAGTCCAGTTATTAAATATTCAAATGTCTTGATTTAACTGAGAAAAGAAATTCACTTGCAAATAGTTTAAAAAAAAACAAACCCAAAACTTAGAATCAGGAAAAAGTTACAGTTGATTATTGATTAACTAATTAGCTAACGGACTGAATCTTTCGGCTTTGATAAAGTTTTATTTCCTCAAAAAAATTATTGGATGAATTAAAGATTGATGCAAAAAATGTTGAAGTCCACTGTCACAGGTTTCCTTCGTCTAAAAGCTCCAGAAAAGACAGTAAATGGACCTTGAATTAAAGATGTTTGTCAAACTTTCATGTGAAGAGGAACTTCTCGGAGGTTACAGTAACACAGATCAGACAGCAGGAAGTTCTCACCCTGTTGATGTCCTCGGGGCTCTGCACGGCGAACTCGGTCAGTCCGGGGACGTACAGCTGCCCGCTGCCGTCAGGGTTCATCTTTATGTCCAGCTTGTCGGTGGGATTCTCCCCCAGCAGGTTCCTGATGGAAAACACAGACGTTTACAACCTGCAGACTCGGACTCGGGGCTCACACAGCTCACCAGAGACCGACCAATCACAGCTCTGCACATTCACACACATTCCAGTTCGCTTCAGCCTCGTTTCATGAACATTTAAGGTTAAACAAGATTATAAACTGAATCATGTGGAAACCTGAAGGCGAGCTAACAGAAGCTAACGTTAGCTGAACTGGTCTCCATGGTAACACTGACGAGCCTCAGCTGGACTGAAAACGACCGAAATCTATTTTCTGTTTTCTCGTTTTAAATGTTTGTCGGGATGAAAGTCGGATTAAACAGATAATCTGAGAGTTTAATCTCAAATTCTCAGAGTTCTGCTCCTTTCCGCCAAAAAATGTCCATCCAGCGTCCAGATGTTGAGCCCTCAGAGGCTTTAAACAGATGTTCTGTTACACAACAGCTGGGCAGCTGAACAGATGATGTTAATATGATCCACCTTTACGTAACAGCAGCAGATCAGGCAGCAGTTTGTTCGGATCTGAAGCTTCTGATCGACCATCACCAAACATTTTAAAGAAAAGGCATAAACACTGTGAGGTTTGTCCTGACGGTGGTGCCAGAGAGAAGAGTTACTCAAAACTCAGAGAGCTTTAGGTGGTTTCTTGAGGACGTTTCTCAGTTTTTACATAAAGTTTAACAGAATCGTGCCGGTGTGTCGGAGCTGACGTGGTTCCTCACCGCAGCGTCTCGTTGTAGATCTCCACCATGCTGACCGTGATCTTATAGTCCCAGTCTGGAGCTTTCTCCGTCACCTCGGAGAACAGCAGGCGGAGAGCTCGCTGGTTGATGCCGGGGTCGTCCGCCACGCCCTGAACACACACACACACACACACACACACACACAACCACACACAGCCTGTTTGTCAGACAGGAAACACTCGACACAGCAGAAACATCTGACACCTCCTCAGAAACCCCTCTGACCTCCATGGTGTACGTTTTGCCCGAGCCGGTCTGTCCGTAGGCGAAGATGCAGACATTAAAGCCGTCAATACAGGAAGTGATCAGAGACTGGACTTCCTGAAAGACCTGATGGACCAATCAGAGAGGAGAGAGCCTGTTCAGTTCTCAGGGCCGCCTGTCTCTCCAATATCATACTGACAGCACAATGTAACTGAGTATCAAAGTAATCTGTTCCATTATCATCACTGATGTTTCACCTTAAATCACTGATGGATTTTGTTTGAATTAAGTTTAATTATCGGATTTTTTTTTGCCTCCTGAAATGAGAATCATTGTGGAACAGCTGTTTCCATCATCATCATCATCATCATCATCATCATCATCATCATCATCATCATCATCATCATCATCAGCAGCCCACCTCTTCCTGCGTGGCCTGAGGAGAGAAGACCTTGTCCAGTTCAAAGGTCATGATTTTGCCCTTGTTGGAGAGGTAGAGGACGGCGTCGTCTTCCGAGTCGAAGCTCAGCATGGTTTTGGCGTCGGCGGAGTCCTGCTCCTCCTGACTGACCGGCCGGACGCGGCAGAAAACACGGATGTTACCTTGGAAACAGAGAGAAGTAAAAGGAGCCGCCTTTCAGTTTCACAGGCTGGATAAAAAACAGCATCTTAACTTTCCATCAACAGAAACCTTCTGGTTTTTCACACTAAACCTTCAGCACACTGAGATCTCCTCTCTGTTTTCACTGAAGTTTCAGGATTTTACCAGCTAAACGTTTTTAGCTGATTAAAGTTCTTCAGACAGGATTTTTCCATCATACTGCTCAGAAAGCTCTAAAGCATCATGCAGCTCATCATGCTGCAGCAAAAAAACAAAATCAAAACAGAAAAGCTTCATTTGTGTCTGTAATTTCCTCTGATTTCAGCTCAGTTTGTATTCCGGCTGCTGCGCCGCTTTAAGGTCTTTAACAAGTTCCAGACAAACAGGTTCAAACACAGCTGACGATAGAATGTAAAATCATATCTGACTGTTAGTCTGTTTGTCAGTTTGTTTATCTGTTTGTTTGTTAGTCTGTTTGTTGTTTGTTTGTTGTTTGTTTGTTGCAGACCTTTGAGTCGAACCAGCTCGTTGTGACATTTCTTCCTCAGGTTCATCTCTCGCTTGTATTTACGCAGCAGCTCCTGATTGGTGCTGCTCACCTCGCTGATCACCTGACAGATCTGACACACACACACACACGCACACGCACACACACACACGCACACACACACACACACACGCACGCACGCACGCACGCACGCA
>JAQMCX010000001.1:30386634-30402239 GCA_029814765.1 Acanthurus leucopareius
CAACCCTCTGGAGATTAAAAGAATTATTCAAGTGTGAAACTTGTGTCCTTTGGTCTCATGTGTTTGTGATTATTGCCAACTCTGAGATTACAGTTTCAACTTATGTATAACTTTAAAATGTATGATACAATATATTAATATTTATATTAATATAGGTGTATTTTGGTAGAAATGGTCGATTTTTAGGCTAAAAGAAACCGTGATTTACTGACGTTACACTAGGGGGCGTTGTTGTGTGGCTAACTCCTTTACGCCGTCAGCTTCTCCAGGAAGTAGAGGAAGAAAAAATGACTTCCGGGTTGAACCGGAGAGGACGCAGGTAAACACTAGACACCAAACATTTGGAGGCACAAATAATTATTAAACAGAGTTAAGTTTTAATCACCACTGCAAACTACAAATGCTAAACCTCATATAAACTGTACACTGAAGAAGAGGAGCGGACATGCTGACAAAAATTGTCGACAACAGCTCTGGAGGATAATAAAGCGAGCTAGCCCCGCAACCACGGCCGCTAACGTTAGCTCATAGCTAGCTGGAGAAGCTGGTAAGTTGCCCACGAGCAAACATACTTGTTCTACAATGTAAAAGTTACCTTTAAATAAGGAAAATTATGACACACTGGAAAGCTAAATGTTATATGGAGAAGAAATGGCAATTTGTTGTGCGTTGGATAGTTTTAAAAGTAAAGCTAATCATGAGCCAAAGGTTAGCTAGCATGGTAGCACTCTTAGCTAACCTCCGGCTCTCTGAAGCAAAGTGGCTAGCTTATCATCGCATAGCATTAGCCAGCTCTGATCAGGGTAGAAGAACTGTTTAGCATGTCATTGTTTCAGATGTTCATATTTTAAGAGCTGGAGTTGTGGATTTCGAGTTAGTCCTCGTTAGAAGTTGTGCTCAGGGTGTTTATATTTCTCTTTTTAACTTTTAATGAGGACTTACTTAGGATTTACTGTTATGTTCAATCTGCTTGCCAAAACCAAATTTTGTTTTTCCCATTCCAAATTGATACAGTTAAAGACCAACCAGCACAACTGTCTTCTCAGCTTGCTTTGAAATATATACAGAATATTTTATGCTGGAATTAGCAGATATTAGCTGCCAAACTTAAGTTATTAGCATCTATCCAGAACCAACTTAAGCAGTTAAGCTAAAATTTATGGCTGAAGTTTCAAGTTTTTAATGGCTGTGAGTTAAGTCAGTAAAGTTAAAGTTAACAATAAATTCCAATTTCCCTTTTTAACTTAAATATATATATTCACTATATGAAATAAAATGTCCTCTCCTATCCCTGAAGCGGTCCTAAACAATACAGGAGTACTCTTTGTGTTTTTTGAATGAGGCGAAACAAGTTAAAACAGCTCAAGTATGATCTAGAGACTTAAGCACCTGTTTTCATCTTCATTGCGTAATAAGTTTTCGCTTTTGAGTTAAAGACAAGGTGGGGATCCTCCT
Source organism: Acanthurus leucopareius (assembly GCA_029814765.1). Lineage (NCBI taxonomy): Eukaryota > Metazoa > Chordata > Actinopteri > Acanthuriformes > Acanthuridae > Acanthurus > Acanthurus leucopareius. Next base: position 30,388,090 of record JAQMCX010000001.1, read on the forward strand.
GTCTCCTTTTCTCTACAGTCGCTTTTAAGTTTTTTTTCCAAATATTTCCTATTATTTCATCTGTAGATTTAGATATTAATAGTGAGTTACTACTTACCAAAAAATTATATGTAAACAGTGTCAAAGAGCAACGTTGCAATTATAGCCTACAACTGTGATACTGTACTAAATATAAAGATGAAACACAGCATGTCTCTGTTACACAAAGATCAAATGTGAACTGTTTTTGTACTAAAATTTTATTTGTTTAAACATTTGTTTGATGGAAACGTAATGAAACTGAACTTTTAGTCAGTGATGTTTGGTAAACTTGTAACTGGCTGCTGTTTGTTTGCTTGTTCCGACTCTCCTGATAACCTTTTGTTCTTCCTCCGTCTGTTTTACCTCACAGGGAGACCAAAAGTAAACATCACATGATGATTCAGGTGAATGAGGTCATTCATCTTGTCATCGGACCGCCTCTGAAGGTAAAACTAGTTTCTGCTGTTTCAGTCGGTTGCATTCAAATGCATCATACTGCCTCTTTAGTCTCTCTTAAACAGAATTTTGACTTTTTTGGTCGTATTCATGTCTCTCCTCAAAGATATAATCCAGCTGCAGCCCAGGAGAAGTCCCTGTCAGGATTAAAATGACTATTTTGTCTTTATTAGACATAAAACATTAACTTAAAAAGACTCCATAATGCCAGTACTTTAAGAATATACAGTAATGTGTAACTAAAGTAAGAAAGTGTATAAATTCACTTTTTTTAATATAACGTTAAATAGTTTCTTAAGATTTTATATACAGTATTTAGCTTCTGCTTATAAAACAATTTTTTTCTTTGTACTACTTTTTTAAATTAATATGAAGAATCTTATGAGTAAAATTGACAAAAATAACACATTTCTATATTCACATATTCTATAGCTTATTATAAAATTGCTCAATCTTGTCCCTTTTCTTGTATTTAAAAGGATGAAAGAAATTGATATAATGCACATTAACTTTTAGCACATGGAAACAAGAAAAACTGCACTTGTAGATGTATCCTTTTAGTTTATTTACTCCGAGAAGGTCTCATACAAAAATACAAGACATTGGAAAGAGTATAAAATCCTAATGTCAAAGAAGTTAAATGTCCTTCCTGTAAAATATCAGAATACTTAATAGCTTTTTTTAAGTATTGTTCTTACTTCCATCATGCCAAAAGGCTCAAAGCTTCAGGGTTTCTTCAGGGTTGCGGCTGAATGTTCTCCTGCTAGTCTTCCTTTACAGCCTGATGGTGTTTATTGGCACATTCTCCAACTTGTTGACTTAAGTAATAATGTGTGCACAGTATATTATAGTACGAAGCCACGTGGCCGTGGTGTTTGTTTCAAAAGATTATCTTATCGAACAGAGTGTAACAATCTATCAAAGAAATGTATCAGTGCTTGATCTGAATAATTAACACCACATTCTGCATCTCGTATCAGTCTGTCGTGTGCTGTAGTAAAGCTGGTCAGTGAGTAACACACTGCAGGTCTGTTTGCTGATGTACAACAGGCTTATGTTAATGAGAAAAATCATGCCAGGAAATACAATTTCAGCGTGATTCACAAGCTAAAGGTCAAGCGTTCAGCGCTGCAGCCTGAACCGTCGCTGCATGCTCAAATGATTCATTATGCTTTTAAATGAGTCATTAATCTTAATTTTTCTGCCTAAATTCAGGGATGTGTGATGGATAACAGACCTCTGTAGCACTAATCGAGCCATTTATCTGTGTTGTTTTTTAGCTGTTGTTCGTTTTAGACGTAGACATTAAAAAAAAGGATGGAAATGTAGCCATAGAAACAGACAAAGTGAAGTGTTTATTTCTTGTGTTGAAGTTGCATCCTGTTGTGTCAGATTCATTCACATATAAAGAGAAAATTCACATTCTTTTAAGCATTAAATTAAATAAAAAACACAAGAATCCGGTTCGTTTGCAGGCCAAAGATGTAAATATCTTGTTAATTCAGTGGAATAAACCCCTTAAATTCAAATTTTAACTTAATTTGTAGCTTCAAAACGTGTTGTTACTCCAGATCTGGCATGTCATCATATTCTCCTTGTTCCTCCAGCCTTCTCTGCTCCTCCAGCTTCTTCTTCTCCTCCTCAACCCTCTTTATCTCCTCCATCGCTGTCTTCATGTCCCTCTCCACCTCCTTCCTCTTTAAGTTGTGCTCTTCTTCAGCTTTCTTCTCTTTATCTCTTTCCTCCTTCTCATTGGTCTTATTCTTCTTCGTGTCGTAGGCCCAGTCGTCGTCCGAGTCGCTGATGTCGTCGTCTTCGATGTCCCAGTCGGGCTGGTACGTCTCTGTGGTTTCAGCCGGGTCGTCTTCGACAGGCTCCGGCTCTGGTTTGTAGTTTGGATCCTCCAGTTTGCCCCAAGACACCTGGTCGGACTTGCGGAGGTTAATCTCCACTTTGGACGGGACCATGTTGACGGAGCTCTGTTTGACATCAACCACCTGAAGGTGAGAAAAGAATTTGATGAAACGTTTATTCATATTAAAGCCTTGAACGTGTCTGCCAGTGAGATCAGATGACTTCGCTTGTTCAGTGAGAGAAAAACAGGCTCCATTAAGAGGCACAATCCTCTCCTTAAGGGACTCCTGCTCTCAAAAACTTAATGTTGTATTAGCAACAGGTGAGCTAATCTGAGCCCAGATGTTTAGCGGTTACTTACGCCCCAGAGGTGGAAGTCTCTCTTGAAAACCTTATTGTCCTCAAACTGGATTTGACATGAGAGCTAAAAGGATAAACAGAGGATAAAGAATGAGATATTATCATGCTGAACACATGAATGTGAGCATCGTTTATCTTTATCAGACTTCATGGTGTAGAAGTGTTTCCTGTGTGCTAGCATAGTCGTGTTTTAAGTCTGTTTTTATTGCTCAGGTCTTTCTGTTCTGTTTTGTTTTGTTTAAATTGAGACAACAGGGAGTTTAAAAAACAAGTATTAACTTTAGCTTCATTATTAAAACAATAGATGCTTCATAAATGTTAAATAAGTCTTTTATGCCAGCTCTAACTTTTTCTGTAACTACCATTAGCCGTCTAAAAAGGGAGCGGTGAAGTAATTATGTAAAACAAACCAACGTTTTATTTTACATTTTTGTTAAAAAACACATTGACTGAATGCTTAAACTCATTTTCCTTCTAAAATAATGTTTGCCAGCTGAATCCCATCATTGTTTGCATCCATGTTTACTAGATTTTCTCTCTTTTCCCTTATTTTAAAATGTTAAAGTGTGAAAACACTGAAAACTTGTATCAAATGTGCATTCATGTCAAAACAAGGACCCACTAATAGAAAAATTAGCTCTATTTTGTTCCTAGAAGTCAAAAATTCCACAGGGTTCAGGTTAGTTTTGATTAATAAATGCTGTGGTTAAATCTTTAAGTGTATAACTATAAAAAGTTATGTAAATTTAAGCCATTAGAACTTAAAAATCAGGTACAATTGTCTAATTTAAACACTATTATTAATCTAAAGAATGTAGAGCCGTCACTAGAGCCGTTTCTTATGTTGCTGATAAAGAAGGTGGTAATGCTTTTTATTATGTCTGAAAGGTTTGCAGAACATTTGGACCAAAATGTTTTACTTTTAAACTGCAGACTCTCTTTAAAAGTGCAAAGTTATAAATAAAAAGCTCATTAGTGCTGATGAAAGTCCTACAATTATAAAGCACGTATTAATAAAGTTGTATTTCATTTTGTATTTATTGTAGATGGAAGTTCTTACGACTTGTATAAATATTTGCTGGCATGAAAGTTTGTAACTTTAACAACCTTTTGGCTTGATGCTTTTTTTTATTGACTAAAGTAAACAGAAAGTTGTTGATCGCCTTTAAGACAAACATTTACTCGTTTAAGAACGTGTTTATTCAAGTTATCTAAAGCTAATACACCTCATTAAACTATTAAAGATCTCAAAAAGATCAAAATCTCTTTTAAATTAGACCTGAGAGGCAAAACTAACAACTTAAAATACAAAAATGCAACTAAAAGGTTATTAAAGACTTTTTTATAACTTATTAATTACTAATATAGCTCTAGAAATAGTTTATAGAACTTTAACTTGTGTACTTTCTTCAGAAGCTGCAGTAAATATGAGACTTTTCATGTTTGTCTCAGCAGACTTTGATTATCTATTAACTTGTAAATAAAGTTTACAAACATGTGTGTGTGTGTGTGTGTGTTGTGTTTTGGTCTGTCTCCACTGGAAAATAAAAAAAAAAATTTAATTCTAAAACACATGATGGAATTTTAGAAAAGAGTAAACCTGCAATTTTGTGGCAACAGTTTAACTGGAAAATGAAGTAAATGTTATTCAGAGATAATAAATTTGTCTCAAAGCTTTTTTACAAACAACATCATCTCAGATTGTTTCCTTTGAGTCAGTTTCAAATATTGTCTCATGTACTTACAAACTGAGCAGGTTGACCAGTTTAATGTGTTTTTTTTAATGTTTTTAAAACTCTCCTCACTTGGAGCTTCACAGATCATAGTAGTTGTCCAGCATTTGAAGACTCTTTGCATTAAACACCTGCACATCAATCTGTTTTGTAACATCAAATGTTCACCAACAAACAGAGATGAAATATTTGGGTGTCCACATACTTTTGGCCGTGCAGTTTAAAAGTCCAACAGGTGGCCAAAAGTTCAGTTTTGAGTTTATTTCAAGGTTTAGAAAAGAGTGAAAAGAGATGAAGGCTGTGGTTAAACATTGTTCACACAGCTCTTTTTTTAAGGAAATCAAACATGAAAATGATCAAAAATGAACATTTCTCTCTGATTTTGTTCTCATCATCAGTGAAACTGCACTTTGATCCGATGAGTCAGTTTCTGTCTGTTTGCGTTCATGAATCAAACATGCAGCATCTTCTGTCAATATCAGCCTCACTGGAAATGAAAACATTTACATGGAACCTTTTTTTCCCATGAAATTATCTGTAACGGCGTGTTTGAGCGGCTTCTCTCTCGTCCTCTGAGGACGCCGCCGCCGCCGCCGTGGCTGCGTCTGAGGCTGCGAGCTCGCCGCTGCTGGCAGTAATGGAAACATGGAATATTGATGCTGTTATTATTCAAGGACATGTGGACACACGGACGCCTGCGTTTGTGAAATTGGTCTCCCTTTTGATGTGAATTGATAGACTGCGAACCTGATGTTGCTGCTGCAGGCCGGAAGACATTTTGAATCATGCATCCTGCATTCCAAATAATCAACCTTTTTTTCTCCGAACACGTTGATGTATGCGAGTTTATAACGTGGGGCAGTTTGCATCGACGGGAGAGCGGCTCTGTTAATAAGCTCTGCTGATTTCTCTGCTCTCCTGTTGCATTTTTTAATGGATTATCTTCACAGAAACGTGAAAACATGAAGGACAAATCTGCCTGAAAGTCACATTGGAAACGTCGAGCATGAAAACATGATCGTGTTTATTCACAGTTTATAAAAGTGAGTTTGTGTTGCAGAGAAACCTTCCTGGTTTCTGGATAAAAACAGAAAGAATCAGGGAGGAAAAAAGGCGGTTATGAAGAAAAGGGAAGGATGAGGAAGAACAAGAAAAGACATGAATGAAGTCACAGATTGAAGGAGAAAAAAGAGATTGTGAGGAAAAAGGAGGCGTTTGCTTCCATCCAGTCTGTCCTCATGTCCAGTGGTGACAGATGTTTTCCAGATGTTCCTCATCGCATCCAGGTGAAGCTCTTGTTTGTGCAGCTGTTGTGGAGAGAAAAAACAGTGTGAGTTTTGTGTTTTTCAAACATGTAAAGAAGTTGTTTGGAGGAGAAAAAGCGTGACATCGGAGCAGATGGAGGAGAAACAAAGAGCAGAAGAAGCAGAAGAAGCAGAAGAGGCAGCGTCTCTGTCTGCTGCTCTTCAGCCGACTGATTGATCTGCTAACCAAGTTTGACTCACCTCCTTTCTGCCGTAACTCCAACCTCTCACTCCCCCTCGCCTCCTCCTGTGGACCCCGGCTGAATGAAATCAGCTGTTTTTTTTGGTTCTTTTGCTGCGAGAACATCAGTTCTGATCTGTTTACTTCTGACAGAATTTAATGATAAACACAAGATTCATTTCTTCCTCCAAAATATTGATTAAAGCCACTGAAACTACTTTTATTTAATTCAGCTGAGCTCAAACAGAAAAGCTTACAGAGTCAGTAACTCTGTCCACCACGTTAACACACACACATGCACACACACACGCACACACGCACACACACACACACACACACACACACACACACACACACACACACACACAGACACACACACACACACTCGCACACACACACACACACACACAAGGTTAAAAAACTGAATCAAGTCAATAAAATGTGTCCCACTAAAAAAACAACTGCTGATGTCACTGTGCGACCTGAGTGTGGCTCCGCCCACACCTGCTGTGGCAGGGGGGGGGGCGTGTCACCAGTTACCCCGACTGCATCAAGACCTCGAAGGCTGAAATGTTTCACCAATAATTAAAAAATATATCGTCTGCATGTTTCAGCGTCTGAACGGTCGCTCGTTTTTCTCTGCAAGCTGACGTTCTGTCCTTCACCTGCAGGGTCACATCAAACCATCCAATCACGTCTGTTTCTGGTGAAAGAGAACCTGAACAGTGAATTCACATCAAGCAGCAGCTCGTTTCAACAGATAAAAGCAACAAATCTGCCTCAGTGACTCACAGACTTGGATCATGTGTGACGTGCTGATAATCACAGCGGGTCGAGAACAAACGGAGGAGAGTGAAAACGTTACCAGACAAAAGCAGGATTATCAGGACGAGGGAGGAAATCCACAGAGGTTCAAAAATAAAAAAGAGAGACGGCGCTTTGTGCTGCGTCCTGTGAACACACCACACGACACGAATCGAGGTCATCAGTGGAAACACGACGCTCTGCATCAGGTTACAGCCAGACCTCCATCTCAGCGGATTACCTCTATTCAACATGTCTGTTTGCTCTGCAGCCCCTCCATCCCTCCATCCCTCCGTCTCCTCATCCCTCCATCCCTCCCTCTTTGTGTCCGTCCGTCCGTCCGTCCATCTGTCCTTTCTTACCTTCCTCCCTGCGGCCTCGTCCTCCACATCATGGCTGCATCCTCACGGCGCCGCAGCTTCACACCGACACACAGCAGCAGGATCAGTGTCAACGCCACCCGCCGACCCCCTCTACACACACACACACCCACCCTACACACACACAGCTTCCTCCCTCACTGTTCCCCTAGCAACAGCGCAGCAGCATCACACCTCCTCCTGCCTCCCCCCTCCTCTCCCTCCTTCCTCCATCCCACCGACGGATAAATATTTCAGCCTCAACTGAAGCGTGAGGGGCTGCTCCTCCCCCCCACTGAAATATTTAACAGCCCTGTGTGTTAGTGTGTGTGTGCGCGTGTGTGTGTGTTAGTGTGTGCGTGTGTGTGAGTGTGTGTGTGTGTGTGTGTGTGTGAGTGTGTGGAATGTGTGTTAGTGTGTGTGTGTGTGTGTGTGTGTGTGTGCGTGTGTGTGTGTGTGCGCGTGTGTGCGTGTGTGTGTAAAAATGAAACATCAATAGAATGACTGTGGAACGTGAAGCTGCAGATGATCATTGGTTTCTTTATCGATTATTCTGTTAATTATTACCTTTTTTTATATTATTATTATTACAATTATTTTGTGTTTTAGCTCAAAAACAAACAAAAAGATTTCGTGATTTACTTTCTTGTGAAGACGTTTGTTAATTGATTTTTTCTGTCAACCGACAAACTAAATAATCAAGCTTTGATTTCAGCTCCGAAGGAATCTTGATTTTAGGTTCATGTCTCTGATTTGATGCTTTAAAGGAGCTAAAATTCTGAACAAAGACCTGAAACCACAAACTCACTTCCTGTGCTTACAGGGAGGCTCGAGGGACAAACAGAGAGAAACTGAATGAGAGACTCAACGAGCGAGTCCTGACCAGCATGTTGGCCGAACTGACCAACTGTCTCACTCTTCAATCAGCAGGTCAGCGTTTGTCTGAAACGTTTACGTTCAAACCTCTTAAATCCAAAAGCATCAGATTTTTAAAACTGACATTTCAGTTTGAACCTGACGTTTTAAAAACTGTCACTGAGTCATGAGATGCAGATACAGATGCTGATAAAACCTGAGCTGCTCTGCAGGAGGAGAGTTTGTGTCCGAGCTCAGATTAACATCATCAGATGACGATGAATCTGTGGTTATATAATCTGATCTGACAGACATGAAAACTGGATTTCAGTCTTTAATGTTTGTGATGTTCGTCATCATGTGATCAGACGCTTCACATTCCTCTGCTGGTGACAGGAAACGTCACGCTGACAACCTGAAACATCACATTTGACTGGAAAATACCAACTTTCAGCAGGAGTCTGTGAACACAACAGCAGGACGACGATGTGCCAAAACCCTTTAAATCAAACCTGACTTACAGACCAATGACTCATGACTTCACTTTGACTCAAAGCTTTTGATTTGAAAATGCTTAAGATGTTCCAACAAACCCAAAGATTCAGATTCCTGATTCATTCCCTATGAACTCCAGAAACTCAACACTCTGCAGATTCACTTTAACAGAATCCAAACAAGCTGCCGGATGAAACCACTAAGAACTGATGTTATGTTAGTTTGACTAAATGAAACCACAGATCATTTTGTTCTTGTACAAAAAATATGTGATGTTCAAAAAGAACCAACAAAACAACAACAGCATGAAAACTAGCGGATCAATAACTGCAGGATGCAACAACTTTATATGACACTTGAAGTTGCACAAAGAGCAAAAGTCGAAGCTCTGCTGTTTAATTGGAATCATGTTGAAAAGTCCTTTATGACTCGTTTATGACTTGAAACTCGAGTGGAAAGATCTTAAAATTCCTTGTGACTATAAAACAAGGAAACTTGTAAAACTGACCCTGAATCAATAACTTCGTCCCACAATCTGCAAAATAAATCTGCTGACATGAAAACATTTTGTTTAATGCGTGAAATCGACGGACGGACGAAAACGTTTCAGTTTGATGAGTTTCATGAATCTGCTTCATAGACGTTCAGAGAGGACAGAGGACAAAAAGACAAAAGAGGACAATTATCAGAAAGAACTGAACTTCCTGTGATTTCAGAGTTCGGAGACACAAACTGAACACTTTCGATGGCTGCTAGCTAACAGCTAACAGCTAACATCATTATAACAACACAAACAGCATTTGTTTAGTTTGAACGTGTTTGTAAAGTAGAAGTTTGATGATTTTTTTGTATTTTGCTGTAAAAGAGTGTTATTTCATCCTCTGATGTCCATCATCGTCTCTGTGGACACCTGAGAGTTCGTTCTGTCGACCAATGAGAGGCTGTCTGAGTCTTCCTCACTGAGGAAAACTTAGTCTGTTTAGTTTGTAAAATCAAGCACAGAAATTAAAAGAGAAAGAAGCTGCGTTTTGTTTTTGCTTGTTTGGTTTGAATCAGACGTCTCACTGTATTTGTGCCTAAAAAAGTTGTTCTGCGTTGATAAGAAAACCTTCAGACTTCAGTCGGTAAAAATGTGATGTTCAAACTGAGTTTAGAGTTAAAAAAAAAAAAAGCTTCAAGTATCGGCTGAATTTTTTGATTCGATGGGAGCGTCTGTGCTGATACGACCGATCCTTTTACAACGAAACAGCTTTATACTGCGTCTGCGTCTGCAGTTTTACTCGGGTTAGACTAGTTTACTATGGTTACGTGCAGGTCAACCAACTGTGACCTGACCTTCATTTAAAATGATTCTTTTTTTTATTGTTTTAGACAGCTGTTAGCCAATCAGAGAGCAGCATGAAATAATTCATCCTCAAAAGACGTTTATTGTTTATATCTCAGTTGCGTAAATTTTACTGTCGGATCTGATAACGTTTATCGCACCATCTTATGAGATAATCTGATAAAGGTTTATTGGTCTTTGGTAAAAGACTCATTGTCTTTTTTTTGGTCAACAGGATGCAGGTAAGCTACTGGCCTGATTTCATGAACCTCGATGAGACAATGAAACACTCACAGCAGGAAACCTTAACAGAGCTTCATCCATTCATGAGTTCACAAAGTGGGGGATCTCTCTCCATCCTCACTTTTGATGATGCTCTTTTCAAACCGGATCATGATCATTTCACCTGTTACTAATGAACCTGTTTACCTGAGGAATGATCCAAACAGGTGTTTCTGAAACGTTCCATAACTTTCAGTCTTTTGTTCCGACTCGTTTGAAACATTTAAATGCATCAAACTCAGAATAAACTAAATATTTACAAAAATCAGCAGAGATAAAATATATTTTCTCTGTTGTGTTTTAAACTGAATATATCTTTAATAACAGATTAGTGAATAATCAAACCCTGTTTAACTGATGTTTTAAGTAAGAACTTTTTTGGTGTGAAGACTAGTCACAGCGTTGAGCAGCACAAAATGACAATACTCGAGTAAAAGTACTCTCCATCACTGGCTCTTTTTCTCATTCTTTAACAGAACTTTTGCTCAGCTGGTTTTTCTCCGAGTGCTTGGAAAAACAAAAACATTCAACATGAGTTAGAAAACTTTTCTCCCTGAACCTGATCTCCATCTCCTCACCTGGACTCCCTTCTTGCCATCAGCGACGCTGCGTGAGCTGCCTCCTCGCCTCTTCTTCGCTTCAGCCCTGCAGCGTTTCACTCCTCTGTGGTCCAGACTCTTCACCACACGGTCTCCATCTCTCTGTGACTTGACCTCGAGGACTCCTCCGTCCTCCAGAGGACCTCGAGCCTTCTGCTCCACAGCCTCCTCGGAGCTCTCGCTGGTCTCCAGGACCTTGTTGTTCCAGCTCTTGAAGAGGCTGTGCAGTGTGAAGACTGCCAGGGTACACAGGACGTACATGACCCTCTCCCACGATGCAGCTCGCCTCGATAAAACTGCTCAGACTGAAGGTTGGAGGATGTTTGGCTTCATCGTATCTGAATCCAAACAGGTGAGGTCGAGGTGGGTCTGCTCCAGGTGAGAGGTGTCACAGGTGTTTCGTCTACATCTTCAGAGTGTGTGAGGTTTAAATTCAGCCTTCAGAAGCAGGACTCTGTGTTCTGGACTAAACAGTTTCGCTCTCAGCTGAGCGAGCTCATCAGCTCTGTTTTAATCCTGCTGCTCTGTTGAGTTTCTATAATCCCTCCCTCTCTACAGCTTTGCCTTTGTATCTCACCTGTTTCACCCCTGTCCCGAATCCCGCCCCATCGCACACATCACATTTCCACCCTGCTGATAAACGCTGTGGACCTTGTCCTGTCCTCCTTGCTGCTGCTGTTGTCACGTCCACAGTTACCTGACAGGTAAGGAGAGCCAGCAGGCTGCAGCTTCAGTTTCTCAGTGTAACTCAACACACCGCCGACCTTCAGCGCTCTGAGTACCTGTTAATGTTAATGTCGCTTTAACCCTCTGAAGTCACACCTGCTGCATCAGTCACAGTTTTCATCAAAGCTCTGACTGTAGAAATTAATTCTCTCCTCAAAGTTTTGAATTAAAACCTGAGTTTGATCTGAAACTTTTCTTCTAATACATTCAAACAGAACTTCATTGGAAGTTTGTCCAACAAAAATTTAGCATAAAGTTGATTCAAATTGGAAAAGTCTGATCAAAAACATCCAAAAATAAGAAAATAAGAAGCTGCAAACTTTGAGTTTTTTATCCAGACTGACAGGAAAAGTAAAAATCCAAATCCTGCGTTGATTCTGTGAACTTTTCCTCCATGTTCGTTCCACAGTTGAGCTCCTGCAGTTTCATCTCTTTTCCTCCGGCAGATTCGTTTACTCGTTAGTGAGTCGTTAGTTATTGCGATCTGATTGGACGAGCAGCAGGTCCAAGATGAAACTGTAAAGATTCATTGGACTCGTCTCTCTGTCTCGTTTTCCTCTGTGACGCTCCAACAGATTAAAGCTGAGGCAGGTCGGGTCTTTACCTCCATCACTGAATGACAGACCGAGAGAGAGAGAGAGTCCTCCACTCTGTGTGCTCCTCGCTCGCCCGTCCCTCCCTCTCCCTCCCTGTCCTGAGACCATCTGTTGTTTCTGCAGGATAAAACTCTGCAGAGGAGCTCGGCCGCTCGCTGGTGATGTAACACATGATGACACACATGATGCATTTATGTAAAAGTTCAGCATCTCCAGGAGAGTCTTCACCTCCACATTACACAACCACAGCGAAGGTTTCATCGTTTCATCATCATCATCATCATCATTCGTTCATTCCTTCATTTGAATTTACATCTGAAAAATACACAATGATTTTAACTCTAAAAAATTAAAATCATTAAATCCAACCGACATTTAAATTTAAATACTTATTATATGGCAGTTTGATTCTTTTCTTCTCATATTCTTTAAAACACAGTGAAATGATTTTATGTTGCACTTTAATAAAAAAAAAAGGTAGAATCACAATAGACAGTCTTGAACCAAATTTCCCATGATGCAACTGTCCCTAAACAGTCTCTCTGCCCATTTTTGATTAAAGGGAGTGCGTTGGTGACCTTTAATGACACCATCTCTCACTAAAATTACCCAAGATGCATCTTTCAGCAGCATCAGACTCAGAACACATTCAAACAGCCGACCAAGAAGCTGAAAAACTTTCTTCTCGTTATTTTGAGAATTTGTCGGAAATGAGACGACACAGTTAAATTAAAGTTATTTTAACTACAACAAATGACCTGAACGCTGTTTTTTCTGCTCAGAGTCGACCTCATTGCTCAGTGTCCTGGAAACTTGGACCACCTCATTCTGGACACGTGACGGGCCCGGGGATCCTGGGAACTGGACTCAGAGGGAGCTGACAGTCTGAATCACAGCCAGTGAATCGTGATGTGTGGACCAGTTCAGCATCGCTGTGTGTACAGTGACGACTCGACCCAAAACCAACTGTAAAACACAGCTGAGGCCATTTCTGGAAACTGTTCTGCAGGAACAAAAGAGGACGTTTCCGGTCCACCGACTGCTTTCAGGGTCCTAATGAGGAGGGGGCGGAGTCACAGCGGGACACACCCCCTTCACTCTCACAGGATCCTGGGGCCTTTGATGTGCTTTCACAGCGCTCTGAGGAGAAGGTTCCTACATGTTCTCAAGGAGGACCAAATGAAAGCATCCAAAACCCTCTGAGAACATTTGACTTTGTTTTGATTCCACATCTGAACGACTCGGAGGCTCCGTGTGAGCTCAGTCTTACAGTCTGTTCATAACCACAGGGGTCTAGACAGACGAAGACCACAGAGACTGTTTGCACAGAACCACCACACAGTGAAACACCGCAGAACAAAACCAGCTTATTTTACAGCATATCGGGTCTTCACAGTCTGAGCAAAGACGGCAAAGACCGTATGCACCGTTTGAAAAAGGTAAACAAGTTTTAAGTTTAGCAAGGAGCATGTGAGGAGACTCCAATCAGATCACAGCTGGTTGTCTGATGGAGAACATTCGGCTTCTCAATATGAAGTTTGTTTCTGGGTCAATGTGTGAATCACAAATGTGAACGCGGTGACAGAAACATGTAACTCAGGTTCTGATGATGATCGAGCAGAAACATTGGTTTTTAAAAGCTCCGATAATCAAATCTACAAATCTGAATAAAGTCCACACACAGTCAGAGTCACTCCACCTTTAACTAAACACTCCCTTTTGTTTCCCTTTGGATCTGCAGGGTGACCTGCCAACCCCAGCAAACAGTAACTAACCCAATGAGACAATAAAAAGGTAAACAAGGGCTGAGTCCCATTAAAGTCTCATTCAGGGAGACGAAAGTGTGTCACCTATCAGAGTCTGATACACGGACACGAGGTTTTAATCTAATAAAGCAGTACAGTCACGCTTTAATACGAAGGTCATCTGAGTGTCACCTGTCCTGCTGCAGGTGTGTGTTCTTCATGCAGGGGGGGTATCAGGTGTGTAAGAGAGTATAAGAGGCTCAGACCCTCTGGATTAAAGCAGATTAGCAGAAACATGTTTCCTCTCATCATTTAAGGAGCTTTTATCCAGCCTGCAGTTTGTCCTGCCAGAGAAATGAGTCCGCACAGCGTCAACACCTACAGGTGTGTGTGTGTGTGTGTGTGTGTGTGTGTGTGTGTGTGTGTGTGTGTGTGTGTGTGTGTGTGTGTGTGTGT
>JAQMCX010000001.1:30402339-30424198 GCA_029814765.1 Acanthurus leucopareius
TGTGTGTGTGTGTGTGTGTGTGTGTGTGTGTGTCTGTGTGTGTGTGTGTGTGTGTGTGTGTGTGTGTGTGTGTGTGTCTGTGTGTGTGTGTGTCAGTGCAGAGCCTAAATGTTTATCAGCTGCAGGAAACATGAACACAACGACTCATCACAGGAGGAAAAAATGATTTTGTGCAATAAAATGTTTCATCTGTCCATCGTGAGTGACGGAGTGAAAGGAGAGACTTTATAAATCTGTTAAAAACTCTTTGAATCCATAAAAAACATGAAACTGTTGTACTGTAGGAAGATGGTTGTGTTTCTCGGACTCCATCACTCGCCAGAAGCAGCTGATTGAGAAGAAATCGGTTTTGGATCCACAGATCAGTGTTGAAAGAACTGATCTTCTGTTTCTAAAACGTTTTAGCACTCAGTTGGCAGAGTTTAAGTAAATAAAAGGATGTATAAACTCAGCTGATTGTTCCTCTCTTGTCTGTATTGTGATGTTAAAGTGAACATGAACATCGGAGCCTGAACCAGGCGGCTCCTCAGGACGAACTCTGACTCACTTTGCCTTCTTGCGGAGGAGTTTCTGCGACTCTGGGTAGTGAACCAAGATCTCTGCTAGGTCTTTTTTGTCCAGGATGAAGAGGTTAGCGAACCCGTGGGCCTTCACGTTGGCTGTACGTCTGTTTCCTCCACCCCCCGCCAGCAAACTGACCAATCACAGAACAGAGAGACGTGTCACCCGTCAGATTTCAGAAGAAATGGAACAGAAACTGTCTGAGACTGTCTGTTGGATTTTAACAACATTTAGCATTTAGCACATTAGCATGCTCACTGTTAGCATGCTAAGGATTATTATTCTACCTTTCACACATTAACATGTTAGCTTGAGATTTGGTGGTGGAAATAACTCTGTGGTTTTTTACTTAACTTGAGTTTTTCGAGTTTATCACCTGTTGACTATGAATTATTCCAAATATCCTGATGGTCATCGTCCATCTCATACCTGCATGTTAAGTGACCAGCAGACAGATGGACGTTGTTCTCCCACTGCCTCTAAAAGCAGAGAGCTCGTCCCACATACACTTTTTAAATTGGCTAATAGGATGACAGGAAGCAGCTCTGACCTGATCTCTCCGAACACTGAGCCGGCTCTGATGGTGACAAACACAGTCTGCAGGTCAGGACCGCCCACCACCTGGACCTCCCCCTGCTTAATGATGTACATCTCCCTGCCGATCTCCCCCTGCAGCACACACACACACACACACACACACACACACACACACACACACACACACACACACACACACAAAGCAGGTCAACACACACACTGCTGCTGTGCTCCATAACAGGTTTATCACTTCAGACAGGTGTGTGCTCACCTTTTTACACACAAAGTCTCCGGGCAGGTAGACGACAGATTTGAGCCTCGTCAGCATGTCAAACACCATCTGTCTGTCACAGCCCTGTGACACAGAGACACAGAGACACAAATATACACACACGGAGATACAGAGACACAGAGACACAGAGACACAAAGACACAGAGACACAAAGACACAAAGACACAGAGACACAGAGACACAGAGACACAAAGACACAGAGACACAAAGACACAAAGACACACACACACACACACAGACACAGAGACACAAACAAAGACAGACAAAGAAACAGATTGAAACGTCACATTCAGATCAGAGCAGTTTAAACACATTCAGACACTTTAGGCTCATTTTTCAGAATCCGAACAATTTGCACCGAGCGTTACATCGTTTTCTCTTTTTAAATCTAAACAAGAATCTCTTCAGTTTTGCAGAAATGAAGCAGAAAGCAGTCCAAATGTTTGTGTTTTTGTGTCCTCTGTTGTTTTCTGGCTCTCTGACCTGAAACAGGGCGACTTTGCTGACGATGGCGTAGTTGACGTCCACAGCCATGTCCAGTCTCATCTTAGCAGGAAGTTGCACCAGCAGCTCCTGTTCATCTGCACACACAACATCCCATGATGCACTGCAGTGCTAAGTATTTCATTAACTCAAGTTCTGCTTTAAACTGCACTCATTAATCCTGAACTTATTTTTTATTTTCACTTTAAAGGTGTATTTCAATACTTTTTTTAAAACACTCATCATAAAACCTGTTTTTATGAAAAAAGGTGATTATGAATTTATTGTGAATCCATGATGACAATTTTTTGTCTGTTTGAATAAGGCTAAAGGCTTTGATAAGGAAAATATTTCACTGTCAGAGTTTGTTTGAACACTCTGAACTCCTGTTTCTTACCCAGCATGCCCTGGCTCTTCCAGGTGTAGTCGTACCAGGTCTTGATGCGGTTCTGGACCTCCTTGGGGATGTTGTAGGAGTTCATGTACTTGACGGTGCTGTCCATGCAGGCCCGGTAGTAGTTCTCTCCGGCTGTCGCAGCTCCGACCACATCTCTCATCTGAAACCAAACAAACCCCACCACACCCGGAGGGGGCGGAGCCAGCTCAGGTATAGTCCAACATGCTGCTTTTGTGCCAATTTGGAGCTTTGTCTCATTTTATTTTGAAAGGTTCTATACAAATAAAGTAAGCAAAGTGATTCTGAACAGTTGGATGGTTAACTGACCTGACCGATCATGATCGAGAAAGCAAAGACACCAACGAAGTAGTTGATGAGCTGGAAGCAGATCTCAAAGACGGTGGTGGGGTCAGGAAGCCCCCCGATGGTGATCAGCGTCTTCACAGCAAAATAATAACAGCGGATGTAGCTGGAGGAAAAAAACAAATCCTCTGAAATATACAAGGAGGGATTTTAAGAAATGTTTCACTTGAAACATGAAAATCCTGTCAGTTCAAAATGTTATCAGCCTCATTTAAGCAAGAGTGGAGACGGATACACATCAGTGCTTTTCACCAACAGTGATGCCACTTTGTGTCTGGAAGTTTGAAAAATGAACCATCTTGTTCTTTTTTTTGTTCTTATTTTTTATGTCTTAAGAAAATGTGATTTTACTCTATTTTTTTCAACACTTCACATTTTCTGACTGAAGCTTCCTGTGGAGTTTTTAACAAGCATCAATTATCAGTTAGTTATGTTTAAATTCAGAGTCTTTATTACAGCTTACTGTGAGAGACCTTCCACACCAAACTCATCTAATAAATTCACTTCCTCGTGAACATTGTTTATATCTGGGTTTACTAGCTTGCAGTTTTATTCTTAGTCCTTGTTGCTGCACATCTTCAGACTGTGTGTCATATTTTTTCTGTCTGATCTCCAGTTTGCATCAGAACAAAATGGGCACTCACTCATAAAAGTATATTACCATTAGCATTAGCTAACATAGCGGCTAACAGTCTAAGACTTCATCTTCAGCTTCCCTGTTTCTTTGTTCTCTATCTTTCTGGCTCCCTGCTTTTGTGTTTGATGACTAAAATCCATCCATTAAAAACAAAAAGTCAGGAATGTGAATCAGTTTGTTTGTGTTTTAACGGTGTGACGGAAGATTAAAATGTTAACATCATCAACATGTTCAGTGTCGGTGGTTTCTTACGCGTTTCCTTTCCCGTTGTAGACCCACTTTGTGGAGCCCAGACCTTCATAGTCTGAACCCCAGTAGAAGAGACAGGCGTTGATGTGCAGAGAGTACAGCAGGTAGGTGGAGGTCCGGATCACCCTGACAACCGTAAACAACAACAACATGATCATCAACAACAACAACATCAACAACAACAACAACAACAACAACAACAACAACAACATGATCAGGAACATGGAGTTCGGAAGAAGCGACTGAACTTAAGAACTTTAACTCTTTCTGTGTCACTAAGCAAGTTGTTCAGGTGTTAAAGTCGACTCTTTGGTTGATCTGAACTGAACTGAACTGATCCAGAAGATCTTCTGTTCTTCTCTGTTCTTCATATCAGTTTTAACAAAATGAACAACAAAAGGACTGTTGAGAGAATCACACTGCTGGAACTAAAACCCAACGAGGCTGAATATAAACGTAATATGAAGGAAAATTTAGATAAAATGCAGAGTTTTTATTGGGCTGCTGGTGTAATAATCAGCACACTGGTGACTGCTGAGTTGAGCTGCATGTTTCTGTGTTTGGACGTGTTACAGGTGATAACATACGTTGTCTCCTTCATTCATAACATGTAAACAACAGTTGTTTGTCTGCTGTCACAGTTCAAACCCTCAGTATCGCTGCTGTCACTCTGCACTTTGTTTGTCAACATCTTTTCTTTTGTTCACAAACCATCTGACTGAGGTCTTCAGACAGAGGTGAGACCTGCTCTGACAGCGCCCCCTGTTGGTGTCTGGTTTGGTTTATGATGTGTTTCTGTGATGAGACAGATAAAAACCTTCCTCACCTGTAGATGTATGCTTTCTTCATCACAGCCTCCATTCTGTCGTTGAACTCAAAGAAAACCATGTACTGAGAGAGAGAAGACACTCGATTATCTCCACCAGTCTGTGCAGCTGTGCAAACATCTGCATACAGCTGGAATACATGCACATGTAACACAGAACCTAATGGGATAATAATAACCAGGAATCTCTGAAGGCAGAGTAACGACCACCAACTAAACCAAAGCCTGAGGAGAAAAAGACTTGACTGATGAAATTACCAGTTTAACTTAACAAATCTTTTTGAAAAATCTTTTGTTTTTTTGTTGATTTCAACAAAATTGTTGATTGTTGAATCAAATCAATTTGTTGATTTCTCAACATGTAAAACTGATCAGTCAGACTTTTTGGAGTCCCCTTTAGATAAGTGAGACCTGCTGCTACAGTTCATCATATATTAATTGATTAATTGGATGTTGGTGCCTTTCTGCGGCGATGCTGCTGTTATTTTTGACATAAAGAAGTAAAACAAAAGCTTCAGTGTGAAAACAGAAAGTGAAATCCACCCTGACCTTCAGCAGACGAGGGAACCTCAGCAGAGAATTCACTCCAGTGAAATAATAAAATATCTCCATGGGAAACAGACTGATGACGTCCATCTGTGGACAAACAGCAGACACTTGAACAATAAACTGAGTTCTTTTGTTCAGAGATGAATTAGACTCAAACAATAACACTAATGTTCATTAATACACAGATGTCAGTGACTGATGAAGACTGATGGGCCCTTCGTTCATGAAGAACTGGATGTGTGAAGGTGTCCTGCAGCTGAACCAGTTTCCAATAACAGTGATAATGTCTGACAGAAGTGAAGGTGTCGGTCTCACCTTGAACCTCTCGGTGGTCATGTAGTTTTCTCTCATGTCCTTTTTGTCGCACTGAAATCAGAAGGTTTCAGGTTAAAGACGCCGTTCATGCTGAGCTCAAATCAAACAGACTGATCTTCGTTCACTGACCACGATGTCTCCTCCGCGGACGAACTGCAGTCTGGGCTGGAAGACCAGGATGTCGGTGATGTAGATGAGGTCGCAGGTGTAGTCGGCCAGCAGCCACAGGTGGATGTTCTCTGGGGTTTGGTAGGGAAACGCCCAGCGGACGGGGATCAACCACACGTTCCAGTTCCACGCCGCCACAACGAGGAAGAGCCAGATGACGTAGATCAGATCTGGAGGTGGAAAGTAACTAAGTATTGCTCTCAATCTGAAGTACTTGAGGTACTTGTACTTTACTTGATTGTTTCCATTTTATGCTACTTTATACTTCTACTACACTACATTCACCTGACAGCTTCAGTTACTTTAGTTACTGCAGTAGTTAATTTGCAGATTTAAAGAAGAAATAAGAAAAATAATCAACTGATAAATTATGATGTTGTATAATAATATGAAATATAGTTTGTATTAAGCAGCTCAACATCACTTCTCTGTTAGCAGCAACATTCAGGTGATGAACACATTAATGCCTCAGTTATATTTGATTAAAAAAAAGTCCCCTCTCACCGCCGAAGGGGTCGATGCTGGAGGGGAAGCGGTACTCCAGGATGGTTCGGAGCCAGCCGGGCAGCGGAGGAAGTTTGGGAGGTCTGGGGATTTTTACTGGTTGTCCCAAAATTTTAAATGGGAGCTCGAAGTCCTTCTCCTCTTCTTCTTCTGCTGCTGCAGGAGCATCGTCCTTCTTCTCGTCTCCTGGTGGAGGAGGGGGAGGAGGAGGAGGAGGAGCTTTGCTGGGAGCTGCAGAGATCAGACAGAATCTTCATGATCATGTTGAATTTATAGAAGATTATTTAGATGATTCTCCTTCAATAACTGCTGAGTGTCGGGCTGAAGGATCAGAGTTTGAGCTGAATTTTATTTCTTAAAAACAGCAGCTGATAAAACAGTCATTTAAAAGTTGGACAAGTAAAATCTCTGCAACGTGTGGAAAGTGTGAGCTCTCAAACATTTGTAATTGCTGTTTTTATGCTGTTAAGTTGTAAACTTGTGATCTGTTAGCATAAAAATCACCTCAACAAACACTGTGGATGAACCGTGAATATAAATCACCCTGATATGAAGTACATTAAGAAAGAAAAAATTAAACTGCATTTTTCGGAAAATAAAGTTTAAATATGCAAATAATGCATCATCTAAATAAATACGTGCTAGTTTATATGAATGTAAAGAACAGAAATCTGAACTGAAATTAACACCTAAAAAGACGACGAAACAGCCAAAACTCAAACCTTCAGATGAATTTTGACCCTGAACTGAGTTCATATCAATGTTTTCATCATTTCCTTTTTTGTTTTTGCAGATTCATAAACACAGAATCAGATTCTTGTCCAAGACTTTTTTTCTCCCTTCAGGAGCAAATTTGTTCCTTTAATTTTACTTGTTTCATGAAACATCAGGAAGTGAAGACAGAAACACAACAACATGATAAAACCGATCGAAGCGTCCTGAGTCAGAACATACAGTCCGGACTCTCCTCCTCGGACTCGTCCGGGTCCAGCAGCCGTTCTTTCTGACGCTCCGTCCGACCTTTGAACAGCCTGACCAGCTCGTCCAGACGGTCCTGGATCGCCACGCTGCCAACGCTGGCTGCAGACGCAGGACGCACCCTGCAGGAGGACGACAGGACCAACATGGACCAACATGGACCAACATGGAGGATGGAGGGGACAGAGGGGCAGGACGATGTGTGTGTGTGTATGTGTGTGTGTGTGTCTGTGTGGCCCCTCACTTTTCCGGTGCTGTCAGCAGGTCTCCCTGATTGGTCTTCAGTTCATCATCATCTTCATCTGCAGTCGGATCACCTGACGGACTGAGGGGACGGTAAGAGGACATGAGGACACCAACATGGACTCACCTGCTCAGTAAAAAACTGTTACAGTCCTGAACATGAAAATGTTCCTCCAGTTAAAGTACGAGAGTGTAATCAGTTACATTTACTCAAAGTATTTACATGTGTTTTGTCATAATTCTGTGGCCAGATGGTGGCGTGTGTGTGTCACCTGAGCTTTGATGGGGTTGTGATAATGTGTGGGACGTTCTGGCCTCCACCCAAACCTGCAGCAGAGGAGCAGACCAGGTAACATGTTACAGGTAACATACAGGTAACTCTGAGCACAGTGAGGCCTCGTGCAGCTTACAAGCCATCCTAAAACAAATATCTGATTGTCTTCACTGACCAGAGAGCAGTTTGTGTATATTAAAGCTATGCACAAACCAAAGTATGCACAGTTAGCTTTAGCGTGGTGATCTTTCATATTCTAGCTCGCTGCAAGGTTGTGTTGAACTTATTGAATTATTTTCCAACCTGTGAATTCACGTCTACAATTAAAGTCTGATGATGCATTAATATGTGAGTGTTATATTTTCTGTCTGTTCATCCCATATGTGACATCACCTGTGACATCATCACACTCATTAATATTAAAACAACTCAGTGTTCATTGGAATAATCTGGGTTTTTCTGCTCCTCCAGCCTGTGAAATGTTCGGTTCTTGTAGTTAGACGCTTTGTTAAAACAGGTTTTTGCAATCACTGGACCGTAAAGCTGTGATGATTCTGTGTGTTTGAAGCAAATAAAGCTGCACAGAGAAAGTGAAAGCCCAGCAGAGCACAAACATTCAGTCCCTGTAGCTTCACCTGCAGTTTGTTTAGCTGGCGGCTCGTGGTGAAGCAGTGCAGAGCAGCAGAGCATGATGGGAGGGATGATGAGGAGGATGTGGAACGTGATCCAGATGGGTTTGTTTGGCACTTTAAAGGTTTTGATCTACACAAACTTTAAGTGTCTAGAAGGTCTTTCTAAGGGTCTGAAGCAGGAGGATGGGGTTAAGGCTGCTGGGGATTCTGGGAGTCGGACTGAAGGCGTCTGAAGTGGCGGATGATGCTCATGCAGTGCTGTCGCGCCTGCATGGGGAGCTGCGACAGCTCCTGGGTCAGCTGGGCGAGCCCTGGCGGCAGGGTCGGCATGGACAGCCTGGGAGGGGTCAGGTGGTGCTCATGCATCAGCTTCCTGCAGCTCTCCAAACACTCGGCAGCGAGCGGGAATCGAAGCAGCAAGCTCTTTACAGGAGAGCAAATCTCAGGAACTGGACGGAAAAACAGTCAGACGGGATCAGAAAAACACCTTTACAGAGACAAAACCAGGAAAGGATTCAAATCTGTTAAACCAGAAGAACAAAAGGAACAAACTGGACACCAAAGACTGATTCAAGTCTCACATGAAGTTTCTGCTGAAAAAGAAATGTGCAGCACGTTTGTATGTACAGATCTGATAAATGTCTCTCTCAAGTGTTTCTGCTGCACCGTCCAAAGATCTGAGTGTGAGGATATTTATCTTCTGCTCTCACCTCCACATCCAGCCTCTTCTGCTGCTGCTCCGGCCTGAGAGACGCAGAGAGAAGGAAACGTTTGTGTTCATCACACAGCGTTTGAATAAAGTGAAATCAGAACAGTCAATGAGCCTGTGTTCATCTCCATGACAACCAATCAAACCCCCATCTGATGCAGACCATGTGACACCATCAGAAGCTCCAGATTATTCTCAAAGCAAGGGTCAAACACAAATTACCAATGTGATCAATTTGCCTCTGAGTCTGTTATCTTTAACTATTCCAGCCACTAGGAGGCGCTGCAGGCTGTAACCATCATCTTTCAGCTTTAAGAATCAGAATCAGAAATACTTAGCAGGATTAGCAGAGTGGATGATGAGGAACTTACAAACATCCTCCATCCGTCAGAAACCTGAAGGTTCTGAACACACAACTGCTGCAGACCGTCTCACCTGATCTGCAGCTTCTGCAGCTTGTGGTTCAGGTTGTTGGGTGATCGGCTCGGAGACCGGACTCTCCAGGTCTCTCCTCTCAGATGCTGGCTCCACATCTGTTGATAAAGGAGCAGCAACATCTTCAGCTGGACGGACGTCCACCAGGCACCTGTGGAGAAGAACCAGAAGAGCAGAACAAACCTTGTGAAAAACTGTAAAACTGATTCTTTTACTGGTTTATTTGGTGTTAAGGTGGAGAACAGACATGATTGGTTTGACTCATTCTCCCACAATGCTTTGTTGTTTAACTGTGCTTTAGTCATTCTGCACATGCAGGTAGTTCATGGCTGAACAGGTCATTTTTCCAAATATAACTGATGATGCTGTCACTGACTGTGGAAAATCCCGACCCACCTTGTGTGGTTTCCTCTGATTGACAGAAGAAGTCGGCAAAAGCAACACAAAATAAAATCAAATTTAACCCAAAGGAGACACTTTGGTGACACTTTGTGAAAACAGAGAGAACAAGCAGCAAACAGCAAACAGTTTGGGTGCAAAGAAACTATGAAGAACCAAAGTCCTGCCCGAGTTCCCAGCTCACGTGAAGCTCCAGAGGCTGAACAGACAGTGAACTGAGAAAAGGACTGAGCACCTTTTCAACAGTAACTCAGTTCAAATGTAATCACACCGTCCATGAACTCTGGCAGCTGTTTGACACTGAACCAGCTGTGATCTGACACCACAGAACCAGATGTGCACCAGCTTCGGCCCAAACATGGCTGCCATGTTTTGTCTGTCAGCTCGAGTAAACAAACTACTTTGGATCTGGTTTCGGGCGTCAGTGTGACGAGTCCGGCTCAAACAGGCCTGCCAGTCTACAGACCAGGCTTGTTCAGATCATTATATAAACCAGTTAAGCCTGGAACATGGACGGGAAAACACTGATTTGAGCTTTAGCGTAATAAAAAGACCAAATGAACGAGTTCTTCTCAGCTCAATTCAGTCCTGGTCACTGAATTGTAGGTAAGCTCTTGCAGAGACTCTGGAGGAGCCACAGGAGTTTTTCCATCCAGTCCACCTCGTTTTGTGGACGTAGAAAGACTAATAAACCCATGATGGTGCTGCAGAAGTTTAGAACTCCTGAAACTTTCCATCTCGGTCAGAATGTTTGGCTGCAGGAGCAGACAGAGTCCAGTTCTGACTGACAGCCTCTTGGACAACAGACAGGAACTGGGCGGGGCTTCAGCTCGCTCTAAGAAGCCATTGGACCTGATGATCTTAGTGGATCTGATGGGACCAAAGTACAAGCTCTTGGTGCAAATAATGCACAGGAAGTACGCAACCCATACCGAAGTATAATGACAGAGTTTTTATAGAACATCACAACAGGATCACATGATTAAAATGATATCAGGTAGGTCCAATAATAATAAATGATCAAATGAGGAATCAGATCCAAATCATAAGTATGGGAGCGTCCCTCCATCTCATCGAAGGCATGCAAGCATTTATTTAATTAAAACTGAGCTTACTGATCTGTCTTTTCCTCCTCCTCAACAGTGACTTTGTAATTTTCCTCTGTTACTTTATTCTCCTCTGGACTATTGTCTGTGCTGCGTTCACTGTCCTCCTGTAGATTCTGCAGCCTGAACGGTGAGCAGCAAGGGACAAACAAGACAGAGAGTCCCTGTCAGACAGTCCGACTCACTGTGTGACTGAGCTGTCAGGTACTTAAGAGTCAGCAGAGCTGTGAGTGAAAGGTTGTGCCAGCAGAGGGCGCTCTGAGCTCAGAAAATGCATTAAAAGAGCAGCGTCAGTATCACAGGACATCATCATTCTCATACTTTCTATGTGTCACTGAGTGAAGAGCATAAAACCAGTTCAGATTAACACCTGATCACTTTGTTTGTATTTTAGGGACATTTAACAGGTGGATCTTTAAAAAAACAAACTACATTTGAACTGAAGACGAGGAGAGGAAGTCCACATCAGACAAAGACATCAGGTCTGAACGAATCCCCGACAAAAAAATACTGTGGTGCCGACAATAAACCACATCACAGAGCATAAAACAGTGTGGAAACCTGAGTCCTTTTGGTACTGAAGGAAACTAAACTCCAACACAAACCCTCTGGGTGTCTCAGACCTCAGAGACAAGAGGTTAAACATCAGTTAGACCCTTTTTGTTTCAGAGCTGAGACACAAATGGATGTCAAATAAAAGAAGAACCCAACACACGGTGTGTAAGTTAAGTGTTTTAAGTGATGAATCTGGTCCACACACATTATTTTCACTACAGAAGCTGCAGTATTTGTAACTGGGAGAAATTATTCCAGCAGCAGCTCGTATGACGGACTTACTCGGGATCATCCTCGTTCTCCTCCTCCAGGATGTTGGGAAGTCTGTGGGGAACAAACAGCAGCAGATGTTTCAGATGTTTGAGTCTCTGTGGAACAGTTCATGTGTTGGATGTGTTTCTCTTACTGCTCGCTCGTCTCCGGCAGCGTTTCTATGACGATCTTGGCTGAATGCTCCACCTCCAGCTGCCGGACCGCCTCCTCTGCCGCCTTCCTCGCCATCTCCTCTGCGACACGAGCCGCCTCCAGACGCTCCTGCTGCAGTCTGCACCACAACCAGGAGCTCAGATACTCAACATCATTTAAAAAAATTACATATTTAAAAGCAGACAATGAACAAAAGAGTTGGACAGACAGAACAACCAGAAGACTCTTCATCCTCAGTGAACCTGAGGAACGAACAGAGGAAACTAGACTGGGAAGGTTATTCCTCACCTTTCCTCCATGTGAGCTAAAACCGACTCCTCAGCCTCCTTCATGATGTTTTCTCTCAGTGTCTCTGCATCTTCTGTCTGCAACTAGAGACAGAGAAGAACCTCACCACACGGAGAACCTCTGCTGGGAGCGATTCAGCCTCCTTTTCAGATGTGATATTATTGATGTGATCATCACCTTGTTACCTGCTGTGTCATGATGACACTGTGAAGTCCTGCTTACTCACTTATTTACCTCTTAGTTCAACCACAGAACCTTCTAGAGTACCACTGTAGGTACCACAGAAGTTTGAAGGGTATTACAGAGAGTTATTGCACCACCGTCCTTTAAATGATAATGTTCCCCCCACAAACTTACTCTGGCACTCAGGTAACACACCTGGCCCTCAGCAGGCCCCACGAGGTCCCACAAGCCTCAGCTTTACAGCCGAAGTGCTGCAGTTTGTTCTGTGGTGCAACAACGTTTACTTTATAAAGTTCTACAGAAGTGACCAGGTGCCTGATCTCCACCGCATGAGGAGGCTCAGCTCCGTTCGACTGGACCCCACGAACTCCCCTCCCCCAGGGACTTTTGTACCGGTCGGCATGAAAATGATCCCATTTGCTCCCTTATGGTTGGGAGGAGGTGGGCGGAGTCTGACTTACCTCCTCTCTGGACGTCTGCAGGTTCTCTTGCTTGGTCTCTTTGTCCTCGATGTCCTCCAGCACCAAGTCTGTCTCCTTCTGCACGATGCTGACTGAACGTCACATGACAGGAAGAGCTGACGGTTACCTCTGTGTGTGTGTGACACATCTACCAACTAACTGATGTTTTTTCTTGTTTGTTGTTAGCAAGTGTTTTGTTAAAATAAGAAGTTCGGAGAAAAAATTTTATTTTAAAAGTACGATGTGCAAAACAAACCCCTGTGATGTTTCTGTTAGAAATATACAGAACGCACATTATATGTTTAAACATTTCATGGTTATTCGATAAACTTAATGATTGATTGATTGATTGATTGATTGATTGATTGATTCCCTGCACTTTCATGTCTATTAATCATCACAGCAAACAAACAACAAAACACAATCTTTTCCAGTTCTTTTCTTTATTTTCATGAACATGCAGTAAAATGCTGAGTTGCCATGTTTGCAGAAAGTTAGCTGCCTTTGTATTTCCAGCAAAAAAAAGAGTGTGTAATAAAGCAGAAGGTGTGTGTTGCAGCTTTGTAGAGTTTCAGCATGAAGTTACACAAACAGCAGAAAAGTCTCTGCTCAGGCGGCTTTAATGCTTCAGGTTGGATCATTAAACAGGAAACAGACTTTCTGTCTCAGCTCATTCTGCTCTGATTCTGATTCCACTTTCTGTTCCTCAGCAGAAAAATCTGGAGAAACTGACTTAAGCTGCTTCATGCAAAGACTTCAATGTGTTTAAATGTGTAAATCAGAGACATTAGAAGATTCATTTCATGCTCATTTTGTTTTTCCAGGAATGTTTTTGCATCATTACAGCTTTTTATCACTACAGGACTGAAGTATGGCGTCACTGCATACAAAATGTCTGTCTGTCTGTCTGTCTGTCTGTCTGTCTGTCTGCCTGCCTGTCTTCCTGTCTGTCTGTCTGTCTGTCTGTCTGTCTGTCTGTCTGTCTGTCTGTCATCGTGTCCTCTGCTGTCAGTGTGAGCGACTCTGTCCCGCTGCTCCTTCTCCTTTTGTTTTTAGGGGCTCTCGCCTCCTTTCCCCCCTGAAACAGAAGGAGAAGAGCAGCTCAGTTAGAGTCCGCCTCACCACTGACACCAGGCCCTGCCGATCAATACACAGCTGAGACCGCCCATCAACCAACCAATCAATCAATCAATCAATCAATGAATTCATTAATACACGTGTTTGTGCAGACGGCAGTCAGAGGGGAAGTGAACACGGCTCTTGTTTCATTTCCAGCAGTGTCATTAATCTGTTCCTCAGCATCTCTTAGCTCTTTTAGTCCAAATTTCACAGTTCTGTTTTATCTGAAGCTTCTGTGATTTAGTTTTATATCTCATCTGTCAATCCCTAAAATAATCATATTGATTCATAGGGATCGACTCAGTCCTGATGTTCATGTGTTAATCAGCTGTGGAAAGTTGTACTTACTGCTCTGCACGTCGTCGCCACCTGCAGCCTGCAGAGGGAACAAACACAGTGACGACACATTGATTCTCGCTCTGCTGTCCTGAATTGGATTCATGTGTGTGAAAGATGAAGAGTTTCTCACCTGCTTCTGAACGGGCTGAGGCAGCATGCGTTCAATCCCACTGACGATCCAGCTCACCATGCTGCCAGAGACAG
The DNA here is from genome assembly GCA_029814765.1 of Acanthurus leucopareius. Taxonomy (NCBI): domain Eukaryota; kingdom Metazoa; phylum Chordata; class Actinopteri; order Acanthuriformes; family Acanthuridae; genus Acanthurus; species Acanthurus leucopareius. The sequence continues at coordinate 30,416,572 of JAQMCX010000001.1, forward strand.
GTGTGACAGGTGTGACAGGTGTTACAGGTGTCAGACCAATCACACACCTTCTCTCTCCTGAACAAACTTTCAGTCTCACATCATAGACACAGTTTCATCTGAGCATAAAAACCTCCGTCAGTGTATCAGACATGTCTGCTGCTTGTAGCTGCTGTCTGCTGTGGCTGACTGTTTGTAGCTAGCATAACATTAACGAGCACATCAGACTCATGCTGTCTGTAGTTAGCATTACCCGGCTAGCATGTCAGATGTGTTGGTACCAGTTTGTTGTTAGCAAGTGTCTTGTTAAAAATCCACAAACTGAGAGCAAATCCATCATTTCTGCCCGTTTAAATCTGAGTTTTAATGTCACACTGGTTCCTTTTCACAAGTGTTCAAATAACATTAAGCCTCATGTTTTGCTTTAGTCGTAATTTTCTGTTTAAAAACTGGAGTTTAATATCCAGTAAAAAAATCCCAGCTGAAGCTGTTTGCATTCATGCTTTTGTGTTGATGAAGGTGTTTCCACCTACTTTGGCTGCTGCTCTGCTTCCTTGGAAGATCTGTGAACACAAAAACGTAGAAAACAGTTTGTAACAATTATTCAAATCCTGGAAAGGAAAAGAAAAAATCTGTTTAATCTTTTTTTTTCAGAGGAAAAAATGTTTATTATAACAGTGGATAATTAATTTCTGTCAATCAACTATTTTTTTTAGCTGTACTTGTTTGAATTGTTGGTTAGTTTAATTTCAACAAAACATTTTAAAAACCTGTTTGTGTGTGAAAATCTGAATTTGAAAAGTAAGGAGTGACTAAATCTGCAGGAAAAAATTAGTTGAAGTAAAAATAAACATTATTTCTCTTTCATATGTGATGGCGTAGAATTGCAAAGTGGCATAAAACAAAATACTAAGTACAATTTGTCCTCGTACTTCTGTCTCCATAAAATAATTCATTTGTTTATTATTTGATTATTATTTTTGACCTTTGACCTTCATTCTGTCCCTCTGATCTCTCACTCTTCTTTAACTTTACCTCTAATATTCCCCTCTGAATTAAAGTTATTCTGATGTTTAACGTCCTGCTCCATGTCTTACCCGTCGGCGGCCGGCGTCGCTCCCGGAGGAGCTTCAGGTGCCGGAGCTTCTGCTGTTCAAAGACACAAAACACAGAATTATTTCCTCTGTTCGATCAACGTGATTATGAGCTGAATGTTTTTGTGTTGAGATCATTTGAAGCTGGAAGGACCTTTGGTTGAAGCTGGAGCTTCAGTCTTCTCTGTGGCTTCAGTCTTTGAGGGAATATGAGTCTCCGGCTGAGGAACCACCTTCTCTATGCCCTGTTTGATCCAGTCCAGCATCCTGTGAGTCACACACACACACACACACACACACACACACACACACACACACACACACACACACACACACACACACACACACACACGCTCAGGTATCACATGTGTGTTCGGATTATTTACTGACTTTACTGTTTAAAACAAAAGGATTTACAACAACTTTACCCAAATATTTCTCTGATTCATTGATTCATACAACAAAATCACAAAGTAAATCACTGGTAAAATCACACACACACACACACACACACACACAGACCTCGGTGGGAGGGGCTTAGTCTCGTTTTTGTCCTCTTGCTCTGGTTTCGTCTCCGTCACAGTCGCCTGAGTCTCTACAGCTGCAAATAAACATCAGTTTCTTTATTATCACGTTTGTGGCAGGAATATTATTAAATTACATTATTCTTATTATGATATAATCAGAATCTTACCTGGTGGAGGCACCTGAGGAAACAAAAAGAACAAACACACAAGGTCACATGACCAGTAGATGGTACAGTGCGGGGTGAGGGTGGGGGGTGGGAAGGTTACTTGTCCCGGTTATTTCTACTCTTCCTGACTTGAATGTTTCCTAAAAATGATCCTGAGTCAGTTATCTGAGCTTGAGACTATAAACTATAACAGAACACATTGGAAACTTTTCACCAGGTGAGTTGCATCATGGGAAATACTGATGAGGTGTATTTTTTAAAACAAATTGCTTTGTTTCATATATTTAAATAAACTATTAAAAAGGTTTCAGAATGTCTTTTTTTTTATAGTTTTGATTAAATTAGAAATGTTTGATTCCAGCGCTTTTTTTCCTGTGAGTTATCCTGAATCTCCCTTCAGATCCTGCAGGTGTGTGAGTCTGTATGAACATTCCAGACAACCTTTGCATCATGTTTTAGCTTTTTTAGGTGAGATGACAGAAATGGGAAAGGACACATAGAAGTGAAGGTAGAGGAGGTCTGATGCTCTTTCATTAAAACCGCAGAGTTGTGTTTTTCTACCTGTTTTTCTACCTGTTCTACTGCAGGAGGTCCTGCAAGCTGTTGCTCCTCAGCAGGTGGCTCGGCCGTCGCTGGGCTCTTCACATCAGGCTGAGGAACAACCTTCTCCAAACCCTGAGCGATCCAAGCCATCATCCCTTTCCTGTGGTCAAAAACAGAAAAACAGACAGACCTGATGTCTCTGACGGGCAGCTGCTGAACACTAGGGGGCGCTGCAGAGCAGAACGTTTGAGATCTAATATGAGTTCAGCTTTAAAGGCAGAAGATTGGGGTTTTTGTCTGGTAACTTCTGGGATTTAACTAAATATTTTAATGTAATATTTAATGTTAATCTGCCCTTTGAAGCAGCCAGGTGTGCTCTCAGGATTATCTTTAAGAGAAAAAGACTTGATCAGTATTTGTAGAGCAGCTCTTTGTGGCGTTCTGCCTAAGTGGGATTATAAAGGATCACTATTTGGCAGTCTGTATGCAGATGGGTTATTGTAGCAGCTCAAAGCAGCTCACTAGGTGGCATTCAGTGGTTTGCTGTCTTGTTTACTCACTCGTCTTCAGGTTTACTGTCGTCACAGGTGAGGAAGAACACAGAGGGAACGTCACTGATCAGTTTTCACAGAGGCAACAAGGACACGAGGATTTTTAAAAATAATGAAAATACAAAAACACGAGTGAAGGGCTGTCATGAGCTAGTCAAACCAACGGGCCTCTGCTCCTCAACACAGAGAAACACAGACTCTGCATCTCTGTGTGAACATGTCAAAAGTCCTGTTAGCACGTTAGCACGTTAGCACCAGCACTCTGCTGCCTTGTGTAAAGAAACACTCTGATATCTCAAACAAAAAAGATTTTTTTCCTCTGAGACGTCGACACCTCTGAGTTTCTGAATATCTGAAGTTTTTCAAAAGATCCATTTTTGGTGAATTAAAACCACATTTGTGTGTCAACGAAAGACCAAAATGCAGAAAAAAAGTTACATAGTTAGAAATATCTGTGTGCATGTGACTGAAAACACAAAAGCAGGTAAAGTTACAGTTTATAGACTTTTCATGTTTGTGTTTGTGCTATTTTTCACTGTTTAACTTTAGCTGCTTTTCATTAATGAATCAGACAAAACAAGCAGTGATCAGTTTGCTGACAGCTGACGAACTCGAGACAAAGAGAGGCTTTACACTTGATTCAGACTCTGATTCACAGACTTGAAATGGGACTTGGACTTGCTGTCTATGCCAGGACACCAATAACTCCCATAACTCCCATAACTCCCATAACACTGGTGACACTGGTGACATCTGTGACTCTCAACACACCTACAGCTTCACCATCAGACTCCAGGAACTCAAGTTTCATTTAAAGTCTAATCAAAGCAACTATGAATTCATTATTCAGTAATTATTCTGTTATTTGGTTTCTACTGGTTGTTTCTCACACACACACACACACACACACACACACTCTGTGTTTACCTGGTTGGAGCATCTTCCTCCTGTGGACAGAGGTGAGCACATGGAGGACATGTTATCATGTGACCTGAGTTCAGAGTGAGTCTGTGCTGCAGAATCTGACCCTGGATCAGTCCCTGATGCTCACCTTGGTGGTGGAGTTGGCTCGGCTCAGCTTCGGTGAGACTGCAGGTTGAGGCAGAGCGCTGCTGATCCACGTCAGCATGCCGGGCTGAGAGCCAGGCGCCGGGCTGAAAAGATGGACCAGGTTTTACTTTTTAATCAACTTGTGGTCAATTTGAACTGAACCGAAAAATTAAACAGGTTGTTCAAATGTGTCACTCATTCGCACGAAATGAAGTTCTCACTGCACCAGGGTCAGTTTGGACTCATGAACTCACCCGTTGCCCTCTGGTGCCTGGACTTCCTGCTTGGGTTGGTCCACTGCTGGAGCTGTCAACGAAGCAGTGTGTGTGTTTATATGAAGAACTAAAGTTAAGTGAACAAAATGATATCAAGTGAATGATCATACCTTCATTTTTACACTCGTCTTGAAAAGTCACTTTCTTCTCCTGAAAAGACAAATAAGTTGATAAAAGCAAAGAAAAATGTTTCCACTTTGGCGACCTCCAGTGGTAAAAAGACGATACTACAACAGATACTGACACACTTAAAAAGGACACTGAATTTTCAAATCATGAAAAATAAAAACAGCCAGACATGTTTAGCACATAAAGACCCCGATAATGTGAACATGTAAACAAAGTGGGCGTGGCTTACTTGGACAGGAGGCGGGGTAGGTGTAGGAGGCGGAGCATCAGCTGGTTTCTCCTCCTTCTGCTCTTCAGCCTTTTTGGGTGGAGGTTCAGGCGGCTGAGGAACAACTTTTACCACCCAACTCAACATCCTGCATGAACAAATTTATACGAACTTAAGCCTCCAGTTTCCCTGTTTTGTTCAGTGTTTTACTACAACAATTCACCTTATTTAGAAAAAAAAACTTTGATTTTTAAAGAAATTTCTGAAATTGTTCAAACATTTGATTCTTATTTCCCTCAACGTATTCAAAATGAGAACAAAACATGTTTTCCCAAACAGGACAACATGAGAATGAGACTGTAAACAACATTAAGCAACGCCAGAGCCAACAGTCACTTTCATCGACATCATTCAAGCACTTAGAAAAAATCAAATTTGTACATTTACATTCATGTTTCAGCTAATTAAACTCCACCTGTGGTTGAAGATCATGTGAAAAGGTCGGAAAGCTCCAGTGAAGCTGCTAATGGACTTTGTGCTAAGATTGTTTTTACCTTATTTTATTTAAACAGAGCAGACATGGTGACTCACTTCACTATTAAATCACATTTAAATATTAACATTTCTATAAATGGCCATACAGACGAAACACCGTGTCTCAGTTGAGCTCAGACAGCAAGTTGTGTCTTAAAATCATAAAATAACCTGTAAAATAAAATCCTGTGTGTTGCCTCTGTGAACATTACTGGAATATAACCAGGTTTTTTTTTTAAAGTTTACAAGGTTACTAACAAAAATAATAAATTCTTTGAGTATAAACAGACAGAAACAGGTGTAATTAGCTCAGTTTGCAGCCCACCTGCTTCTCTCTCTGCTGTGCTTAATGGTGTTTGGATCTCGTCTGGCTGAGTGTCAGACTTAATTACAACTGACCCGTCATGACCCTAATCCACCACAGGAGGCGCAGCAGCAGGAAAACAGCTGTGTCACTTCTGCACATCAGGACATTTTAACTGGTTCCCAGTTTGTCTCTTTCCACTTTCAAGTTAGTTTATATTTTAGCTGTTCAGCCAGTTTTACAGTCAGTCAGTTAGCTCATCAGTTAGCAAGTTGACCAGTCACATCATGGGCCAGTTTCACCACTCAGCCTGGTAACCAGTCAGACAGCTAATCAGCTAGAAAGTGCGTCAGTTAACCCGTCAGGCAGGTAATCAGTTCAGTAGTTAAGCATACCTCAGTTCAGTGGGTAATAGGTTAGTTAGCAGGTTGGCTAGTTACTGACATTATGCCATCACACAGGTAAACAATCAGCCTGTAAACCAGTTTGGTGCTAAAAATCAGCCAGTTAGTCAAGTCAACTTGCTCACGGGTTTGATGGTCACAGTCTCTTCAAACCAGTTAACAAGTCAGTCAGTTTTCCAATTAGCTCAACAGTTAACTAGTTGGTGCATTGCCAATAAGTTAGCCCGTTAGCTAGTTAGCATTTGGCCAGCTAGCTGTGTGGTGAATCAGCCAGCCGTTGGCCTGCTGACTGATGGTTCCACCCTCAGTTCATCAGCAGGAGGCGTTGAACCGGTTCAGTTTGGTCGGGCTGACTGAGTGGCAGCATGCTCGGCGGCATGCTCGGCGGCATGCTCGGCGGCGTTCAGGTGCTGGTGGAGCAGGTGTGGGTGTGGGTGTGGTTCATGTGCAGGTGGTCTGCTGTCCTACCTGAGCGGCTCAGTTGGGGTCCAGCAGCATCCCACAGAGCTGCAGTGAAGAAGCTGTGAAGACCTGCAGGGATCTGAACACTGTGGGAGGATTATGAGGAAACTCTGCTAACAGGATTACTGAGGAAGTGAAGGGCAGAGCGAAACAGAACCGGGTTGGACGGGGACTCAGATTAGACTCCTGAGAGCTGAAGGATGAAGGGAACCTGGACAGAACAGAACCTCAGATCCTCGAAGACACTGATAATTCATCTCAGACAAGAGGAAAGTCAAACAATTCACCACAAATCTCTCTGATTTTTATAGAAATCCTTGTTTGTCATCTTCTCAAGGATCAGATGAGATGATGAACATCAGTTCCATCACTCTGGGTTCAGTTAGCATCTTTTACCTAACCTAACTTAGCACAACATACATTTTTCCCCCTAAAGACATTTATATTTGTGTGGCATGAAACACAAAATATAAAGGAAAATGATGCAACAATATGAAAACACTGACATGCATTCAGTATAACTTTAAATCTTACCTGTTTATGTCTGCAAGCATCAGTTTACAGAGACATTTAACATTTAACAGCTATTAAACTCTTACAGCCTGAGTTTCATGTGCTTTTCCTGATCATCACCACATTACACTGCTCACCTCAGTTACATTTCTAATGACCATTTTAAATGAGCATCATGTTTTGAAGGAAACGTGAGAGCAAGACTTCTGTAGCTTTACTGTGTTTGTTGCGTATACGAACCGATAAAGATCTTCACCTGTGTGCTTGTGTTTCTGCAGGATCAGCAGAGCTTGTTTGGGTTTGAAGGGATTTCAGTGCTGAGTGTTGTTTTAATGTTGAAATTGGATTTAAACCTCGGACCTGATGTCCCCGTGTGACTGAGGACTAACTGAGCTCGAAAGCTGCAACTTCACCTGTTTGGCACAAGAAAACACAAAGTGCTTTAAATGAGACAGAAAGCAGCAGTTTAAATCAATCTGATCAGTTCAGACTCTGATTCCTGCAGACTCGTTCTGTCACATTATGACCTGCATAGAAGAAACTGACGGACCTGGTTTAACCGTTTAATTTTATTTTGCTTTGTTTTGACTTATTTTGCTTAGTTTGTTTTTGTTTTTGGGGATATTTTGTAATTATAATGTAAAGAAAAGTTTCCTGACTTGAAAGTTGTAGCTCGTCAGCACCTTCAGACAGAATCCCATCAATTTATCATTTCTCTCCCATAATCACTGGTAGGAGAAGTTTTCTTTACTGCAGTAAAAATACTAAAAGCACACTGTGAAAATACTGTGTTACAAGTAAAAATGCCTTTGTAAAGGACTGACACTAATGATTCTTTTCATTCTGGATGAAGCTGCTGATTCTTTTCTCCATCAATCCATTGATTG
>JAQMCX010000001.1:30424298-30442451 GCA_029814765.1 Acanthurus leucopareius
AATGATTCTTTTCATTCTGGATGAAGCTGCTGATTCTTTTCTCCATCAATCCATTGATTGTTTTCTTTGTCCAAACTGTGAAAATAGTGAGAAATGTGCTCACAATGAGCCAAAGAGCCCAAAGTGAGGCCTTCACTGTTTGTTTGGTCCAAAGCTGCACATTATTACAGACACACTCACAGGATTCACATCATTCAGAGGAGAAACTGCAGAATATTTGTAGTTTATTAAAAAAATTTAGACTTAAATAGAGACTTGACAGACTTTAAATAATGTTCTTTTTATGTTTTATTTTTAATTACTCTTTTTAATTGTCTTATTTCTTATTTCTGATTAAAACTGTCCACCTTGTGTGTGTGTTTCTGTCACAGCTGCTCCTGGTTTGTGTCTCTTTGCATTTGATATTACAGCACATTAATGTGACTCACACACACTCTGATGTTTGCATGTTTACACACTGCTGTGTTTTGAGTCTTTTTTCCATGTAAACGGTCTTCTGGGACGCAGACAGTGCGTCGCTGTGTCGTCGCTGTGTCGTCGCTGTGCAGTCGCTGTGTTTGTGTGCCAGCCTCTCAGCTGGGAGCATATTGCAGCAGGTTAAAGCTGTTAATGTGGCCCTGAGGAGGATTAGCTGCTAATGAGGTTAAGTCCAGCGTCAGCGAAACTGAGGATTGGAGCTCAGGTGCTCCAGCTACCTGAGCCAGATCACAGACCTGAGAATACTTCAGACCCGGGTTGTTTCTGTCTGTGAAACTGAAACCCCCCAGTGTTATTTTAGTTCACTGTGTGTTTACGTTCAGATGAATATCGAGGGAGACTGATGCATCTAAAACTATGTAAATAACAAACTTCCTGGGATTAAAAAATGAAAAAACACATCTAATTATTTAAGTTTGACAGTTATATTTTTCATAGTTGATTAATATCACCAAATAAAAATCTCCTCATTATCATTCAGATCCTTTACTACTAAAAAAGATATTTTAAAAAAACTGAACTGGCATGTCGGGTCAGTAAGTGTGTGAGTATTCATGTCAAAGCAGGATTTCCTGTTAAAGTTGGTTGATCTCATTCTGAACTATTTTGTAAACTTAAAAAAAGTAAATAATGAATGGTAAAACCTGTGAAACTACTCATTTAAGAAGCTGTGACCATGACGGAGTTTTGCAGCAAAAATCAGTTGAACATTTATCAAATAATATTTGGACTCATTTATGAAACAGCTGCACTTTTAAAGCTGCTGAGTATTTTAATTTATAACAAACATCATAAGTTATAAACTTTAATGTGTTTTGTCTGTAAAATTGTCAAAGTAACTTAAGCTGTCAGACAAATGTAATGGAGTAAAAAGTACATATTTGTCTCTAAAATGTAGTTGAGTAAAATTAGATAGTATTAAATAATTGAGGTATTCAAGTTAAGTAAAAGTACTTTTAGTAGTCAAAGACACAACAGTACTGACAGTAAACTCACATTCTTACTTCTTTACCTTCCTCTATTTTCTGTCCTTCTCTTTTTTCTGTCCTTCTTTTCTTCTACTTTTCTACAGTTTTTAAAATGAGGACCTGACAGTCTTGTGATTTTTCTTTATAAGGATTCAAGATCAGATTTAAATTCTGTTTTCAGTCAGTAAAACAGTTGATTTTGTTTCATTTAGTTTGATTTTTTTTACAACTAAAATCTAATAACTCACACTGATCACAGTCAAGGTCTCACAGTGGATTTTAGGTCACATGGACTCACACTGCCCTCCTGTGGACAAGCTGACAACTGCAACATGTGAGTGGTGTGTTGGTGTGTGTGTGTATGTGTTTTACTGTTCACAGTTCTTATTTGAGGCCTGTGGCAGAAATTCCTCCATTCTTTACTTTAGTTTCAGTTTTAACACATAAAGAAATAAACACTTTAACAAATAAAGTCAAAAATGTATCAAAAATAAATGGAAATGCTCATTAAAAAGAGTGACATGTTTGTTTCACCGGTGGAAAGAAGAACCTGTTAGAAAAAAAAATGTTTTAACTGATCTAATGCTTTTAGATCAGTTAATGTCAAAAAAAAGATGGTTTGAATTTTTATTGTAAGTTTTACATTTTACAGTGAAAACAAATAATTTCCACATCTGCCTCTAAATAAACTCTTTTACACACACACGCTTGTGACTCACAGATTAAGACTGTGTATCCATGGTAACCAGAACCAACAGTAATCACATTTACAGGAGACCCGAGTTCAACCTTTGTGACCGACAGCAAACTGAGCAGAGCTTCAGTTTTTACTGATAAAAGAGTCAAAGACAAGAATCAAGTTTTCATCAAACTTAGAGAATTGTTTCCATTCACAGCAACAATATAACCTAATTGGTTTAATGTACAACAGCAGATGAAATCTTCAGTCTGTGCCATCGAATCACTGCAGAAGAAGGAACAACGAGGAGACGTCATTAAAAGATCTACGGTCCAAATGCTGGAAAACATGATGAAGATTCCAGCCTCCTCATCATCATCATCATTATCACTCCACACACACACACACACACACACACACACACACACACACACACATACACACACTTGATGCTTTCAGCTCTTCACTGGAAGAGAAATTTAAGTCACATGATCCATGACATCACCGTTTATTCACTCAGTCAGATTGTGTTTCCATAGACGAGTCTTTCAGAAGCGATCAGATTTTTGATAATTTGCAGTAACTGATGATGAAAACAGGTGGATGAAAGCGAGTTTCTGCAGGCGAGAGGAAAACGGTGACCTCAGCAGAAAGGTGTGTTTGAACTGGCAGCTCCGTGTATCCTTTGTGTGTTTTTACTCCAAAGCTGATTCACTGCCCAGATCTTTCCACATCCCGTTCCTGACCTGCCGAAGCTAACAAGATGTTTAAAGAGTCTTTCACCTGAAACTTCGTCCTGATGTTTTCTCATCAGAACTCACTCTGAAGATACGCAGCGTTTATGTGTTACAACAACACAGGATGAGTGTGTGTCACTGAAACAGCTGAGAGTTCAGGTCACTTTCCTCTGGATTACAACTCTGAACAAACTTGTTCACCTGTCAGCACCATAATACAAAATAAAACTAAACAAAAATTTACCTCAAATGCAAGACACTTGTGTTAAAATGCAGAAGGTGAAAACAAAAAGCTGTCAGTTTGCCTGTTTTCTCAGCACAAGAGAAAACAAAGTGCAGGACAAGAAAAATAATCAAGTGATCCGGGAAACATGAAGAGCTGCTGAAGGTGTCAAAACGGGAACCAAATCCTGGAGGATGAACCATCAAGTTTTCAACAAAGCTTCCTCACAGAGCAGCCAGAGGAGATCCAGTGGTCGGGTCCTGCTGCTGCTGCTGGAGGGTGGAAAAGAAAACAATGGATCTTTCCGTTTCCTGTTAACTCCGTTTCTGTCCGCAGGAGTTTCCTCTCCAAGTGGAAGAGTTTCGTGTTACATAACAGAGGAATTCAGAGTCCAGCTGATCAGGACCGAAAGTTCACACTGAACACAGAGGAGCTGCAGCTTCTTGACTGTGAAGCCTGGATTCACACCACCTGCCTGATACCTGAGATACCTGCTGAAACCTGCTCCACCAGCACCACCTTCTCCTCAGAGGACAGTGTGTGCTGAGCTGATGGATCAGGCTTTTAGTCTTGTGTGGGCGTCAGAGGGGTCAGTGGGGTTTGCTCACCTGGTCTGCATGTTCTCTGCGGTCTGGGATAAAACTTCTGGCTGTTCTGTGTTGGTCCTGAGGTCGTAACTATGAGCCGGCTGCTTGTTGTAACTGGAACAAGAGCTTTGATCTGAAGGAACAAACACAATGTTCGGTGTTCAGATCTTCAACATCCAGATTGTGTCTGTTTTTCTGCCGATGATGTGATTTTATTCGTTTGAGTTCAAAGCAGCCAGGATGAGTTTATCTTCAAGTCTGAGGCCTTTGTTCTCTCAGGTGGGAGGTAAAAACCTTCAAGTATCTCAGTCTTTTATGAGGAGAGGCAGAAATGCCGTTATGCTTCAGATAAAGTGTCTGAAAACCTGCTCGAACAACACGGTTCTGACTTCAGATCCAGCTGAGATTTAGATCGAGTAAATCTACAGGCAAGTTTTACAGTGTGCCACTGAACACACGTCGATGATGTCACACATTGATGATGTCACATGGACACATGGAAACATCACAGACAGAAAGAAGTTCAAAGATAGAGAAACCTGGATGTTTGACACGAACGTGATGAAGAGTCATTAAAACAAGGCAACTGGACTATGTTGAAATTTTTGGTAGGACGTTTCACTTCTCTCAAACGTCTTCCCAAAAATTTCAACATAGTCCAGTTGCCTTGTTTTAATGACTCTTCAAGATAATCATAACCTGGATGAATGAGAATCTTCACAGACAACGTGATGAAGCTGCTTTTTTAGGAGTCGATCCTTTTAATTTTATATTTTATATACACGCAGCAAATGATCCAAGCCGGACTCGAACTCGCATGGAGAATGAAGCCTCCGCTCATGAGACGCCTGCCCTACTGACTGAGCTACGCCGGGAACTCGTGTAATGAGAAATGTTCTGTGCTGTTTGGAGTGCAAAAATAAATTGCGATTAAATGCGGGTTTTTTTGGTCGCGTTATTTTTTCTGTAATTAATTAATCGTAATTAACGCGATAAAGTCCCAGCCCTAGTTCTCATGTGTATTTTCACTGATCCAGAATCAGAATCTTTGACATGGGGGTGGATTTGAATCTGGAGGAGTCAAAAACTATTAAAGAAATGATTTGAGGGAAAACTTCTCCTGACCTCCACATAAAACTGATACACACACAAACATTTAGGATCCACAGCTTCAAGTCTGTGATCCTCTGAGGCTCTGAAGGTCTCCTGGGTGGCTCTGACGACCAGCTGAAGGTGTGTCGACCTGACTTCCTGTCTTGATCCAACGATTTGGACTGAAGCTCATCACCAGTTTCATGTCTGTCAGTATTTACTGTCTCACCTCCAGACAAGATATTTGAGCAGCCTTTGTTACCTGTCACACATTAACACGTATAATTCATTTTTCATTTTTCCGCCTTTAAAGGCTCTCAAAGTTAAAACCTGGTTTTCAAAGTGGTTTAAAAACTACGCAGAAGGATCCCTGACGGTGACGGCTTACTGATCAACCAGCTCTGCTAATAATTATCTACACAGTGAGAGATAAGGTGGGTGTGGTTGGGTGGAGGGTGGAGAGCTGGGATTTCCTGAATCTGAATGAAGCTATTGAGATATTTGAGGTATGTCAGGTTTCACCTTTCTTATCGCCTTATCAGTATAAGGCGATAAGAAAGGTGCTCTGTTGGTTCCTGTGTGTTGCTCTTTGTCATATCAGGTTATCAGAGACACCAAAGCTACTTTAAATGGTTTGGAAGAGATCAGGGTTTGCGAATAAAGGCAAACGTACAAATGTAGAGGGACAAAGTCCATTCAGTGACGAGGGTGGGGTTCATGTGTCGGCCACAGGACTGTGAGTGACACTGGAGGTCAGGATGCAAATTCAGTTTCCGTGATTTTTCTTTTTTCCAACATCCATCAATTTTCTCAGGAAGCAAAATCTAAGAATCTACCACTTTTATTCTTCAGTAACGTTAAGTTAGCGTAGAATTTCAGTAGAACAAGACCTTCTCACCTTGACAACCACAGCCTCAGGTGAGTGTGCAGGCGTATCACTGCAGGAAGTGACATCACTGAGAGGGCGGGAGCAGCTCTTAAGTCAGAGGCGCCATCATCACAAGAAAACTGCAAAAAGACAGAATAACAGTCAGTTTGACATCATCAGAAAAAAAAAATGAATCATTCTGAAACACACAGATTTACATGAACAAAAAAGAACATTTACAAACCTGTTTTATCTGGAAGCGACGCTCGCTTGTGTCGGCACGTGAGCGTGTTGACTGATGTTTCCCAGCAACAGATTCAGCACTGATGAAGATTTGTTATGTTTTAATGGTTTAACCTGGTTTAGTGAATCACCAGTTTTAAACTAGTCGGCAGTTGCTGAGAACTGAAGGAGTTTATGTTTCGATTGTGTGACGCATTCATGAAAAACTGGTGCATTTCTGCAGTTTAACCGTCAGTCTCAATCAGTGGCTGCAGGAAACCGAAGCAACTCGCTGCTGTTATACGGGAAACTTAGCAAGTACGAACACGTCACATGACACATTTTCTTTTCAAATACCATCCGACAGGGGGCAGTAGAGATCAAACAGACAAACTTCTAGCTAGACAACATTAAGCAACGGACCACCAGCAGCTTCTGAACCCGAGCAGAAGATCTAAAGCTGTGGAGATCCCTGACCGACCAATCATCCAGCACGACACCACCATACTCTCAAAGGCTATTGGACGAGGGAGTGAGTCAGCACCGTCAGCTGTTGCCATGGTTACCTGCAGTTTATCACCCCTTGAGTGCTGATTTAACAAAGTTCTTAAACTGTTTAAAACATCCTCACTACTTTAATGAACACCTGCCAGCCAATCAGAGACCAGCATCGTCTCTGAGCTCAGAAACACCAGGAGAGGCGATCTGAGCCTCACTGAAGCATTTCTGTCCATGTGTTCACACTGATGTGTAAAAGTCTCGTCCACTGAGTCATCCAGGCACTGTGATAGGGCAGTGTGAGTGTGAGTGTGTGTGTGTGTGTGTGTGTGTGTGTGTGTGTGTGTGTAACGCAGAGTCAGTTGGTATTTAAAACCACACCCTGTCCTGCTGTGGATCATAACGGAGCTGCTGCTGCTGCTCGCTGCCTCACTGCTGCTTCTCTGACGGTAAGAAAACAAGAATCAAACGCCTCCATGTGTTCGTCCGCGCTCAGATTTCAGATGTACTTTGCTTAAAGATAGCAGGAAAGAATGAATCAGCCTGTCAGCTCTCACACAGCTGGGAGTGTTTAGGTGTTTTCCGGTGCTTTAATGGAAAGAAACACGTCTTTAGAGCCTATAACGGCTGAAAGTTGAGTTTGGCTGTGCCAGCAGCTGGCTGGTGGACGGGAGCAGAGAGGTAAACTCCCCCCTGCCGACCCACTCGACTCTCTGCTGCCCAGATTCAGCAGAACACGGTGTTCCTGTTATTTACCGAGAGAAAATCACAGAGAGGTGATGGAGCGCTGCACTTGTTATCTGCACGTCCTCTAAAGACATGAGAGACAACAAATGAATGAAAGCTTGAATCTGATTCTTCTTAAACAAACAGGAACTGCAGAAAAGATGCAACAGGCACCTGAGTCACCGCTGACTGAGGGCTTTATTTTGAAACCAGCAGGAAGATGCAGAGAGATGATTCACTGAGAAGCTTTTTAGCTGCTTGTGACCAAAGATTAACTTCAAAACTGTTACCTGAAGGGTGCATTTGTGCATTTTTGGCAACAAAAGCACATTTACAGCTCTGACCTGAAGCTCAAGGTTCTTTAAAAACCTTCAGTATAATATAAGTGTCTGAGATGCTTCGGCTTTGGTTTGAGAAATGCAGATGATGATATGAGGACGTCTGATGTTTCACTTAACGTGATGAACATTTATTGGTTCCACATGTGTTTTTTTATGATGAACTGAAATAAACAAACAAACACAGGAACGATTCGGCCTGTTGCACAGAAACTCGGTTCAGGAATGTTTGTGTCAGCCGTTGCTAGGTGATGAAACATCGACCCTTACAAACTTCCTGTTAATATTTTGTAAGAAGGTCAAAGGTCAAGAGGTGTTCCAGTTCTAATGGAATGAATGAAATCACATTAACTTCACATTTCATTAGTTAGAAATTATTTACACTTACAGGAGGAGCAGCTTGACACCATCGAATAATGTATTTCGAGTTCTTTTCGTGTGTGTGTGTGTGTGTGTGTGTGTGTGTGTGTTATGCAACAGGCCCCATAGTTCTTCATATCTATTTGCTTTGTGATCCATTTTCCTTATCAGCTGCTCGGCCTCTCCTGCAGACTCTGGCACGTCCTGGTCAATAAATCAAACACACCTCTCTGAGCTCGCCGAGGTGTTTACTGCCTGCTGGATTCTGCAGCTCTGCACGTAAACAGACTATTGTTTGTTTGTTAGAATCGGAAACAGAAAGCCACTGGGAGCAGGAGGAGGAGGAGGAGGAGGAGGAGGAGGAGGAGGAGACTCTGGTTTCTGTCCTGCATTTTATGAGCATTTTATTTTGTTCATAAAAGTAAAAACATAAAGTCATAAAGAGGAGGAATATTGTATTAAATTTGAGGTTTGCTCACAGACAGAGAGAAGCTGTGACGGAGGCTGTTGGAAAGTGTTTTCTGTCTGTAAACAAACCAGCGTCTGATGCAGTGTGACTGTGTTCAGAGCACAAGAGACTCATTCTGTGGAAGTAAACTGGTGGAATCTTCATGCATGTCGTTAAAGATTCCTTCACTGAATGAGATCTGAGATGAATCTCCTCAGAGGAAAAACACCAAACATCTGCTGAATTTGAGGACAGAATTTGCGCTTTCTTGCTGTAAATTACAGCAAATTAAATATATTTGAGTTTTGAAAATTCAGACAGAAAAAGAAGAAAGCATCTTGTTTTATAGACGAACAGGTTATTGATGAATCGGAGGAGAATCGTCAGCGTTTGTCTCTTTTTGTTAATGAACTCTGATAAAAGCCAACAAACAGACTGTGTGTCTCGACTCTGCAGGTGAACTCAACATGGCGCTGGTGTCTGAGTTTCTGGGCCAACTGACGCTGTCGTATGGAGGGGTGAGTCACCTGCTGACATCACACAGGAAACACCCAGGTACAACATCCTGGTTCCAACACACGTCTGTGGACGCTGCCCCCCTTTAATCTGTACATCATAAAACTGCATGTAAGCGGACTCTCATATCTCTGAAGGATCCACAGTGTGGAGGCTGCAAGGAGTTTTACTGCCGTCATAAAGCAGGTGGAGGTGCGGTTTGTTCTCCACCCAGAGTTCATTCGATAAACTGAGACGAGGTCGTCTGCTGACTGACGGCTGATCAGTCGGCTGATCAATCACTTATGTATTCAGACACTGAACAGGAATCACAGAATGAGACAGAAAAACAGACAGAATCGTGTCTGAACTTCACTGGACTCTCGTTTCTTCCATTCAAACCTCAGACTCTCTGTTTCAGTCTGATGATTTCAATAAACTTTAATACGTCACTGCGTCTGTGAACCTCAACAAGTTCTTCAGTAACTGACATCTTTCGACTGAACTGTCAGAAAACACAAAGCATGAAACAGAGATGTGACTGATCCTGCTGAAGCATCAGGATTAAAAGTAATCAAAGTACCAATATGAGTACATTTGCTTTGATATTTCGACTACATTTGTTTATATTGCTTCTATACTTTCACCTGAGTGAGATGTTAAATGCAGGACTTTTACTCACAGTGGAGTGTTTTTACGTCGTTTTATTGACGATTTTATTGAAATGATCTGAAAATTTCCTCCAAAGTTGAAACATGAGGGATGTTGAATGACTCTGCAAACATTCACACTCTGTTACTCTGTCTCCCTGTTTGATGCTTCAGGTGTGGCACATGTTTTGTCCACATGGGCCACCGTACGCTTGATTAGCAGCAGACTGTGAGGAGGTAACATGTCTTCTTGTGTCCTCAGCACGAGGCCGAGCCCACATTCCCCACCGTGGTGCCGGTACGAGAATTTGACGCAGACAAAGACGCCGCCAGGATTGAAACGGCCATCAAGACTAAAGGTGAGTGAGTCCAACAAGTCACATGACCTGCTGCTGTGGACAGGTTTACATGAGATCAGACAGGCTGGTCAGTCGGTGTGTTCACTGACACTGAGGAGCTTCTGAACAGTGGAGAGACGCTGACAGCCTGGTGATGATGGAGCTTCTGTGTGTGAATGAAGTCACCAAAACTCCTGTTAGTCTCTCTGTAGGATGAACCCTTTAGATCTAAAGAGTGCATTACCCCCAGGGGGCGCCGGCAGAACGTTCAGACCTCTCAGAGTCCTGTGTTCTGAGGAGGTCGTGTTCCTCTCAGCAGACCTCTGAGGACGTCGAGCCAGAAGTGTGATTTCATCCAGTTGGGTCTCAGATTACCGACTGGCTTCAGTCCACGAGCGAGCAGATCAGAGCAGAACAGCACGTTCAGTCAGACTGCAGACTCTCCACAGATCCATCTGCAGATGGTCCAGACACTGACTGCAGGGAATCGAACCTGTGTGTGTGTGTGTGTGTGTGTGTGTGTGTGTGTTTCCAGCTGCTCCGTCTCAGCTTCCTGTGTGCGAGCTGCAGTAAAAGCAGAACTTCCCTCAGCTGTCTGAGGATTTTCCATCCTTTCTTTAAAGGTTGAGACAAAGAAACGGAGACGACTGCAGATGATTGAAGAGTTTAACAGACAGAAGCTGAACGTGAAAACAGACAGAAGCTGAATGTGAAAACAGACGAACAGCAGAAACTTGAAGAACGAAGAAGATGAAGTTTCAGTGTTTCTGCCACAGAACGTGCACTCGGTCTCATTACATGAAGCACGGAGGCTTTGACGTCGTTTGTTTTTATGAAACGTTGACTCAGGAGCAAAACATCTGCGAGTCATTAAAGAGACGACTGATCCAGCGGCCTCCTCGCAGGACTCTGGTCGTCATGGTTACAGTAATAATCCTGTGGTCATTGTTGTCGTCAGTATCAGAGTTTCTTTGAGGTAAAATGTTGTTTTGTTGATGACAGAAAACCTCTGCTGCGCTCCATGTTGTGCTGGCCACGCCCCCAGCAGTGATGTCACTGCGTACTGATGGTCACGTGTCTTTTTGGTGATTAATTTTCACGGTTTTTAAATTGAAGATAAAAACCAAATGTAACGGGCTGGTTGAACTCTGCAGGTGTGGACGAACAGACGATCATCGACATCCTGACGAGACGCAGCTACGAGCAGCGGCGACAGATCGCCTTCCAGTATGAGCGAATCGCCAAGAAGGTTCACAGTTTTTCTGCTCTGACAAACGTGTTGATGTTTGCATCTCTGCATCTCAGAAAACACCTGCTTCACTGCTTTTTTAGGACATTTTAAACTTTGAAGATGTTTCCTGACTGTTTTTTTGACTCTGGACCTTCTCAGGATCTGATCACAGCCCTGAAGGGGGCGCTGTCCGGCTCTCTGGAGGCTCTGATGTTGGGTCTGATGAAGAGCACCGCTCAGTACGACGCCTCTGAGCTCAAAGCCTCAATGAAGGTCAGAGACGGTGTAACTAAGCACATTTACTCGATTACTTAGGTGCATTTTTGAGGTGAAATCCTATTTTGTTGTTTAAAAATATCTTTGACCAATCAGACGCCTCTGACAGAATCAACATCAGTCTTACCTGGTTGTGTTTTATCTTCAGGGCCTGGGAACAGACGAGGAGACCCTCATCGAGATCGTCTGCTCCAGGAACAACAAAGAGCTGCTGGAGATCAAGAGGGTTTACAGAGAGAGTGAGTCTGGAAATGTTCCTCCAACCATTATCAATTAATCTGAGGAGAATCCTGATGAACAGTGGTGAAGAAATAAAAAACATTTATCTTAGAAACACTCAGTTAAAAAAGGGTCTTTAGCACCATCTAGTGTCAGCAAGAGGAAACTACAAAACATCAGTAAAACAATAAAAGTCATTCTTACTGAGATTTGACTCAAGAAAATTTGTATCATTGCAGATTAAAACATTAATACTATTTTTACTGACATTGTTAAACTTGACACCAACAAACAAAATGTTGGTGAGTCTGAAGTGTTTTTTCTCCCTGAAGACATTTTCTTGTTGGACTGTTTACACTGAAGTTAAAGTTTTCTCCAGATATCTGCGGTTCATTTACAGACACGTTAAACGTGCAGAGATTCATTACAGATCCGTTTCCAAAAACAGCACATGTGAAAGTCTTTTTCTGTAAATAACGTGTTTCACATTTAAAATGTGTCTCTCAGATTAATGAAAGTGCATTAAATATTAAATATTTCTGATGACAGAAACGTTTCACATGGAAAATGTTTGTTGTGTGAATTTCTGAAAAGTGAGAATGTTTTTATTTACCTGCAGTGTTCAAGAAGGAACTGGAGAAGGACGTGGCAGGAGACACGTCGGGGAACTTCGCCAAGCTGATGCTCGCTCTGGTTCAGGTAGCTGAGAAGCTAACTGATGCTAACTTATGCTAACTGATGCTAACTGATGCTAACTGATGCTAACTGACACTAACTGATGCTAACCAACGCTAACTGACACTAACTGATGCTAACCGTTGCTAACTGACACTAACTGATGCTAACCAACGCTAACCAACGCTAACTGACACTAAGTGTCTTTGTGTTGATTTAACCTTGAATTTGTGTGAACTAAAGCTTCTTTAGATGTTCACATTGATGAAAATAACATTATTTTTTAAAAATTCTAGCAATGTTTGAAAATAAGTAAACATGCAAATAATTGGAAATATTTCATTTTGGAAAAGCATTTCATATTTTTACTGGAATGGACTGTTTTCTCTCTCTTATAAAGCCTGAATTTATAAAAGAGAATTTACATGAATTTTAAGTTTTAGTGTAGAAACTCATGTAAACAGGTTTGTTCTTCCGGCTGAAATAAGAGCTCAGGCTGCTTTAAAGTTTAACTGACATGAAGATGTTTGTTTGATCTCCAGACAAAGAGAGATGAACCGTCCAACGTGGTCGACTATGAGAAGATCGACGAGGACGCTAGAGTGAGTGAGACCATCCAGACCTGCAGAGATTTTCTTTGTTTTCATGTTCGACGGTTCAACGATCAATAAAATGAATCTGATGATAAATCCATCAGCTGACTTTAAACCGTCCTCTGCTCTCCTGTGTGAACCTCTCAGAGTCTGTATGAAGCCGGAGTGAAAAGGAAGGGAACCGACGTGGCCACCTGGATCACCATCATGTCCCAGAGGAGCGTCCCCCACCTGCAGAGAGGTGAACTGCACCTGCCACACTGAGCACACAGCGAGCGGTCTGATTTACAGAGCAAACAGTCACCAAACAGCGACGCTGTTTTTCCCCTCAGCGTCTTTTAAAGTCCAGCAGCATTTTAACATTCATGCCGTTTCCTCACACTGAATACCAACGATTTCAAAGTTCTGCTCCGACATTTTTAAAATTCTTTTTCTGAAATATGTCTGCAAATCCTTTACGGTTTGAAGTTGTGGAGAAACAGTTTGAACAGGCTGTAAATGGTCGTCTTTGCTCTGTAAACAGAAAACTCATGACCCTGTTTGTGCTTTAACACTTCGTCTCTCTGTGTTTTCTGCTGTCAGTGTTTGAGAGATACAAGAGCTACAGTCCCTTCGACATGCAGGAGAGCATCAGGAAGGAGGTGAAGGGAGACCTGGAGAAGTCCTTCCTCACTCTGGGTAACAACCTTCAGACCCACACAGGCACTTTTTAAAGGAACAGTCCACTGCTCTTTTACTTTTTGTTCCTCTTCTGCTTTTAAACACCACAAATCCAACAATAAACGGAGGAAATGTCCTTTAAGAGGACAGAGTTTAGATGCTGACAGGTGGTGAAGCCTTCAGGAAGTCATTAAATATCTGTCTGTCTGTTTGCCTGTCTGTCTGCCTGTCTGTCTGTCTGTCTCTCAGTGGAGTGCTTTGAAAACAGGCAGCTGTACTTCGCCAACAGACTCAGTGACGCCATGAAGGTTTGTTTTCACAGTTTGTCCGTTTCTGTCAGCGATAATAAGACTGTGATCTGTGTCTCAGTCTGCTCTGACGTCTGTTTGCCGTCTGTTTGCCGTCTGTTTGCTGTCCGTTTGTCATCTGTCGTCTTCCATGTTGTTTTCTCTGCAGAGTAAAGGAGCGAAGGAGAAGGTGGTGACCAGGATCATCGTTTCTCGCTGTGAAGTCGACCTGATGAAGATCAGAACAGAGTTCAAGAAGCAGCACAAAAAATCACTGTACCAAACCATCGCTGTGAGTACAGCTGCTGCTCACTGAAATGTCCCACACAAACACCTGCATGTGAACACAACAAACAGAAACACCGTAAAATAACAGATAACCTGAAATTTGTTTTTCAGGGAGATGAAAGAATCTCAGGCAGGAAAAAACTTCTTTTGGATTTAATTTTACAGTGAAACTGAGTTTAATTTGGAATCAAACAGAAACTTTTTCTCTTTCTTTTGTTTCCTGTGATAGAAAAGTAAAAACCTAAAGTGATGAAAACTCAGTGTGTTCAATCAGCTGCAGGTTTCTGAATGATGTGTTTTTAAATGTGAACACTGAATATTTTATCATCTGTGTCTGTGTCCTGCAGGAGCACACCAAAGGAGACTACCAGAAGGCTCTGCTGAGTCTGTGTGGAGGAGACGACTGAGGCCTCGGCTTCGTCCAGACTCCGTTTCCCAGAAGGCTGCTGGGTTTGAAACATCAGCTGACTGCAGATCTTCTTACAGTGTTTGAGTCTCTTTGTTTTTTTCTGATCACACAGATCATGTGACGCGTGTCTCTGAGCAGCTCCAGTTTGTGAAATAAAAAACTTTTCACCTGTTTGTGTGTTTGTTTGCTGTTTGACCAACCGACCAGCAGAGGGCAGCAGAGACACACTGTGTGTTTTATTGCGGCTTTGAGGAGAAAATAAAGATGCAGGTCTCTGCTGTCAAAAAAAAAGATTTACTCTGTCTCTTTACGAGCATTTACACCAGGAGTACAGACAGTAATCAAGTGCATTTACTAAAGTACTGCATTTAGGTGGGAACATGTATTTGATGGTTTAATTCAACTCAGATCTTTGCATTTAAACTTATGAAGAGCTTAAAAAATGCGATATTTTGTTATAAACAAAGCTTTTTGGTGATTATTTGGTGATTAGAAGATTAATCAACTTCTGTTAATTGACAGAAAATTAAAGAGCAGCTTCAAAGTTTTTTAAGTAATTAGAAGCAAAAGATTACATGACAGACATCAGCGTATTTAAAGAGTTATCAGAGTAGTTGTGATGAACGTGTGTGTGATGATGCATTCAGGCTCCTCAGGTCATTTGGGACATGTTCACCCCATGTTTCCAGGATTGAAACATATTAAGGTGCAGCAGCTCTCAGTTTCATGCTCCTCACCTGAAGCTTCCTCCTCACCTGAGATCTGAACACCTGAAACGTTTCAGTCTGCTGCTTCTTTTCGATAAAAAGTTTATTTTAATCCAAAGCTTTTTTGGCTCTTCAGTTGCTTTTATTAAAGCCAGTTTTAATTTTCAGATCAGACGTTGTGGAGCTTCATGAGTCATCTGACTCCAGCTGAAGATGGTCGAGGATCAATCTGATTATTTGTAGTGGAATTGATCCTGCTGATCCTGGATTCATTAACTGTGGTATCGAAACCTGTATTATCTTAAAGCATCTTATAAACCTGAAATCACACATTGAAAAATTCATTTTTATAAATTTAAAACAGTAAAACGAGAATGAGACAGTTTATCAGGTAGAATTTAGATTCTGTGACTGAAAAAAGCAAAAGAAATGAAACAAAAAATCTGATTTTCATAATAAAGTTTGGATCTCTGAGGATCAATGCGTGTTTGTTGGATCAAAGTCAGTATTTGATGTGAAAATATTGGTTATTAATTACTTCCCAGCAGACTCACATAGACACATATTTGTGAAGTGTGTTTGTGTTTGTGTAATCTCACATTAATTCATGTTTGATAATTAAATCCAGTGGAAGTCAGATGAAAAGATTCCTCTGCTGCTCCTTCAGGTTGTTTTTCCTTTAATCGTTCGTATGTTTTGTATTGTTTGTTTGCTGCTAATTTTTTAATTAAAGATGCTGATTTTACCTCCAGCAACAGTCGCTGATTTGCATTTCTGAGGCAGAAAAAACTGTTTTCGTAGAATCTGTGTTTGAGAGGAAAGTCGAGCTCCATCAGCTCCGACTGAAAGAGACGGAAAAGAAGACAAATTAAAGTTCCTTTAAAAACTGATCAGCAGAAATTTTAATCCTCGTTTTTAATTAAAATCTGGCATGTTTGTTAAATATTTGATCTCTACGTGTTTGTTCCTGCTGATTTATGACGCTGAAACATTCATGTTTTGGCTGAGTTTGAACTCAACAAAATTAAACTTACCAGGAAACATATTTTCTGTCAGAAAATCAAAGCTGTGATTGATTAATTGATCAGTGAACTGTGTGTTTCACAGTGTGTTTCTGTCTGTGCTCGGTGGCAAACACTGGACGGAGTGTGAGGCCACGAAACACACATGAGCTGAAACAAACAACAGTCTTTTCCTGCAGACTGAGAGAGGAAACTCTCCTCTGAGAGTAAAGCTTGAAATTTATTATCGTTCAGTAATAATATTGATAAGAACATTAGCCTGTTGTACAGCTTTAATGTTTATTAGCCATAAAAGATTAAATACGGTGCAAAGAGACTAAAGACTGTTTGGTAAAAGAGGAAAGAGTGAAGATTTATGACTTGATTCATCTGATGATCATAAAGACGAGAGAGGCTGCAGTCTTTCTCTCCCTCCTCCCCTGACGGTGCAAAGCATGCTGGGACAGCACTCGTGAACCACATGCTGATTTGTTAAACATGTAGGAGGAAGGCGGCACCAACAACTGGCCAATCAGATCGCCAGCTGCAGAGCAGATCATCGGCTACGAACCAAACTCTGTTTAAAAAAATGACATTTAAAGATAAAGATGATTTATCGTTTAAAAGAAACGCTTCAGATTCAGAGTCTGGTGGCGATCGACGAGATCCAAGCCTGAAGCCTGTCAGCTGCAAGCAGAGCAGAGTTTCTGTCCGAACTCAGTGTGGACTGCCTGTCTGTCTGCCTGTCTGCCTGTCTGTCTGCCTGTCTGTCTGTCTGCCTGTCTGTCTGTCTGCCTGTCTGTCTGTCTGTCTGTCTGTCTGCCTGTCTGTCTGCCTGCCTGCCTGTCTGTCTGTCTGCCTGTCTGTCTGTCTGTCTGTCTGCCTGTCTGTCTGTCTGCCTGTCTGCCTGTCTGTCTGTCTGTCTGCCTGTCTGTCTGCCTGTCTGCCTGTCTGTCTGTCTGCCTGCCTGTCTGCCTGTCTGTCTGTCTGCCTGTCTGCCTGTCTGTCTGTGCGTCTGTCTGCCTGTCTGTCTGTCTGTCTGTCTGTCTGCCTGTCTGCCTGTCTGTCTGTCTGCCTGTCTGTCTGTCTGCCTGTCTGCCTGTCTGTCTGCCTGTCTGTCTGCCTGTCTGTCTGTCTGCCTGTCTGCCTGTCTGCCTGTCTGTCTGCCTGTCTGTCTGTCTGTGTGTCTGTCTGCCTGCCTGTCTGCCTGTCTGCCTGTCTGTCTGTCTGTCTGTCTGCCTGCCTGTCTGTCTGTCTGTCTGTCTGTCTGTCCAGCCTGAGGCTTTGAGTCTCTCTGTAGGCTAAAACAGCACAGAAAGCTGCAGAAGCTTTAAAGACGATTCATCGAGGACGTCTCACTCTGTCTGAGACCTTCAGCGTTCCCACATCCAGTCTCTCATCTGACATCTAGCGGCAGGTTCAGGAAACACCTGCAGGTGTGTTCTCCACTTACTGTTTTCAGTTTATTTTTCAGTTTTCTTTTCATAAAACATGCTGCTTCATAAGTTCTAATATGTCAGTAATGTGTGTTTACTGCCCCCTAGAGGACAAAAAAGTAGAGTGCTGTTTTAAAGGTTAAAAAGTTTGATCGAACTCAACGTCAGTCAGCTGGCAGATGAAGAATTTAAATATAGCCACATTTAACCAGCACATGAAAATGTGACATGGATGGATGGATGGATGGATGGATGGGTGGATGGATGGGTGAGTGGATGGATGGATGGGCGGGTGGATGGATGGATGGATGGATGGATGGATGGACGGATTAATGGATGGATGGATGGATGGGTGGATGGATGGGTGGGTGGATGGGTTTAATGGGTGGATGGATGGGTGAGTGGATGGATGGATGGATGGATGGATGGATGGATGGATGGATGGATGGATGGGTGGGTGGATGGGTATAATTGGTGGATAGAAGGGTGAATGGGTGGATGGATAGGTGGATGTGTGGATGGGTGGGTGGGTGGTTGGGTGGATGGATGGATGGGTGGATGGATGGGTGGATGGGTTGATGGATGGATGGATGGATGGGTGGATGGATGGATGATGGATGGATGGATGGATGGGTAGATGGGTGGATGGGTGGGTGGATGGATGG
>JAQMCX010000001.1:30452655-30463339 GCA_029814765.1 Acanthurus leucopareius
CACAAGCCTATATTCACAAGGGCTGAACCATGTGGTGGGATATAAGTTTACACACACACACACACACACACACACACCACACACAGACTGCTTGATGCATACATATACGTCCTGAGGTCTGCCGATCGAGCACCTTCCGTCCTTTAATCCTGTTAGTGGGAGACGGGGGAGTCAAGGGGGAGAGGGAGGTGAGGTGGTGTTGATGTGTGTGTGTGTGTGTGTGCATGTGTGTGTGTGTGTGTGTGTGTGTGTTGGGATGAGGGGCAAAGACAAGGAACGGGGGGAGTACATGGGACACAAAGACCCCCTCCGACCCACACCAGCTGGAGCCCTTTGGTATATGTGAGACCTGAATACCCTCTCTTATGACACACAAACAGTATATTCATTCATTCACTCACTCACTCATTCTTTCATTCATTCATTCATTCATTCATTCATTCATTGCATGTCAGGTTTTGGTTCAGTTGCCTCTGTGGAGTCCACTGCTAAAAGCTGCAGACTCTCATGTAAAGCAGAGATTTGATACAGTCAACAAAGTCGACTTTACTAGAATAATAATTTAACACAGGACTGAAATATGAGGCAACTTTCCTGAAGTCTGAACCTGATTTAAGGGGAAATTTCAAGTCAAAAACTCTCACAAATACTCGTTCGAAGACTCTTTATTTTTCATCAGGTGTGAAGTTATTGTCCTGGTTCAAACCTGAATTTCAATCTCAGTATTTTCTTCAACACCTCGTTGTTGAGCAAGCAACTTTTAAATAGTGCTGTTTGAGGCTGCAGGGATTGTGCAATATTTCCATGAGTTTTTTACCACAGGGTATGTGCAATATGGCAATAAGTGCAATGTGCAATATGTGCAATGTGCAATATGTGTTATATATTTGTATGTGCAATATCTTGTAATGTGCAATGTTGACTATGTGCAATTCATTATGTTGTTTGTCTTATCACACTGTGGAGGCATGTTGTGCGCAGCATACGAGTCCAAAACAAATTTCCCTACTGGGACAATAAAGTGTATCGTATCGTATCGTATCGTATCGTATACGTCCATCTTCTCCTCTGTAAGTGTGACTCCGTCGAGCTGTGAGCATTAAAAGTCAAAGATAAGAAGAATCCAAACACCTGCTTTGTTCTGCTGCTGATCAGCGAGTCAGATGAGATGAAAATGGGGATGAAATGTCTCTCAGCATCTGTGTCGTCCTTGTTGTCATGATCCTGTGTGTCTTGCCATCCTCTCGTTCTTCTGTTTTTCATCTCATGTTGTTGTCACTCTTGTCTTCTGTTCGTAAGTCGTATCATTTCTTGTTTTTGTCTGTCTTCTTGTTTTTCTTGTCCTCTCTGTCATTCATCTCTCATGATCATTCCTGTTGTCTCCTCCTCTGTACTGTCTCTAGCACACTTCCTGTCCTGGTCTCGTTGTCTCTTTGTGTCATCCTGTCTGTCTCACATCAACATCTCTGAAGTCACATGTCTTCTCATGTCTTCCTGGTCTTTTCCTCTTGTTGTTCTTTGTTGTTTCTTTCTCACCATCGTTGTCTTCATCCGTCCCTCGCTGTCCTCTCATGTTGTCCTCCGTGTGCTCTCCTTGTGTTGAGTTTTCGTCCTTGTTGTCTCACCTGGTCGTCGTCTCATTGTCTTCCTGCTCATCTTCTGTGAATCTGTGTGTGTTTGACAGAAACCTGGCTTGTTGTCTGAGTCCAGCGAAGCTTCGTCCACAAACAAAACACATATTAGCATTAGAGAGCAAACTAACATATTAGTGTGCAGCTCATCTGATGGGACGAGCAGCTCGGCACAATCAGTCATCCGGCGGGGGGACAAACACAATTACAGGGAGGCGATAACAGAGTGCAGAGGCAGAAAAAAGAGGAACTCGTGACCTCTGCATCGCAGCTCTGTTTAAATGTTTGATGTCTCATTGAATTAGTATCACAGTGTGAAAGACAAAGCTAATGGAAATGAGCCAGAGACGGGCCGCACTGCTGATTGGGCCTCATATAATTAGAATAATATCACGTCCGGCGTTAATAACAAGGAGAGGAAATAAATAACGGGGAGATCAGTTAATAGCCACGGCGCTAAAATGGCTGCGTTTTAAATATGCCGAGGCCAGCGCTTCTTTCTGTTTACTCATGGGCCGCTGATCGTCTGAATATTGATGTGGCGGAGCGATCGGCGGTGAAGGATCCTCGGCTCTCGGCTGCCGGGCGGGGGGGCTTTCTCATCCTGATTATTCATCTTGATAAATACATAAGGACGAACAAAATTATGGCTGTTTTTCAGGCGGCACTGGTTTATACTGGGTGTGAATTAAGTCTGCTGATGGATGGGAGCTGCAGCTCTGAGAGGCAGAAACGCTGCCTGCTCGCACTTTACTTCGATTCTCTGGTTGATTTTCTGGGGCCACAAATATTCATTTACCTCCTGACAGGAAGGAAGATGATGTTTTGGTTTTTTTTTAATCCAAACATCCTGAGCAGTTTGGATTTTTTTTCCTCTCAGTGAAAAAATTATTTGTCATTTTGAGGAAATTCTCGTAAACTGGAAACGAAAAGAGACTAATTTTGACTCTCAGAATAATTTAACAGACTGAAGTTTTTCTGTTATTGAGTTTATTATCCTGTTTTTTCTCTCCTTTCTTTATTGAGAATGAAGGAACTGATGAAGGTTTCAGACTTTCTGTCACCTTTAATCAGTAGATGCCAGCTAAAAGCTTAAAATATGGTTTTATTTAATTCACAGAAATGATGAAATCAGTGTTTGTCTGTTTATTAATTATTATTGTTCTGCCTTTTCTTTGTTTCTCCTGTTCAATCAGACAAAATTTTAATATTTTTACATCTTCTGTAAACATATTCCAACTTCATTAAATGGACACATTTCTGCTAGAGAATTGTTTTGGTAAAATAAATTTAGTTCATCAAACAAATAAAATTGATATTTTAAAAAGCCATAAACTGAGAAATGTGGTTTATTTTTAATGGTAAGTTTCTGTTTCTGTGACATTTTAATGTAAATCTGCAGTAAAGGGCTGTTTGAGGGAATCCGGACGGTGAAAACATATCAGTGACTTTATGTTCGAGCTCAGAAATTCTCTCCTGATATTTTCACTTTTGTGTCGTCACAAATGAAAAATGATATGAAAGTTGAGGAAACGCCATCTCTGATGCATCAGTTTTATCTGAAGCTGTTTCATCCTGAAACGTGACTCTTCTTCTCTTCCTCTGCAGCTCTCTCAGGTAAAATAAGGTGTGTCGGAGTGTGTGTCAGAGTGTGTGTCGGAGTGTGTGTTCATGTGAGAACCAGTGAGCGTATAAAACCGGCGAGAGGAGCCTCATTAATGTCACATCCTGCAGCGACGCCACGACAGCACGACCTGCTGGCTTCAGGCAGCTGATTGGCACACAGAGGCACTCTGGGTAAAAAAAGAGGAAACGAGAGGGGACGTGAACATCCATCGCACTTCAAATATTATCTCACCATGTCGGGGCTGATGGAGCGCCGGGCCGCGGCGTTCGGCCTGCCGACGCTCTCATCATCCATCTGCTGAGTGAACAAGGTCTGAGACTCCATTACTCCAAATCTACTTCCTGCTTCCCTGATCCAACACACATTTGAATCAATCAACAGAGTGAATTCTGATCACAGCGTTATGGATTATGAGGAGCGAAGGTTGACGCTCAGAAACTGAGCCACAGCCAGCAGAGAGCGTCAGGTGACGTGGCGAGATAATAACTCCTCCATGGGATTAATCCAGACCTCAGCGGCAGGAGAGGAAGACGACGGCGGCGCCTGGTTGATGACTTCCTGTTAATATTCCTGTACGCTGTGAAGGCGGCGATCTTGAATTGTTCCGCTCAGCGTTGAATTAACCCGTCATTCCTCCCAGCGCCGCGAGAGACGACCTGCCGGGATTAAAGAAACACTCATCACATGAAACACACACTCCTGCTCCCGCTGTGTGTGAGAACACACTTCCTGTCTGCAGTGTCACTGCATGTAGGATCGGCCGCCATGTTTCAGACGTGTGTGTGAAGCGTGTGTGCGTGTGTGTGTGTGTGTGTGCGTGTGTGTGCAGAGCTGAGTGTGTCATCAGAAGTTTTTAACAGAATTTCAACCTTTGAACAGAACTGTGACACAAAGTGCCTGAGTTTACAGAAAAACCAGATGAACAGAAACATTTACGGAGAAGAATCAGTTTGATTGGTCGATCTGGTGATACAAAGGTCAGAGAGGTCGTCTGAGTCAGCAGCTGTTGTCAGGACGACGCTTCCATCCACACTGAAACATCCCAACATCTGTGGGACGGATCGTGATGAAATGTGGCTCAGACATTCTTGTTCCTGTCAGGATGAACTGAGACAACTGATTGTCTGTTTTTTTCTCTAGCGCCACCACCAGGTCAGAGTTTTAATCTGATGAACTGACGATTCAGACCACATTTCCATCAGTCAGTTCAGTGAAACTTCAGCTGCTGTTATCTCAGGACACAAGAAACAGAACCGGATGTTTCCACAAACTGCTGACTGACACAGATCCTCTGTGGGAAGAAGAAACATCACATTTGAGTCTTGAACATTTGGTCTCTGAGGACTGAAAACTGTCTGATCTGACCAACAGTGCATGAAGTGACTCGAGGTTAATGATGTTTAAAACTCTAAAAGTCTCAGTAAAAATCTCAGTGCTTTTAGATCAGTTTGGTCCAATTAATCTCAAGCTGATAAGTGAATAAAATCCTGACTCATGATGTTTTTAACAGTCAGCTTCTTCCCTCTTTGACCTCAGAAACTCTGCACAATCACATTTTCTCTCAGTTCAAATGAAATAAAAGTCAAAATAAAAAAAACACTCAGATCTCCTCGGATGATTTCAGCTGCCGTCTCCATGTGTGAAAAAGAGCAGGCGGTGTTTTCATTTCCAAGAACTACAGGGAGACGAGATTAAAGAGCTCAAACTTCAGTCTTTTATGTTTGAAGCACTTTGCTAATTAGCGACGCGGCAGCGAGGAGAGACGATGAAAACGTTTCTGTAAACGGAATCAAAGTGAAAACAACAGAGTCAATGAACAACACCCCCCTCCCCACACACACACACACACACTAACACAACCCTGCCCCCCCAGGGGGAGCTGAGGATCGCTTCATTACACGTCGATGGAGATGATGCAAGCAGCTGCACATTAAACTGCACCACACTGCAAAAAATATACATTTTTTCTCTTTAAAATCAGCAGGCTCAGTTCACTTCCTGTTTCCCGAGGAAGTCAAACTGAATGTAACACTTGATGGACGGCGTTTTCCAAATGCGAAACTCTTAATGTAAATATGTCGATGAGATGATCATCATTCTGCCGCATGCATCATTCACACAATGAACCTCCTTTGACTCCATGTTTGTCTGAAGCTTCTGTCCGTTTGGACTCACGTTTCGTTCAGCGACGTCTGAATGTTGGTCACCTCAGTTTGAGATTAACCGGTTCAGATTTTCTGTAGAAACTTCTCAACACGTTGGTTTAAAGGCTGAGGGTCAAAGGTCATCGTTGGCCTTAGAAACGGCAGCTCATTGGCTGATAAAGAAGCAGAGATGGTTGTTTCATCTGAACCTCAGAGAGACATGAAGACACGAAAAGATTCTCCGTGTTGTTTCAGGCTGAAATGACACTAAAAGTGAGTTAATAACGAAGAGATCAGCTGATTGGTCTGATTAGTCTGAAAACAGCAGCAGGTTTTCACAGCGTTTCTCTGTTTCCTGCAGTTTGCAGTTTGAGCGCCGCAGCCTCCAATAACACAAACGCTGTAAAGCAGCAGAAGAAGAAGCAGCACATGTTTAATTCATCGACCTGCACGTCCCTCAAGTTAATTCCGCCGCGGGCAGTGTTTATTTCTGCTTTGTACTTTTGTTTAAAGCCAGTTGTTGACAACTCTTGAACATGTCAAACTATCACCGCTAATAATTGCTTAAGGAGCTGGAACTTTCTGCAAATGTTGGTTCCAGCACAAAACACTCCTCCTCCTCCTCCTCCTCCTCCTCCTCCTCCTCTCTCTCTCCTCGCTCCTGAAAGTCTCTCAGATGAATTTTTGATTTTTTCCTCCTCAACGCTCGACTCTCAGCAAAAAGATTCCCTCTGTAATTCAAAGCGATGGCTGCGAGAGAAAGAATAAAAAAGAATAATGTAGCGCCGCCGCCGCTGCTGCCGCTGCTCCTTCTTCTTCTGAGAGCAGCTTTCATTCTGTTTTTTTTGTCGTGTTCGGTGAGAAAAAACTGTCAAGTGCTGCTCTTTTTCTTTCTTTTTTGATTAGTTCAGTTTCTTCTCTCCCTCTCTGGCCTTTTGTTCTTGACCCAGGAATCCTAAAGAGGCTCCTTCTTCTTCTGTGGTGGAGTTGGGAATAATAATGTTATGCTGAGGAAGATGAATCGGTACAAGCGGCGGCCCCGGGCGATGCACACCTCTCTCTTTGGGTCAATGCCATTTCTCTTCAGATCGCGACGCCGCCACTCAACTGGAGCTGCCAGTTGATTAATCCCAATTAGACAGGCTGTCACTTTCCTGCAGAGAGGGAGGGAGGACGGCGACGGTTTCCTCTCCTGAGCAGCTCCGACGGAGGCAGAGGAAGAACAGGAAGGAGGATTTTACCACCCGTCTGTCTGTGATCTGTCTGTCTGTCAGTGTGCAGAGAGACAGACAGACAGACAGACAGACAGATGCAGGAATAATGAGTCTCTCTCAGAGAAATCACTCGACTCGTCTGACAGGAAGGAGATTCTGCAGAGTTTTAAACATCGTTCTGTCTGTTGGTGTGGACGAAACAGAAACATCATGTGTTCACCATCATTCATGTGTTCACTCGGCGTCAGCGAACGCCTCAAACGACTTTTAATACAGAGCAAAGAGAGAAAAATAAAACAGCTCAGATGGAAAAAAAGGAGGAAGAAAAGACGTCACATTGAAGCTGTTTGATTCGAGGCCTCAGTTTGACATCAAACAGCAAAACACAGACTTCCGTACATCATTATTATTATTATTATTATTATTATTATTGGATTAATTAGCACATTATTTAAGCCGTTCTTGTTTTTAAATCTTTTTTTTAATCTTCATTACATGTTTGAAAGTCTGACATCATCTGTATGATGTTTTTTATTTCTTTAAAAAGTTATTTAACAAAGATAAAAACAAATTAATTACTTAATGATAATAAATAATATTTTGGACCTCAGAAGAAAAAGAAATGATAATTTAAAGTTCAGTCGATGAGTTTGTCTTTCAGAAAGCTGACCTGAGATCAGATCACACCTCTGCAGTCCACAGTGATCAAAGTGAACTGGTTTAAACTGGGATCTGTTGGTCACCAGTATGATCAGCTGATTTAACTGTTTGTGTTCCTGTTTGAATCTGCTGATTTACTTCTGTTCCTGTTGTCTGATGATTTCTGGTCTGATTGAACTCAGAAGAATCTTTGTCTCTTCTGGTTGAATCATCGTTCAACATTTTGTTCTTCATGAACAAAACGAAACCTTCAAACGAAACCTGTTCATAGGATTTGGTGCAACCCGAGATCATTGAAGAGCGTTTAGAGACACAACGAGGTCATGTGACCAAGTCGAGCTGCAGGAACCGACGAGAACGTGAAGAAACCGAACGTGTCATTAACAAAGAGAAGAAATGTCCCGAAAAGACCCAAGAAAAGTACAAGTGCCTCAAACTTGTGTTGATGTGTAATACTTGTACTTAAACACAGAGTAAATGTACTCAGTTACATTAGCAGATCACAGTGGACGGATATTAAACTGATCTCTCGGAGATGAAATCGGTTGTTTCTCTCTGTTGTTTTGCAGGCGGATCAAACCGGTTTCACCTGCAGCTTCTGTTTCCTCGAAGCACCTTTAACCTGCTGCTGTTCGACATCAGTCGTTTTGTCTGCGAGCGGCCATGTTGCTCGCCGTTTATTCGCCGTGTTGTCTATCGTTTTGTCTTCTTGTAATGAACTCAGTGAAGAGCGGCAGCGTCTCCTGACGGCTCAGAGGTTAACTTTAATGCTCCCTGTTGTTCCTCTGCTTTCTGCAGGCTGTAAACAACCCGCCGCCACTCAGAGTCTTTATATTAGAGCCCATTAAATATTCATGCAGCTTCTTCTGTGAGCAAAGTGTCAACAGGGCGTTTTAACGGCAAACATACGGCAAATATTGAAAGCTGCAGTCAGACACGTTTTTATGGGAAAATGTGGAAACTTTCAGGAGGTTTTTAGAAGGTTTGATTCAATAAATGTCTCAGCATGAGGTGATTAGACAGACAGACAGAAAGATGGTCGACATGTCGGACTTTGCTCACGTGAGTCGACACAACAGGAATCATTTACAGACGACCGACGGTTCAAACATGACGGACACTGAGAGGTGAATGATTAGATTTGGGATCAGATGAAACCAGCATGAAGATGAAGTCGTCATGATGACACATCAGGTCTGTAAGAACCTGCTCTCAGTGAAGGTCTCTGGTTCAAAACCTGCTGATTCAGACTGAACGTGTAAACGCATGAGAACAGATTCAGACAGAACAAGTTTTAAGGATCCAGCCAGAACCACCATTAAGCAGATTGAAGTCCACCTTAAGAAGGATGCTGCGCTGACTTCATCACTGAGAACAAACAGCACTTTAGGAAACGAGGTGGCGCCTCTGATGAATCTGCCGCCGCGTCCAGACGGCTCATTTTGGTGGCGATGGCCCGGCGTTATGGCCGCCATCATCAGATTAATAACCTCCACTCTGGACCGGTGCGGCGATTCAGCCACGGGTTAATTAAACATTTACATATAGATGCCCAGCTATCTGTTGTAGCGGGAGATAATTTATACCATCAATATGCACTTTAATCAGAAGCTGCAGGAGGGCGCGTGTTAGCGTGCTCCGTGCTAATTGGCACCATGCTGGCTGCTGTTTTGGAGCTCAGAGACAAACTGAGTTCACACTCTCAACTCTCACTGTTTCCTCTGTAATGTGCTCCTGTTTCCTTCTCCGTCTTCCTGATCTGTGCTCTTATTCTGACGGGACTCTCTTCATCCCCCTCGTGCCCCCTGAATGAACCAAAACGAGTTATTTTATACATTTAATGTCTTGATTTGTTCATTAAGTCCAGATGAATTCTTCATTAAGTTGTCACAGCAGTGAGGGTTTGTATTGGAGGTTTTTATGGGTTGATACATGGAGGCTCAGTAATTAAGGGAGTTTTTGTGGCTTTTTGTGCAGGTTTACAGGCTTGTTAATGAGCTATTTATAACGACACGTTAAATGGCTCCTGAATTATTTGATAATTAAAGCCAGTCAGTTTCTTTAGTCCTCTGCTGTTTGCTGTCACACTCTGAACTCTTAATAACCTCAAGAAGAAGAAGAGTTTTGAAAAAAGGATTTTAACAGCAGATTCCCGTCTGTCTGATTTCTGTGTTTGTCACAAAGTTAACTTTCATAATTTCTGGGTTTTTGTTACGACAGTAAAATATCTCAACAGCTACTTAATGTACCGAGTTTAGTTGAGACATTAAAGTTTCCTTCAGGTTTCTTCCTGCAAACTAATGAGCTTTAATATGTTTAGTGCTAACTCATGTTAGCATGCTAATATGCTAAGCTAGTGATAACAGTAAACATTAAACCCGCTAAAGATCAGCATGCTAGCATTGTCATGTGAGTATTTTAGCATGCTAACATTAGCATTTAGCTCAAAGCACCGCTGTTGTTAGCATGACTGTGGACTTAGCAAACATCATTGTGTGTGTGTGTGTGTGTGTGAATGAGTCAAAGTAAACTACAGTGTGTTTTCATGGTAATAAAGGAACATGTGACCTCTGTGTGTCCTTGAGTTCGTCCTCACGTCAATTAAAAGGATAAAAGAGCTAAAACAACAACAACAAAAAAATAAATAAAAACAAGTCATACTCATCAGTCTCACACTCCTCCTTCATCTCCTTCATCTCCTTCTCTTCTCTTCTTCTCTTCCTTTCTGCCCAAACCTCCACAGGTTTTTATTTTTTCTTCTCTCCTCTTTTACTCCCCCTTTTTCTTCTTCTCAGAAACCTGAAGAGGACAAACATGAGGAGAACAAATGGATGGATTTCAGAGATGGATGATCACTTTGTTTCTTCTCAGAAGGTTAAAAACCAAACAGATTCAGACGGGATGACTGTGGCCCAGAGTTCAGACTGTCAGGCTCACAGGTTGACGCTAACAGTCACCTGTTGAGTCTCACAGCACTTTAACATGAAGAGGAACAACAACAAACCTCAGTCTGAAAACAATCAGAATCTGCTGAGTCAGATTATTTAAGGAATAAAACAGAGTGATCAGAACGTGAACATCAGCCTGCTGTGATACTGAGACACTGAAAACATTCACACAAAAAATTAACTCAGGTCAGAGTACAAGTACAGCTTAAAAAGTATCAGAGTACTTGTTCCTTAAAAAATACTTTCTGTAACTGTGCATCACCTGCAGTGAGTTACCTCTGAATTTAGGCTTAGAGAGGGTTTCAGTCAGGCGTTTAGTTGTTGTTGTGTGTGTGTGTGTATGTGTGTGTGTGTGTGTCTGTGAGTGTGTGTGTGTGTGTGTGGTGTGTGTGTGAGTGTGTGTGTGTGTGTGTGTGTGTGTGTGAGTGTGTGTGTGTGTGTGTGTGTGTGCTGATGAAAT
>JAQMCX010000001.1:30465623-30492437 GCA_029814765.1 Acanthurus leucopareius
TCCTCCTCCCCCTCCCCTCTCCTCCTCTTTCTCATCCTCCACTTCCTCCTCCATCCCCCCTCCTCCTCTGGGACCCCAAAAAACAAACACAAACACTTTGCTATCAAACAGCCTGAACACCTCACTTCCATCACACACGACTCTTAATGTGAAGGAGTGTGTGCACACAAACACATTAGAAACAAACACACTCACTCACACACACACACACACACACACACACACACACACACACACACACACACACACACACACACTTCTTTTAAAGCAAACAGAGAATTAAAACCCGCTTTCTTTAAACATCAGTAACTATGAGCTGAAAGTCTGAACCTTCAGTTTCTTTTCTTGCTAAAACTGCAGATTAAAGTTCCTGAAATGAGACAAAATATATTTTATGTCAAGTTGAACAAAGAAGCGCAAGATGTTGACATTAATAATTAATTGGATATTTAGTTCTCTATATGCAAATCCACAAAACCTCCAAATTAAACCACAAAATGCAAGATGTGTTGCAGTGTTTTTCATCTGATGCTGCTGTTCTTCAGGTGTCAGACAGGTGAGATCAGAGTTTCAGTCTGATTAAAGTTCTGACCAACAGACAGCAACAATAAACATTATCATGTTAAATTATAAATGATTATTTACAAGTTTGACACACAAAGTCACAAATACACATCAAGACACATCAGCTGTGAGAATAAAAACAATGATTATTTAAAATGTGACTTTACAGATAAAATTATTCTGTTTATTGTTAAATTCACTGAATTGTGTTTACTGAAAAAAAAGTTGTTAAATTTTGACTTTATTTGTAATTATGAAAAAACTCACAATCATGAGACACTAAAATGTAATTTTGCCTCGAAATAAAAAATGTCCAGCATTCTTTGTCCTCTTGTTTGTACCTGTTTTTTGGCCCTAATGAGCCTCCGTACAGTTCGGTGTTTGTGGTCAATAAAGTCGAAAGTGCTGCAGACGAGTCAACAGCTCAAGTTTTTCCTCCAGTAAACAACCTCAATGAGACAAACTGCTTGAGAAGCTGCTTGCTGTTAATTTATGGAGCTCAATAGATATTTAATGTAGCATGTTATGGTACTTGGGCTTTTATTACTGAGCTTAATTGCTTTTTTGTCCTTTGTTTTCTTTGCAGAGCAGTCAGCAGACAGCCAGCAGGCTGCAGAGCTGCACGTCACCGCTGGATGAACGGCTGAGTTCAGATAGTTTGGCTGGAGGTGAAAATCACTGCTGTGGAGCAAAAAACATGAGAAAATGTCCCATAATTAACATTTTTACTGCAGTAAATGTAAACGTTAGCAGTAAAGTACTCAGGAGTTTTTGTTCAGTTCATTTTAATTCATTACTGTCAGATATTAAAAGATAGTTTTGTGGGACTGAATAAGATAAAGTGTTCAAATGCAAAGCGCAGCATGTTTATCCTTCAGGAACAAAGTCACATTTTAAATCTGCTGCACTTTGACCTGATGAAGCTTCGGACAGGAAGCTCTGAGCTCCAAAAAAAGGATCCTGTCTTTCATCAGGCAGGATTTCTTTCTGTTAAGGAGGACTGCTGACTTTGCCGACCACCTTAACAATGATGTTCTGTCTCCTTTTGTTTTGGACAGTCAGGTACCAGGATCCTGACAGAAGGAGACATCATGGTCACCGGGACCATGATGCTTTCAGGGACCCATGAAGGATTGTGGTCATGTGGTTAAAACAGTGGGTTAAAAGCTTCTCCAACACGAACACAAACCTGAAGTTCACATGCAGCCTTCGTGGTTCCTGTTAGTTCTTCAGCTGGTTGTGATGTTTTTCCTCTGCAGCTTGAAGCTTCTGCATTCATTATTTGACGCTTTAAGTGACTTTAAATGTGCTTTTCTGTTTTTATCATCCATATTTCTGATGTGCTGATTTGTGTTTTCTCTCATTTTCATTAGAGGATTTAATTTATTCTCTTATTTCAGCAGGGCTCGTCAGAGTTGCTTTCATCCGACTGAAGGCAGAACAAAGAGGAGGGAGGACTGTGTTTGTCACAGTCAGCTTTAATTAAGATTAATTGCGTACCTGTGACGAGTCCTCCGGCGGCGTTGAGCCTGGACGCTGCTGGCTGAGTGACATCACACCACGGCGGCTCTTCAGGAAGCTGGTGGGGTTTTAAACACTGATGAGAGACGTTTTAGTTTGTGAACCGAATCTATAGATTTTAGTTATACATTGATTTATCATGTGTCACTTCATGCATATGAACATTTATCAGTATTTTCATTCCTAAATCAAATAAAATTAAAATAAAATCACAACATATTTTACTATTTTTCAGCCAACTGAACAAATTTTTTTAACCTTACAGTCATTTTCAGAGTCAAAACTCACGTTCTGAATGAATGAAATCAGTTTGAAAACCACAGAAAAACTGCAGAACTTCACTGAGAATCAGCATGTTTTTAAGTTTCTTCAGTGTCAGAGTAATCCAGTGTCAGAGTAATCCAGTATCAGAGTAATCCAGTGATAGTTGTGTGAACAACCATGAAAAAGCTGTAAACAGGAGCTGCAGCTCATTCAGTCACTGTTTCTGGAGACAGTTTGGGTAAATGTGACACATACAGGCTGAAAAACAGAACTTCTCACTTCTTCATACTTCCTGTTTACATCCCCCAAAGCATGATGGGAACCGTAGTACCAAACATACAAAAAAAGATCACTGAAAGACAAAGAAAAGTTACTGGAAGGTTAAAAATCCAAAAAACAGTTTTCACTTTTTTAAGTCAAAAACATTTCTGAGGCTCAAAATGTTTCAGTAATTTTCTTACATTCTAATTTCTCCTTTAATTATATGAAGGTTTAGTTTTGAAAACATTTTGATACAAAACTAATATTCAAAACAACCTTTTTAAATGATTTTTTTCTGAAAACAGCGATGAAACACCTGTCTCATGTAAATAAAGAGAGAACAAAAGAGCAAAAATCGCCTTTGGATAAATTAATTCTTTAATCTAAAAAAAAAATAACATTAAAAATCAGATTTTTTTTGTGAAATTTCGTATCTGGAGAACATTTTTTTATCCCTTAAAAAAGGAATTTCCTTGCATTTGTTTCCGGTGGGTGAGCCGTCACTGCAGCTCATTTCCCACTGAGAATAAACGGGCCGGCGATGGAACATTTCCCATGAGTCCGTCTGTCTGTCACGGATGGAGTGGCGGCTCGGAGCAGACCCGTCCCATCTTAATCTGTTCTGCATGCTAAGCAGAGCCCCCTCCCCTCAGATTGTTATAAATGCTGTTTATGGTCTTGCTATGACAACTGTGAAGGGCACGACGGAGGATTTATCACAGGATTATCTCCTCAACCAATGAAGAGGCGGGACGCGGTTGTAAATGACCCTGCAGGGTAATAAAAGGAGATGCTGCTCCACGGGGACAATAGGAGGAGGAGGTGTTATTATTATTAATAATAATAATAATGCTAATAATGTCAGAGACAGACAGATAAACTCACTTTCGTTCAGTCATGTTTGTTTGTATTTGTTTTGTATTTAAGTGTCATTGATTTTAACGGAGGACTTGGTGGATATTTTCAGGGTTGCAGACGTAGAAACTATTAAAACATGACGAGTAGAAATAAAAAAACACATTAAATAAATACAATAAGAACATACAGAATATGAGAGAGCCAGTTAGAAATGAAATAAAGAAAACTATCATGAATCTTTAAGATAAGATGAACTTTATTGTCCTGAAGGAAACGATTTGTGCCAAAACTCAGCTGCACATCAGAACATGCCTGACACACATTTAGGGGACCAACATGCTCAGTGAACACAACGGGGTCAACAGAATTCTGCAGCTTTTTACAAGATAAATGAAATAAATATTAAACACACACATGGTTATAAATTAACACATAAAGGCACGTGGAATTAAAATTGCATTAAATACTGAAGCTGTAAGATTCACACAAACTATGAAAACACAAAAGATCACGAGCTGAGAAAATGTCTTTGTGTTTCGTCTTTGTCGACCTTTTATTTTTCAGTTTTTTAAGATGTCAAAAGCTGCTGAAAACACACGTGTGTGTAAACTGAAGCTAAATGACAGGAAAGGTTTGTTAACTGTAAAATCGTGTTTCAACACTGTTTAGATTTCAGATTTCAATCAGCTGATTGGCAGGAAAAAACGTGGATGTCAGCGAGACTTCCGCAGGAACTTTCATCTTTTTTAAACATATATTCATTGTATTTATTTTATACAAAAACATCAACACCTTGAACATGACAGAAATTAAACCAATAGTGATATAATGATACATTAAAAAAAATTAAAAAAACAAAACAACAATGACATAAATAAATAAATAAATTAATTAATTAATAAATGAACCTCAATAATGAGTCACAAAATTATTGTGCTAAAAGTAGCAGATACAAACTTCTAATAAATTACATAATAATATAAAGCATAGATATGAAAGTAAAATAAAAATAAACTTATACATGTACGTTCCCCGTAGTGAATGGAATCAGCCACTTAGCTCAGACGTTCACCATCCCTTTAATATCACCGTTCTTTATTAATTATAAAAACATCCTAAAAATGTTTTAGGATTCCGAAGCTCTTTTTTTTAAACTGTATATGTCAGTTTCTCAAGAGCCAAGCTTGAGGTTCAGTTAGTTAACCGGAAGTCAAAAGAGGGGCAACCAACATTCTTCCAACATAAAGCTACAGACCGTTTGGCCTGTAGTCAGCAAAGGTCAACCATTTTTCTCTCCTTAGCAGACGAAGACCAGTTGTCAGGACAAATTCCTAATATACATAACTTAAGACATGAGGGTGTCGGACAAGATGTAATTGCAGGAACTTTTTTAACCCCAGTGTGACGATTCGATTGGACGTCTCTGGACGTGGTGGCGTTTGCTGGATGATCTCAGCTCGCTGCATGAAAACACAGTCTGACAGGAAGTCTGGAGGCATCAGGAAGGTCAGAACATGAATCCATCAAGTCAGAGTCCACGAGAGAAAGAGTGAAGACTGAACCAGCTGAACATGTGATTAAACAGTGAGAACATGAACCTCAGACAGCTGGTTTGGAGGCCAACGTTGGTGAGCAGAAAACTGATCTGAGACAAACTAAATCAACAGTCAGTCGTCTGTCTGAATTTGTTTGGTCCTGAAAGTGCAGACTGCTCAGTCAGCGTTCAGCCTTCACACTCTGTGGATCTCAGATTCAGAGACAGATTCACCGAAAAGCCTCGATACTGAAAAATAGGTCAGGAACACACGGCTGTCTTCTGCCAAATGTCGAACATTTTAATGAGCCAAGAAAAGAGTCTCGTGTTTGACTTGTTATGTGGAGCATATGGCGGCTGGAAGGCGTGGCCCCGCAGTCCCCCAATACCAACGTCCCCCGGCCCCTGAGGGCCTCGGGGTGTCAGTTTTTAGAGCTCTGCCACTACAAAGACAGCAGGACTGCCAGTCATGTGTGAACCACTCTGTTAAACCGGGTTCAATCCACACATGCAAACACCGAAACCTGCCAACACGGAGACACGGAGGACACGGAGGACACGGAGAGGCCTCGTGTAGCACTCAGCTGCTGACAGAATAATTAAATAGATCTCAATAGGTAAGAATCCACCAGGCCAGAATCAGAAAACTCTGGAGTTTGAACTGGAGGCAGAAAAGATTATTTGACAGACAAAGATATAAATTCAGAATCAGAATCAGAAATATTTTATTGATCCCTGAGGGGAAATTGCCTTTAGTTACAGATGCTCCCATTCAAAGGTCTTATAAGAAGTAGGAAAGTATAAAATATATCATAAAATTTAAACATAAGTACTAATATAAAATA
This sequence comes from Acanthurus leucopareius, assembly GCA_029814765.1. Lineage (NCBI taxonomy): Eukaryota > Metazoa > Chordata > Actinopteri > Acanthuriformes > Acanthuridae > Acanthurus > Acanthurus leucopareius. The sequence continues at coordinate 30,471,471 of JAQMCX010000001.1, forward strand.
AATATATCAAACACTAAAATATAAATGTATATTTCGTTCTTGTATCTACAATGTGCTAAATAAAACAACAGTTTACCAACATTTGAATATAGAATATTGCACATGGATGTAGCTATTGCACATTATTAAGAGTCCAGAGTAAACCAATTGGCTCAGAGTGAGGAGCTGAAATTGAAATTGGTACCGTGTATCCCCCCCCCCGCCTTTTTTTTACATAGAAAAATAAAATTAGTACAAAAATAAAATGTGAACTCACTTTCAAAACACAAAATATTCAACAATATCCTGTTGAATCGAATCAGATTCTGGTTTCTGAGAATCAAAATGATCTAAATCTAATAATTTAAATGATCGTATCTTCATCTGGATCCAGTATCTACGAACAGTATTAAACAATGCCTTGTTCAACCCTACAATTCACCATTCAAATCTGTAAACAATCATTCACTACACAACATAACTTACACATCACAATAACAAAGCGAAACACCAATATTATTATCACTCAGTCCTTTCACTGACAGAAAAATGTCCCATTGATCCAAGTAAATGTCTTTCAAGTCAAGTCAAATAAAGTAATAAAAGTCAAAGTCTATAACTGGGCTTGAGCAAGTGGGCTGAGTGCAACAAAGGTGCTGGCCTCTGATTGGCTCTGAGCTTTCCAACTTCCCTTAGCTGGAAATCAGGAATCTTCACCAGGGATCATGAAATCTGGGTTGGCTCGCCGTCAACTTTCAGTCATTTCAAAAAACCTGACCTGTGTTCACTGACATGGCCAGAAATTCGTATTACACTTCATTAACTTTGCACTTCCATAGCAAAATATATCGTATAAACAGTACAACAAACATGTTTTTTAAATAACCTTACAATAAAAGGCAAGAGTAAAATGAAATTAAACTATTTCACCATTTTATAGCATGAAAATGTGTACATTTTTATTACAAAAATAGCAAACATTCTACAAATATCAGACAATATAAAATGAATAATAACACTGAACATGAAACTTTCTGATCTAAAAAAATAATAAATTGAAATATCAGTTAAACTAAAATAATCGCAAAAGTGAATTTGCACGGTGCATCCACATTAACCACAGTAGCTAAGCTAGCCACTTAAAACACTGAGCAATGAAACAGTCTTATCACTGCATTCCACATCTTTTACAGGTTAGCCGTCAACAGTTACGCCTTAGTTGAGCTCAAAAACAGCCAGCTACTCGCTCTAGTAGCTGCTAAACGCTAAATTCATCAGCTTTAGGTCACCTCATTTGTGCTCACTAACGTAGCCCAGCGCCTCATATCTCAGGCCTAAAGCATGGTAGCATAGTACTCCGTCGCCTCGGTTTAAGGCCTTCTCAAATTAGCCTAGCATTTTTATCGACTCACCAATTCCACGTTTTCTCTGTGACTCAATGTCTCAGATCAGATCACCGACACCTTCTCACTGTGAAGGAGGAGACCAAGTTCTCACTGCTGGTCTGAGATCTCCTCCATTTTTCATCCTACAGACACAGAGACTCCACCAGCCTCCTAAAGAACCTCCTTTAAGAAACCTACGACTCCTTCAAACATCCAGATAACCTGAACACATGCAGGAGAACCTCAGAGACTCTTGAAGAAAACTTGGAAACTCCAAGACTACAAAGAACCTCCTCAAAGATGCCTCACACTCCCCAGAACTCCTCAAACAAACTTGAAGAATGTTTTAACACCATAAAACTCGCAGACTGACACTTTAAACCTCCTCAGACCTTCAAACCCACAACCCGTCCAACATTTCCAGAACCTACTTATGGACATTTAAACACCCACACACCAAGAACCTGCATGGAGAACAAAATAAACCTCACCTACGGAGACACTTGAGGAACCCACAGAACCTGATGGAGACATCTCAAATATTCAAACTCCCACAGAACTTCCTCAAAAACTCCTGACCCACAACAATGACTGAAACCTCAACACTAAACCTTGAGAACCTGGTCAAGGACTCCTGGAACATTCCCAAACCCCTTGGATCTTCATAGAAAACTCATCATCCAGAGCTGTTTCACTGCTTATTGATCATTTCTCTGCTTTGTTTCTCTTTCTGTTGCATTATGGGAGATCAATGTCCAAATCAGACTCTCAAATCCTGTGATTTTAGTCTTTATGATGTTATAAGAACTTTATTCTGTCGTTTTTAATTATTTGGCACAAATAAGGTGAATTAGTCCTGTTTTTTATCCCTTTGCATCGTTACCTAAACATGAAGTTCACAGGCTGAACTTCAGAGACCAAACTGTGAAAACGGCAGATTAAACAGCAGATTAAACAGCCGGACTGGAAACCAGCAGCCGAGGAGAGAAACAAAGCAGCCGCCTCCCTGGAGACCGAAGGATAATCCTGCAAACGCTTAAACTGCTCATTACATATTTAATGAGCTCAAAGACAGAACCGCAGGGACTGATACAGAGGAGGAGCAGAGAGGAGGAGAGGAGTGGAGGAGGAGGAGGAGGGAGGAGGAGAGGAGGAGGAGAGGGGAGGAGAGAGGAGGAGAAGGGAGGAGGAGCAGAGAGGAGGAGGAGAGAGGAGGAGGGGAGGAGGAGGAGCAGAGAGGAGGAGAGAGGAGGAGGGGAGGAGGAGGAGCAGAGAGGAGGAGAGAGGAGGAGGGGAGGAGGAGGAGAGAGGAGGAGGGGAGGAGGAGGAGAGAGGAGCAGAGAGGAGCAGAGAGGAGGAGAGAGGAGAGAGGAGGAGAGAGGAGGAGTGTCTCGGGACTCAAACCAGCATCCAGCGGTTCTGAGTGTTTCTGTTCTGAGGTCTTTGTGTCAGTTTGAAGCAGAATTTTCCAGCTGATCAAACAGTTTGATCCTTCAAAGTAAAATGACTGAATGTTTTTTACGTTAGAGAAACTGAATTCAGTGTCACATTAACGTCTGCAGGAACATGAAGAAACAGAACAACAACACTGGAACAAAACTTCACTAGTTTCAGGTCAGTAAACATCAAAACGTTTTTATCTTCAGTTTTTTTCTCACCATCTTCAATAAAACTGAGAACATCAAGGCCTAAACATCAGCAGCCATCTTTAGCGGCGCTGCCTTTGAGTTCATGCATTTTTTTCTCCGTCATCATCATCATCATCATCATCATCACTCTGTGCCTGCCTGCTGGAAAACCTGACAGAAGGAGTTTGATTCAGTGAAGATTCGAGATGTTTGAGTGATAAACGCCTGGTTCGTGTTCGAACCCGTCAGGAGCCTGAAGCTGTGAGGCCGTAAACGATTGGACAGAACGTTTCCACACACACACACACAAACACACACACACACTTCAAACTGCCTCCTGTGATGGAACGGAAACGATGCTGCTGAGGATCAGAAGGTGGAGCAGCTCCATCCTCTGCAGCCTCACATGGTCCATCTTACTCTGAGGCGTTCACTGACGTGGCGTGCTTCTCCGTGTCACACGCTGCATGCTTTATAGCCGACAGTAAAACATTTTAGTGCCGCAGAAATTGGGCTGTTATTAAAATAGCGGGCTCGTATCTGTCACGGGGAGACGTGCGGTTATCTTTTTGTGACGCCGAGACATATTTTATCATAATCTGCGGAGGCCGAGTGGGGCCTTGTACACATCATTGGCTTTTCCTGCTCGGTTAGATCGTGAAGGTCAGAGTTCCTGCAGCCTTTTATGGCTGTTTAACTTCTAAGACTGATTGCGAGGCGGCGGCCGAGCCGATTTATTTTCGCCCTCGTCAGTCAGTCGGCCGCCATCGAAGCACGACGGAGTGTCATGGAGGCAGAGAAGAATGAGAACTGATTTTTACCAGATCTCATCCATCAGTCCATCTTCAAACAGATCAGCGTCTGCAGCGTTTCAGGTGGAGGTAAAACTCAAAGGTGAGACACCAACTGTCACCTCAGTCCAACATGATTCACTGTTTGAGGTCCAAACTGTGTCACCGAATCTCAACAACGTGGTTCAAATTTTAAAGGAGACGTGAACAAACAGGAGGTTTGGAGCTCAAACTTCAGGTCAGGAGAAGCAAAACTCAGATAAAAAAGAGGCAGAAGAAGTCAAAACCTTGCAGCCACGTTTCTCCGTCCCTCCTGCTCCTGGTGGACGTGAGATCAGACCCATCAGCTCAGATTTGTTCTGGTTTTTGCAGCATTGTAAAGAAAAATCATGTCGCACGTTGTTGAGGTAAAACACTGTTTTTCATGGACGGAGAGTGATGCTTCTCTGTTCGTGAGGCTGGAAAACGATGCAAACACCATCAGGAGTCTCATGGTGTTTAAAACCAAACGCTGGAGCAGCATCGTCATTAAAACTAAAAAACTCAATGTGTTTTTATGGGATTTGCTGCAGGATTCTGTGTAAAAATAGTCACAGTCATTACAATATTGGGAGCATTACTTCATTTTTTTGATGTTTAATACTTTTATCATCACCAGTTAACCACTTAGTACATTTACAACCAACCATGTTGTTGGAAAATACATTTCAATGTTTTTTTTCTTTATTAAAAATCTTTGAGAAAATTCTTGAGACTTTGTTGAACTTTTGGAGTCTTGCAGACACAAACTTCACCTTATTGATCCATGAATCATCCGATCAGATCTCCTGCAACTGGAGCTTCACATTCGACCGTAATTCACTTAGAAAACTGCAGTTCTGCATCATCACAGCTGTCTTTAACCTCCGTGTTCAGGTGTTTGAATGATTCTCAGTGTCTTCTGTTGTTTTGAATGTTCTTGTCTGAAATAAAAGATTAAACCAACACGTGTGACATTTTTCAATACATCATTATTTTTTGGACATGATCTTGCTGAGGAATCGGACGGTTTGGTCCTTTCTGAGGGTCCAGACATGAACAGTATGAGCACACAGACAGATACGAGTGTTGTGGAGTTCTGACCTGGGACACAAAAAGGGGACATTTTCATTGTCTAATAACACTCGACAGCTTTCACACTCATGCTTGAAATTTGTTTGGAAGTCCTTGAGGGTAAAAACTGCCAGAGAGAAAAGACCTGTGGCTGCAAACAGTCTCAGCCTCCAAAAAAGCCAAGAAGAAGAATTGCCCCGGCACGGAGGACCTGGAGTGTGTGTGTGTGTGGTCCCTTCAGTCGCCAGGCGATGTGGTGGGGAAAGTGTCAGCCGGCTGGACGGCGGCTGAATCCCGGCGAGCGGGGCGGGGGGAGGGGGAGGGCCGAGGCATTCTTCAGCACTGACACCCCCATTGAGACTCGAGGCAGCCGTGAAATAAAAGCTGCGAGGAGGCTGGAAGAAAGAAAGAGACGGCTCCGGTAGTTTATTTTGCCGAAACAAAACGTGAGTCCGGCATGTGGAGGAAAGTGATTGAAGTGCGCTTTGTGTGGAGCTGAATGGCTGAGAGCAAATACGGCTGGAAGTGCACTGTTAGTTTAACTGATTTTAACTGAGAAAAAACACCTTCTGCAGCCAGACGAGAGCAGAGAAACCAGAGGGACGATAATCACTTCCTCACTGAAACACTGAGGGAGCAGCTTCTTTAAATATGATGGGAAAAAAGTGCTCTGATTGTCCTTTAACTGTTTTAAAAGCAGAGACTTTAACGGGAATCAAACTTCATTGTTTTTTCTTCTTCCATCCACTTCCACTCGTCGAGGTCCTGCAGACTGAAAGTTTACAGCTGCTTGTTTGTTTCTGAGCTGCTGAGCTAAAAAACTCACCAGATTAGTTTTGTCAACTGTTTCAGGAAGCTAAAAAATGACGAATGATGAATGAAGCAAAACACCAAGCAGGCAGGTAGAAGAAAACAAAACGTGAGCTTTAATGATGTGAAACTGATGCAAAACAAGAAGAAACAAACTGAGTCGAATCCAAAAACAGCAAAGAAACACAAAAACTGGACAGAAACAAACTCAGGAACAAACACACACGAACTGACAAACACCTGACAGGGAAATGAGACTTTCCTCATTAGATTCACCTGCAAGCAACAGGTGAAACGAATCAGGACAATCACAGAGGCGGGAAAACACACACAGACAGGAAGTTAAATAAAACACTTACAAAATAAAACAGGAAGCAGTAAATAAAACCCCAAACCGCCAAGTTCAGCCTGTTAGCATGTAAACGCTGATGGGAATGTAGTTTTGCAGGTTTTCAGTCACAAACCAAAATACTGCACAAATTGAAACTTTGACCAGATGGTGGCGCTAAATGAGAAGTCAGAGGATTAACAAACTTAATGTAGCAGATCCTGAGGGGAACATGAACGTGTTTCATCATGATCCATCAAACAGTTTGAGATCTTCGGCTCCTGGAGGAAACGAGACTCTCCTGGTTTCACGTGTCACTTCAAGAATTTCAGGCCGGTTTGAACTAATTTCCAAAGACACATGATTAATACCGACTGTCATTGAACACATCACTTCAGAATGAAACGCCTCCGGTCAGCAGTGATTCATCACGTCGGCAGCAGGTTGGAGATGTTCGAGTGTTTGAACGAAAAGCTTCAAACAGACCATCAGAATACAAACACGGATCATTAAAGAGTCTCCTGAGTGCGTGAAGAGGAATCAGACGTGAATCAGCACTTCAGAGAAACACAAAGGCCTCTCAGCAGAAACCAGAGCAGTCCTCAGCGCTGCTCCTCTCCCTCCCCTCGTCCTCCTTTCAGGCCCAGCAGAGAGAAAGGAGGCTGAATTGGGCCTAATCCTCTCCTTGTACATGTGAATGTGACTGTGTGCGGCCTGCAATCGTCCTCCTCGCCCGATAAAAAGGCTGCAGGTGCAGGACAGCGGGTCATAAAAACACAAAGAGAAGGCAAAGAAAGACAGAGAGGAGGAGGCCTGGGCTTTGATGGTGCATGCCTGTTCCTGGACACTGATCTGTGGTCACCAGGCCGCGTTTACAACCCCCCCACCTCCACATCAGCACCCACAGAAACCCACAAACACCCACAGACACCCAGCAGCCCCTGAACAGGTGAGGAGGCGTCTCTGAGCCTTTTCCAGTTCACCTGAAGGATCCTGTTCTCCACACAAAGTTCACCGAACTGTTACCAGGAGGACAAAACACCTCGAAACCCTGCTGATCACATCAACACGCAGCTCAAAGCAGTTTTTCTGGATGATCCAGCTGACGGCAGCTGGATGGAGGAGGAGGAGGAGGAGGAGGGATGAAGGGCAGGTCTGTCAGCTGATTGATCGCTCACCTGTGACCCACAGCCATCTCAGGTGTCAACGCTGCTGCAGGAGAAACAAACATCAAAGCAGCGGTGAGCCGCAACCAAACTACAAAGTCAACCAAAGTTCTGCCAGACGTCGCCCCCTTCAGGGCGGGAATGTAAAAACACGTTATAGTGACAAACTGTGAAGATACAAGTCAGAAACGTCAACATGTGACGTTTGAGGGGACAGAAACGTAGGAAAAAACATGTTTTAAGAGGAGGAAATGATCTCAAGCACAAAACATGAACCCATCAGGACCTGAGTGCATCAAAAATATCATTGCTAACGTGTTCTGCTGCTACGCTAAAGCTAAAATCAGCTACTAGTTAACCTGAAATAAACTTTAGCTAAACAATCAGCTGAACTGCAATAAAACATTAACTATGACTCAAACCAGGAAGAGTTTAGCTAAGAAACTGGGAAGACTGGGAAACTACGAGCCTTAAAACAGAAACATCCACCTTTCAGCGGCTCTGAGCGTCGTGTTGCGTCTTGTTTCTGACAGAATGAGACAGTGTGGACAGTTAGCATTCCCCAAGCCTCCGCTTCCTGAGCTAAGCTAGGCTAAACTCGGTGTGTGAGTCTCTGCTGAGACTCGTCTCTCGGTTTCCCTTCGGCGCCGTCAGGCAGATCACCAAGAACACAATCTGTCGCCGTGCCGACCGGCTGCCAGCGTCTGAATAAATCATCTGTCTCAGCTAGAGGTGAATCTGTTTGATTTCATGTGTGACCCAAATAACGAGGCATTCCCCTGTGTGTGTGTGTGTGTGTGTGTGTTTTTGTGAGTGTGTGTGTTTGTGTGTGTGTGTGTGTGCTTCTGATGTTCCTCAGCTTTCGTTTTATTGATATTTTTTAAATCAACGTTAATCAAATTTATTGTAAACTGCAAAATGTGAACAACTTTAATTTAAAGCCTCTAGAATAAATATTCATCTGATTCGTTTCATAGTTTCTTTAAAATGCTGAAGGTTAGAGAGTTTTTCGAGGTTAGAAGCTGAATTTATTTGACCTTTAATTAAGAACTCAGAGTTTCTGTAGTGACCACACAGAGACGTGAGCAGCTCAGTCGGACAAAGTTTAAAACTGCATCTGATTTTTTAAATAATAATCTAAACAGGAAAACATTCGTTACAGGTTCTTTATCAGCTAACAGATTCATCCTTTAACCTGAAACATCGACGGGTTTGTCTGCCAAGTGAAACCATCGGCTCATCCGTCCTGTTTTATTCCATCTGTTTTATTAATTCTATTAAAACAGCCTGTCAAGTCTTTCTTAAAAGCCTGTAACAGCGCTGAACTTGTGTGTTTGCTGCCTGTTTTCCCTCCTCGCTGTGTGTGATGCTTGTTAGCTGCGGCGGTCGCAGGCTGCTGGCAGCTTCCTCCCTGCATGTCTGACAATTAGTATGGGAGGAGGGGGAGGAGGGGGGAGGAGGGGGTGAAGCTGCTGAGCGCAGCACTGCCTGGGAACGGGGGGGGGGAGTTTTATTGCCAATGAATTAGTGTCGTTTTCTTTTCGCACGCCCACTAACTAACCTCCCCCGTCCTCCTCTCTCCCGGCCCTCTCTGCCCTCTAAACGGTTTGTGGCAGGCAGCTCCGCCCTCCCATAACGCACCTGTGTGTGATGAGGAGGGGGAGGAGTCGCTGTTGCTCCCTGCAGCCGTCAGGTGGGTTCAGCGTCGCCGTAAACCGTCACGGTGAACTGCTGAACTCACAGAAAGACTGTAAGGTCTGAGCAGATTACAGAGGACGACGGGATTCAGTTGTTTTATGGCTGTTTCAGATGATGCGTCTGTGTCTTTAACTTATTCTTATTAATCTGTCAGATCAACATGATGCATAAATCAGCTGACAGCAGATCAGTTCGTTTCTGCGGCTCCAACACTGATGCGTGGTGATGAGTTCAGGCTCACGGTTCCTGTCCGACCTGAAGACGTTGGATTGAGTCATAACTGTTTCCTCATGAAGCTGCTTTGTGGAAACTGGAAACAAACAGACTGTTGCTTTAAATCATCATGTGATGGAAAAAAAACAGAAACAAACAAACAAACAAACTTCGCTGACAGGGTGTCCTGATACTTTTGGCCACTTGCTGTATAACAGTTAGAACCACACATGAGGAGTTTTTCTCCAAACTGATTTATTTCGTTCAGATCCAGATTTTATTTGTGATATTTGAAATTGTCTCCGGTGTGTTTGTGTCTCTGGAACGAAACCACCTGCAGCTGGTTTGTATTTATGATCTGCAGTTTAAAACTCAGTTCAGATTCTTTTTCTTTAGTTGCTGTAAAACTCGGTTTTCCATCGGCCGCCTGCCTGCAGGTCTTCGTGCAGCAGGTTACAGTTGTTGTTGCCGGACTGTTAAACATCTCCTCTTGTATTTGGAGAATGTGTCGGCTGATAACAGCCTGTCAGGTCTGATGACCCCTGTGTGTTTTCCCCTCCAGCTTTGTTTCTGTGTGTGTGACGACTTTAATTTACGGCTCATTCAGGAATCTTATCTGCAGCCGTCGACCATAAACTAACACCTAACAGCGACACTTCAGAGCTGCCGCGGGAGGCCAAGGTGCCAAAAACCAGCCCAGCGCTCGGAGGGAAAGATGAGCAGATTGACGAGGTGTCGCAGGTTATTGAGGGGAGGAGAGAAACTCAGAGTGGAAGGAGAAGATCGGAGCTGAACGCTCCTCCAGATGGGAAAAGGGCCACAGCAGTGCTGGAGGCTCTGGAGCAGTTTTAACAGGAAAGCCAGCTTCCACATCAGGACACAGAGAGGTCGGTCGACCCCTCAGGACAGAAGAGGACCAGGACTTCCTGTTCTGAGATATGTTGAAGAAACACACCGACGGACAGCGAAGCCTCAGTGAGATCTGATGAACTTCAACGTTCACGTCAGATCCTCTGAGAGCGACATGGTTCTGCTCAGCAGAGATGAACAATGTTTGTGTCTTTTATCATTTTCTCCTCATGATGAAGATGAGCTGAAAGTTTATCAGAAAGTCTGAAGCTGAGAACTGAACAGTTTCAACCAGCAGCTGTTTGCAGCTGTGTGACTGAAGCCAAACATCAGGATCACCAGGACATCAAACTGGATCCGTCTGGATCCGTCTGGATCCAGATGGATCCGTCCATGTTCTTATGGTGAAAGTCTGGCTGCTGTTTGCTGCTGAGACTTCAGTGTTTTCATGCGGCTGGAAACACTGAACCAGATCCAAACCAAAACCAGCAGCTAAAAGAGGCTGAAAAGCTCTACAGATGCGAACAGTTCTCATGTATTTCTGTTCTCCTCGTCTCCTTCCTCGTCTCCTTCCTCGTCTCCTTCCTCGTCTCCTTCCTCGTCTCCGTCCTTCAGGCTCTCCGTCGTGTCTTTCACCTCCTGCAGTGCGACGCTCCTCTCTTCATGTCTTATTGACGTCTGTGAAAATCTTCATCTTCTTTCACTGCGTTTCGTCATGTGATGAATTCATTCATCAGTGTAAATTACCCATGTTCCCCGGCTGGTGGGGGCAGGAAGCTCTGTGTCATCACCATCATCATGTTCTCCTTCTTCTCTGCTCCTCGCTGGCTCCTCCTCGGTCTGATCTCTGTCCACGGGGCCGCCTGCACGCCAAACAAACTGTTTGTTAATTAGTGTTTTGGTGAGACGTTCAGGGACAGCTCGCCGTCACACCTCTCCCTCAAGTCTTTAATTAACGAATGCAAACGGCAGCGAGGGGCTCGTGATTAATTACAGCCCAACAAACGGCCGCCGCCGCCGTCGGACAGCCGGCTGATATTTAACTCTAATTGTGTTTGTGGTATTTCAGACCCGAACGTGTCCCGTCCGGTTTCACTCGGCTGGAACTAAAATACGACATCTCGGTGTTTCGCTGTCAAACAGCAGCAACGATTAAAAGCTGCAAAAGTGCTTTTTAAATGTTTGCATGGAGACACGTCGGGTCTGAAACAGAGGAACTCTGAGGTGTTTGAAGCTGCTGTGATGGACAGTTTCATAGTTTAAACGACGTGTGATGAGTGTTGGAGTCTCTGCTGGGAAGTTTTCAGCTCGATCTGAAGCTCTGCTCGGCTTTATGAAGCTTCATGGTGAGTTTCAGCTCATCTTGTTCCTCTCCTGGTTCTCCAGGAAAAGAGGCCTCTGAAGCTGCTGAGCAGAAACCAGCAGACAGACTCAGTCAGAGTTGAGCTGCTGAAGATCTGATGTTTCCTCAGGAGGAGACCAAAGTCAGAGCCAACAGACAGAGAAGATGACTGATGTTCATCAGGAGACACGAACATGATGAACCTTCATGGTGCTTGTTGATAAAATGCAAATGTTAGTTTGTTTCTGCTGAAAATACGAAGAGAAACTGATCAGGTTTGAATGTGTTGAGGCTCCTTTTGCTCGGTGCTGCAGAGAAGAAACCCTCTGTTCTCCCACAGACGCCTTCAGGTGTGTTTCCACTGATGACTCAGGATCGTTATCTTCCTTATTTAAATCTAAACGGACCAATCAGCCGTCAAGCTGCACTGAGACAGAGTCACAGTTTGGTGACAGCAGAGAAAAGTAGAAACAAAAGGTTGAACTCAAATAAGAGTTAATGATGTTCAACAGAAGACAACAAAGTTTTTTCAGCTTTAAGTTGAGCGACTTTTATTTACAAACGTTTCAAAGGTTTTTCAATGAACACAATGAAGCTCAAAGGTGTTAGCATTAGCATGTAGCTTCCAGGTCTGACAGGCTTCTTCACCTCCTCCTCCTCTTCGTCACCTCCTCCTCTTCACCTCCTCCTCTTCGTCACCTCCTCTTCTTCATCTCTTCCTCCTCCTCTTCACCTCCTCTTCCTCCTCTTCACCTCTTCCTCCTCCTCTTCACCTCCTCCTCCTCCTCTTCACCTCCTCCTCATCTCCTCGCTCCTCCACCTTGCAGGCCTGCTGTGGTGCTTCAGAGCTTTTTAACCTCTGAGTCTCTGAATGAAGGACTCTTTCTTCTGTTGCAGTATTTTTTAAATCTTTCCGTTTTCTTTCTCTTCACTCTTCTTCTCCGGGCAGGAATGTCAATAACAGCAGGCGAGAGTTTTCCTGTTTAAATGTCATTTGTTTTACTTGTGTGTGGTCACAAAGCTCAGGAGGGAGGGGGGGGGGGGCTGCGTTCAGAAACATTTTTACCAAAACAGTCGCCGTCTCTCAGCAACACACTCAAAGACCTCCACACACTGACGGCGCACAATTGTGTTTGGCACCAGGAAAGTGTTAACTGGCTAATCCCTTACGGCCGCCCAGACGCTGCCTGCTGCTCATTCAGAGCTCCACAGACCGGCCAGTGTTTGCACACCAGACCTCCGTCACTCCGCCGGGATGAAAAGCTCTTCAGACGAGCTTTTCTCTCTGCAGAAGAGCTGTCTGTCGTCTTTCAGCGTTTAGAGAAACTGCAGCACTGAGTCGATTAAACCCAACAGACGAGAGAAAAATTGGACACGTTGACCTCTGAGAGTCCGAAGTTCACCGACAAACTCAAACTCAAACTCAAACCGGATCACTGAGGAGAGAAAAGAGTCCGAAGCTTCGGAGTCAAAACTGTTCAACAGGCGTCGATCATCATCAGACACGTTCACACGAAACACACTTTATTTATTTATCATGTGGATAAATGCAGGACACAAAGATTCAGCCCTGCCCCCCCCTCCATACAGACCCCCCCCCCACCCTGTGTGCTGTAGTCTGCGGGGGGGTCACACCCCCACCTGAATGCTGACATAAAAAGACAAAGTGAATCAGAGGCGAGTCGTGTCTGCAGGTTCAGTTTCAGCCCGAAAACAAACAGACTTCAGAAAAATCTTTAAATCTGCCAATAAACTGATGCATTGATCATTTATGAGGAAATACTCGATTACAAGTACTGAATATATCGAATACTAATTAAATTACTGTAAAGGACTAAATGTAAAATTAATCTCATAAAGCCTCTGAGTGTTTGACTGAGTGACGTATTATCACATTATTATTGTTACTGATCCATTTATTTATAATTAGAATTTCAGTGTTGTGAGTTGATCTGAAATAATTTTGATTTTTTAAATTTATTTATGAACAAAATGTGATGAATTTATGAAACAAAATCATGTTTTCGACCTGCTTCGATGCAGAAACATCACAATGATTTATTCACTTTTTAGTATTTTTGCACAAAACTTAGAAGATAAATGAAAAATAAATATTCAGACCAAATGTTCCTTCAGTTTGATGTAAGTTTCTAAATAAAAGTGAAGCTGTTTCTGCTGCTGTGATAGTTAACATGTGAGCATAAATGTGTTATAATCGTCTTGTTTCTTTCTTTTACAGATGAAATATGAAAACACCTTATAGGCAGTAATTTAGTGGTAATTTTAACGTCACTGAAGATCTTGTAGTTTCAGTTTTGGAGCAGCTGTCAGATGGATTTACACCTGAACGTGTTCCTGCATGTGCAGATATTCAACCTGGAGATTCTTAAATATAAACTTTATTATCAGTGTATCTCAAAGACAGTAAATATAATTAATGTGTTTAATAAGAGCAGCTATTTTGGTGAAATCCAACTGTTCTCTTTAGAAAAAAAAAGGAATTTTATCTCCACATTTGGTCAAATATTTCATGATAAATCAAAGCAGAATTTCCAAAATTTTCTCAATAAAATTCGAAGAGCAGGTTTGTTTTTCCAGCAGAAACCAGGCGGCTTCACTGAGCTCCTGAAGGCGACATTTTACAGACTTTACAGGACAAAAACTGCATTTATCTCCCCGTGAATGTAAAACCTCAAGCAGCTGTAGCTGTGTGTGTGTGTGTGTGTGTGTGTGTGTGTGTGAGTGTGTGTGTGTGCAGGTGAATAACAGGCCTCTTTCTGCGTCGTTTTCCCAGGTTTTGTTTAATGGATCTGGATGAGCAGACAGAGCACAGGGAACAAAACGCCTGTTCTTCATGTTCATGCTTTAAGTTTTAAGCCCCAGAAATGTACAAACATGTGGACTCTTCAGACAGGAGGAGCATGCAGCGTACAAACACACACACAGCAGGTCATTTACAGCTTCTTCTTTAAAAAAACAACATTAAATTAAACCAACACGGCTGTCAGCTACTCAATAAAAAACATCTAGATTTCTTTTTTTAAAAAGTGCATCAGAGACAGTACATCTTTGCATTCATGGTCAAATATCTCCAATGGATTTCTGTTTAAACCTCTGACATAAATATATGATTTCAAGTCTTATTATCGATTATAAAACAATATAAGGAAAAAGACTCGGTGATTATTTGGTTTTCCAAATGCTAGTTTGCATTTTTAGGAAGATTTTCTTTTCGTTTTGTTGCTTTTATTGAAACTTTTGAAAGAAAAAAAACTTCCAGTGAACAAAAAATTAACTTCCTTTCGGGTTCAACTTTTGTTTGTGGCGCAGAAAAGAAGCAGCAGAGAAGCCGAAGCGAAGGAAAAGAAAACTTAAAAAGTCATTAATCTGAGAGTTTTCTTTTCAGCTTCAGAAGAAAAGGCTTCAAACACAAAAGATCCGGATAATTTGTCACGACACCGAGCGAGTCTGCAGGAATGTGGAGCAGAAATCTGAACAGCAGAGGCCGGAAATGATTTTAGTGTCTGAAAATCTGTAAAAATAAAACCGATTAACGAAAATAAACAAGAAAACAAATTAATGTTCAACCGGAAAAATATGATAGTTATCGTTGTTGACTGGAGGTCAGAGGTCAACCTGCTGTTTCTTTACATGACGGGGAAACATGTGCGGTTTCGAGGCTGTGATGGATGAATTTCTCTTTTTTAGGAGAAAAACAACAAAAATATCCCGCTAATTTACGCACATCCGCGCTGTGCGTCCTGGAGATGAAACGCTGCTTTGGAGTTCAAGAACTGTGTCATTTTTCCCTTTTTAAAGAGTTTTTATAAAAAGAGAACCGAGTCTGACTCCCGTCAGTGCACCGCCACCGCGGACTGCAGCGCCGCGGAGGCCGAGGAGGACAGCGCCTCTCCGGGCGCGGCCGGGCTGCTCTGACCGGTGGCTGTCTGCGGGGAGGTGGGGCTCAGAGACTGGGGCGAGTTCGCGAGGAAAGCCGGGATGTGCGTGGGAAGCCCCGGCAGGCCCGGCACTGACGTGGGCGTGGGTTTAATGGGCACCGGGATGGCGGGCAGAGTCTGCCCCCCGTGACAGATGGACTTGAGCGGCATGCCGTAGGCCGAGTAGTCACTGGGGGCCATGGAGATGGGAGCCGCGGTGTCCATCATCCCGGAGCCGTACACGTGAGGCCAGGCCGGGGTCAGCTGGTTGTGGAGCGGGTACCCGGTGGTGGAGAAGGCCGCCAGGCCGCCCGGCATCTTGTACTCTCTGGCGATGATGTTCTCGATGGCGAACGGGTGTTTAAAGCTGGACGGTTGGGTCACGGGGCTCAGGTTGTACCCGCCCGGCATCTGCGGGAGGTGCGCGGCGGCGTGGAGCGCGCTGAGCCGCAGCTTGGCCTGCTGCTGCAGGTAGTGAGCGGCGTCGTGCGGCTTGCTGGGCGCCAGCGGGTCCGTGGCCTGCATGCTGCCCACTTTAAAGCGCTTCCTGCGCCGCAGAAAACTCCCGTTCTCAAACATGTCGCCGCAGTTCGGGTGCAGAGCCCAAAAACTGCCCTTACCGGGCTGGTCCGGTCTGCGGGGGATCTTAATGAAACAGTCGTTGAAGGACAGGTTGTGGCGCAGGGAGTTCTGCCACCGCTGCGTGTTCTCCCGGTAGTACGGAAACCGGTCCATGATGAACTTGTAAATCTCACTCAGGGGAAGCATCTTCTCCGGGCAGCTCTGGATGGCCATGGCCGTGAGGGAGATGTACGAGTACGGAGGCTTCTGGTCGCTGTACGTGTTCCTTCCCGGGCGAGGCATTATTCTGCTGAGGCGGACCGGGATGAGCTCAGTCTGTCTGCTGGGAGCAGAGAAGACTCGTCTCACTTTCTCAAACTTTGTCCGAACAGTTCCAACTCTTCAAAACACACTCACGCACGAAGAGAAACTTGCGTGATATTTGGCACGCATGGTCTTGTCCCTCCCGCAGTCTGCAGGAGCCGAAACTCCGCCGTCAAGTTGAGGAAAAGTTGCAGAAGCAGCGGCGGTTCCTTCCTGTCCTCTCTGCCTGCTGTGGATCTCCGGCAGGTGCAGCACAGTGTCCGTCCTCCTCCCGCCCCGCTGCTGAGCTGCGCTAAGCGGCTGCTGCCTCCTCCATGTCCCTCTCCCGGTCTGTCCCGTGTGCGGGCTGGACGGCGGTGACAGGAGCAGAAAAGACCCCCGGAGAGGAGCTTCATTAATGGGCCACTTCTTCACCATCACATGATCACATGGGGAGGAGGGAGGGGGGCGGTGGCTCGGGGGGGGAAACGGGGGCTCGATGTGGTTTCTCTTACACGTATTTACATGGACGCACTGAGCCAACACAAGTCACTTTCATTTGAAACTGCGGCGGCAAAAAGAGCCGAGAAGAGCTGAGCAGAGGCGCCTGATGTCCGGGGACGTTTGCGACGAAGCCGCGCTGCGCTCTGTGGAGGTATGTCAGTGTGTGTGGCAACATGAGCGCACGGTGCGCGCGCGCGTGCGTGTTTGTTTATGAGTGTGTGTGCTTGAGTGTGTGTGTGTGTGTGTGTGTGTGATGGGGGTGTTATCCCTTCACCAATTTGCATTGACAAATAGAGCCGCTGAGAGCTGCTGTTAAAGCGCTTTAATGGCAATTTGCTTTGTTTCTGTTTTATGTCACTTTTCTTCTTTGACTGCGCCGATCTGCGCTCATTCTGCGCCAAAGAATCAAACGATCATGAAGATAAAATCAAGATAAATAAAGAAAAAACACACAACGTGGACAAATTATTTCTTTAACATGTTTAAAAACACCATAATAATAAATTTACGCATTAAAAACGAACTGAACTAAAAGTCTCCGAACTTTAAACAAAAGTGACTCTTATTTTAAGGAATTCTACGCTTTTATTTTCTAAATTAATTTAACTGTTTTATTATTTCTATATTTTCGCTCACGTTAACTTTTCCTCCGCAGACTTCGGCCACTTGATTTGAGCTTAAACTGATTTTTGTTGATGAATTAGCGGAAACAGACCGAGCAGCAGATTGTCAGGAACATTTCAGGCTTCATTCAAAGGACTCAAGGAGATTTTATTTTTTAAAAATCGCTGAATATAAATATCTTTTGTTTTCAGGGAACTTTCGTTTTACATCATTTTTCTTTGGAGGTTTTTTGGCTTCATTCTTTTTTATTGAACAACTTGGATTTAAAATCAATTTTGATTTTTAAAGTGCAAAGTGAAGATTAATTTATTTTCAGTCAAATTTTAAAAAACTTCAGTTTTTCTGTGGTCGAAAAATTAAAATTACACACAATTTCTGTCTCGTCAAAGATACATTATTATTATTATTATTATTATTATTATTATTATTATTATTATTTTACGTACTTAATTTTTAGACTGTGCTAATAATCATTATTAAGATTAACGCAATAATATTAAGTGGGCTTCTCGTCATGTTAGTGTTTATGTGACAGAATTAATTAATTAGACTGATAATGTTGGTTTAAGTTAATTGATTGTGTTTGAGTGTCATTAGTTAATTATCGGACTGGTGGATTCCAAAGATTATTTTATACAACGGTCAGTAATCGATAAACATTTAGGTGTTAGAGATCGATGTCGGGAATTTTCTGATTTGGTCATTTTATTTACATTTTAAAACCAGCAGATAATTGGTGTGTTTTGATTTTTTTCCGCCGTGTTTTTGTTCCCGTGAAGGCAACATATGTTTTATTGTTTTCCATATCAGGTTCAATAAATCAGGAGGACAAACGGCCGCAGACAGTTTGTGTGTCCGTGTTTCAGAGGGAGGATTTAAACTGGAGGAGCTCAAGGTTTTAATATCCCCGGAGGACCCAGAGGAGGGAGGCGCGGGGTGTGTGTGTGTGTGTGTGTGTGTGTGTGTGTGTGTGTGTGACACCAAACAGCCACTTTCACACGTCTGACCTTTGACCTGTGAGCTGATAATCTGCCGCGGAGCGTTCAGGATGCAGAGACACGCTCCGAAAACAGAAACACTCTGAACTCCGCGGGGACGAGTTCATCAGATCTCACAGGATTTTAATTATTAAATGTCTTTATTTTCACTCTCAGATTAAATTATTTTGTTACAGATTTTGTGTTTATTTTTTAAAGATTTTTTTAGAAAAGATTTTTTGTATTTTGTTTTTATCATCTGTTTATGTGCTTTTTTTATCTCTACATATAATTTGTTTGAATCATTTTTTAGTTTTGTTCAATTTTTCTATTTAAAAGGAAAAACAAAGTGATTTTTGGAAATGTAAAAACGACTTGGAGTTACAGAAATAAACAATTTTAATTTCTCTTTGAATGATGATGAATCTTAAAATCTTCCCTTAGTTCTTACATTAGATGGTTTTATTTTGAAATTCTTATTTTTGATCGACATATCAACATAAACTCCTGTGTGCAGATTTAATTTGATGTGTTTTTAAGGTGTCATTCTCGTCTGTGATGTCGTTGGTTACAATTTGTAATTATTCAAATTATTACAAATACAGTGAAGATTATTATTGTTGTTGCTGCAGATGATGTTTAATGTCAGATATTCGTCATATCTCCATCTGTCTGCAGCAACGATGGAGCTTTTTAAGAAATAAACATTAAAAGGTGATGAGAAAGCTGTGTGTGTGTGCGTGTGTGAGTGTGTGTGCGTGTGTGTGTGTGTGTGTGTGGTGGGGGGGTGTGGTGTCATGTAAAATGTAAATATTTTCTCACCACCCAAAAATGAAATTAATTTTTAAATTTTTCTGTCATCCTGCCAAATCTTTATGATTGGTTACACTGCAGCCAATCAGAGAGCCAGAACTCCAGAGACAACAAAGCTTCAAATATGATTTTGTCATATTTCTGAAGATTAGAATTATTAATGTTCTTAATATTTATGTTCTTAATGCAAAACGAGGACGAAACAGTCTCAAGAGTCTTTCATCTTTTAGTTCTGTGATTTTTCTTTGTTCATCTTCGAGCGACAATCGTCCTCGTTATAAATAAAGTTATTTTGAATTGAATTTAACATCATGTTTTGCTGTAAATGCCATCAAATATATTTGAACCAACATGCTGCAAAAACATGAACAAACAGCAAAAAGCGACAAAAAGCAACAATAAAGTACCAATGATAATAATAATAATAATAATAATAATGATAATAATGATAATAATCAGCAGATTTTAACCTTTCATGAATATTCAAAAAGCTCTTGTTAAGAATGTTTCTCATCAGTGTGTGTGTGTTACGTTTAATAGTCAGCCTGTGTTGTAGTGTGCATGTGTGTGTGTGTGTGCATATGTGTATGTGTGTGTGTGTGTGTGTGTGAGACGTCAAACACGCTGCAGAAAAAAACATGAATGAAGATAAAAAAAAAAAAGCTTCATACGTTTGTTGTGTTTCTGTTTTTCTCGCAGACACAACGAGACTCTCCGGCCTCTGCGGACATTCAGAGAAACACAACCTTCATTTCCTGCATCTTCACTGCAGTTTATGTGTGTTTGCATCACGTGTCACACTCACAAACACTCACATGCAGACCACAAGGTTTCCTCGCAAGTCTGACTCGACCTTCATCTTCATCCACCTGCTGCCTCAGAATGAGCTCAGCGTTGGGAGTCGCTGTAACGGCCTCACACCTGCACACTCCACAGGAAAACCTGCAGCTTTAAAATTCTGCAGCTCACGATTCAAAAGCAAAGATAGAATCATTTAAGTTTCATAAATCACACATCTGCCTTCAGGGGCTTCAGTCTGTGCAGCAGACGACTCCCTCTGTCCTTACAGTCTCCGTTCAGGTAAGAAAAACCCACTGGAGAGTCAAGAAAATGGAAAAATCTCAGAAGGAAAAACAGAAGAAGGATCAGAGAATACAGGAAGTCATGTGACCGTCACTTCCTGCAGCACTGACTGATTATTTCCTGACGAATGCTGTTTGATGAGTTTTGACGAGCTCAAGTTAACAATCAGTTTACAGAAACCGGCCAGTCATTACGTTTAGTTAAATATGATATTAACTCAGCTATTAAATACCAAAAGCTGCCAAATCATCTCATCTCCTGAAAGTTACATTTTTAATCTGCTACAGAAAATGTGTTTTGCTGCATAAACTGTTAATCAACAGAACATATCAAACCAGTTGTACACAAACAAACGGCCTCTAGGGGGCAAAGTTCAGGGTTCAGCAGGTCAGCGTCTCTTCTGAAGGCAACGAACACCAACAACCAGTGTGTGTGTGTGTGTGTGTGTGTGTGTGTGTGTGTGTGTGTGTGAGGAGGGTCAGTGGGTTCTTCGGCATGAACAAACAGATTCAGAGTGTTTACGGGGACGACTTCTGTTTTCATAAAATATGATGAACTTTAATTAACATGAAACGTTCCTGTGGTTTAGTGAAGCAGCTGACAGAACTGCATGACGGTTAATGTGTGTGTGTGTTACATGTGTGTGTTACGTGTGTTTGTGTGTGTGTGTGTGTGTGTGTGTGTGTGTGTGTGTTACGTGTGTGTGAGTGTGTGTGTGTGTGGACGCTGCGTAGGCCCGAGTGAATCACAGCACAGCTCAAAGTTTTCAGGTTCACAAAAAGAGGCTCCTCTTCTGAAACCTTCAGTCAGGCCGGTTTATTTTTGGCTTCGGGGTCATCAATATTTTCATCAGAGAGGTCCGCCCCCCCCGGCCCCCCCGGGC
>JAQMCX010000001.1:30495364-30507025 GCA_029814765.1 Acanthurus leucopareius
GGACACACACACACACACACACACACACACACACACACACACACACACGCACACACACACGCACACACTGACTCCACTGCAGTGCTGTAGGTTGTTCGGGGCAGGTGGAGGCTGATCGGTTGGAGCCTGTGTTTAGCCTGATCTCATATTAACTAATATGTAATCAATGATTATCAGCAGATTATTGTCAATAAAAAGCAGCAACACCTGAAAACAGGTGATGAGTTTTCATGAGATTCAGAGACGTTCGAGCTCGGGGGGGAAACAGCGTCAGTTTCAGGTTTTCATTGATGCTCAGATTGTTTCTGTGTTTTAAGTTAAACAGATTTTAAAATTACAGAAGAAAAAAAAGTGAAACTGTTTATTTACTGTTGTTGTTGTTGTTGTTGTTGTTGTTGTTGTTGTTGTTTGTCTGTGTCAGCTGGTTGGTAACCAGGAAGTAAATACTAACCAGCCTGATCCTGTGTGTGTTCCCTCCTCTGGTGTCGACTCATCGAGCCGCGGCTCCAATTTGTGACGGATTAATGACGCCCCCCCCCTGCAGGTTAGCCAGGCCCTTATTATGAAATAAATGAATGGGTGCCACCGAACGTCATGGCCGTTACCACACAGCACGCCCGCTACAGCCCCCCCCAACACACACACACACACACACACACACACAGTCAGAGCTGGTGGCTCCATTAGAGCTGCTGATTTATCAGGAGGAGAGAATTCAAAACAATGTAAAACACTCAATTACTCTGTTTGAATATGGGGGGGGGGACCATGAGCCCCTCCCTCATTGACGAGCGCACGGCACTGGGTGGTTCAGTTACAGGAGGAACTTCAGGAGGAACTTCCTGTAACATCTGACAGATTTGTCTGCGTGTTCAGACATCAGCAGGTTCAACGTCGACTCCCAACAGCTTACAGGAGTAAAAGCAGGCGCCATGTTGGAGCGCCGCTCTGTTAGACCCTCCATCCTGAGTTCACCCAGCTGATGCACCGTCACATTCATCTTATCAACAACAGTCCAGTTTCCCACCAAAGCAGCTCAAATATTAAACAAATTTACCAAAAAACAAAAGAATGTCACAAATGAAACAGTGGATTATTGTTTCCACATCAGTTTTAGTGCAAGTTAAACACATGAGAGTTAACATGACACACACTGAACATGGCAGCTTTAGAGCTGCTAGCAGGTGCTAAGCTAGCTGTTTTCCACTGTTCCCAGGCTACATGCTAAGCTAGGCTAACCAGCTGCTAACCGGTCTCCATCTGAACGTCTGTCTGAGAGAAAGAAACTTAAAAGATCATTTTACAACAAGTACAAGTTCGTTCGTAGCCTCAAACAAAAGACCGAACGTCGTTGGCAGCGACACGAATGACCTCCAGCCTCCATGTTTGAAGACAGACATGTAAACACTCAGAGGAAAGGTCAAAGGTCAACAGCACACTCATGACTCCGTCTGTGTGTTCAGCATCAGTGTGCCTCTCTGCTGACATCACACACACTTCTGGAGTGTGTTCCTGATACATGATGCTAATATGATGCTAACATGATGCTAATATGATTCTAACATGATGCTAACATGATGCTAACATGATTCTAACATGATGCTAACATGATGCTAACATGCTGCTAACATGATTCTAACATCATGCTAACATGATGCTAACATGATTCTAACATGATGCTAACATGCTGCTAAAATGATGCTAAAATGATGCTAACATGATGCTAACATGATGCTAACATGCAGCTCACACAGTGAAATAAATATTTAATAAACTCAAATCGATGCCAGTTAATATTCTGTCAATAATCTCTGCTTAAAATCATTGATTTTGGTGTTTAAAGCTCATGAACGTCTCATCTTTAAAAAAGTGCTTCTGATCTTCACCGTCTCCTCACTGACTGAGGCTCCTTTGAAAAGAGGAACATTTACTGCAAATAGAAACCAGTTAATTGATTTCTTTAATTGAAAACATAAGAAAAGTCTGCTGTTCTTCCACTCTGAAGGCAGCGGGTCAGACAGAAGAGCTAACAGGCGGTCGGTTCGATTCCCAGCTGTGTCTTTGGCTTCAGCAGGTGTGTGTGTGCTCGGTCGGCCTCTCGCTCGAGTGGCTCTCTGCGATCAGGAGGCGATTACTTCAATTAAACCGCTGATTAAGCAAATTGGAGGCTGATTAGTAAACGAGCGGTGGCCTTCAGGAGAGCTGCTAATGAGGGAGGCGATTAGCGTCTGTCAACAGCGGCGAATGAGGCGGCGGCACTCGTTAGGAGATTATTACTCCACCAGGCTGCCGGAGCGGCGGCCTGAGTGAGACTCACAGAGAGGAAATCTACAGCTTCACCTGGTTTTTCACCTGTGCAGGTTTGAAAATGGGATAAATGCAACTCAGTAATGACTGAATGTGTGAAAACAACCAGCTGAAGCTTCAGTGTCTTCATGAAGCTTCTCACAGACGTTCAGCTCATCGTTCATCTGTTCTGGTTCCCTCTCAGTGCTTTCAGAGCATCATTCCTCCGAGAAAAAACAATGAAAAGCCTCTGAACTCGACCTGCTGATAAACAGTTAGAGACAAGCTGCGGGTAATGCAGCGCCCCCTGCTGGAAAGGCTTTAACTGCTCTGAGACGCAGTGCATTAAAGAGATGCAGAAACTAAATTAAAGATTGAAATAATTCATTTGTGGTCATTTATTCTGTGAATTACTGCTGGAGGAAGTTCTGTGGAATCAGAAGTGATGCTGAATAAACGACTGAGCCAAATATTTAAATGTGTTGAGCGTCGCGGCTCATTGGACGACACCTCGTCCTCAATGTGACCATGAAACAGTCAAATCACACTGATGCTCCAAAACACAGAGTCAGATCACTCTTTTTCCACAAGCAGCAGTGTGTCTGTCTGTGTGTGTGTGTGTGTGTGTGTGTGAGTGTGTGTGAGTGTGAGATGAAATGCTTTTCTGCTCTTGAACTGTTTCTTTGTCCAATAAAAACCTTCCGGATCAGTTAAATGTTGAAATAACTTGACTGTTTATTCTTGTTTACTAAGTGTAATAATACATTCATATCAGAAAAACACACACACACACACAGACACACAAACACACACACACACACACCCCAGAATGAACATGCAAATCATGCACCTCTCAGTAAAACCCCGCCGACTTCAGAGGGCCTCTTCTCATCACTGTGCTGAGCTTCAGCCGCTAAAGATCCAGAAGTTTCCCTCAGGAGGAGACCGAACACGGAGCTGAAGGAGGAGAACATCAGGAGAACATCAGGAGAACATCAGGAGACACGAACTCGACTCCTCATGAAGCTTCATGTCTCTGTGTGACGGCTCCATGTGGATGTTTTATGACTCTACTTTTGCTCTAAAAGCAGCTGCTTGGCTTTTAAAGTTTCATTGTCACTTTATTCCAGTTAAACTCAGTTTTCTGCATAAACATCCTTTTATCGTCTGTTTCATTTCAGCTGTTTTATTATTAGCAACCGTTTTATTCCACACTACTTCATCTTTTTACTGTCAGAATCTCAGCGGCTTGTTGTGTCACAGTGACCATAAGCACCTGAAGTTGAGCTGAGCTGCAGGTCTTTGTGAGAACGTCCTGATGAACCCGAGTGAGTCTCGTTCGTGTCGAGTCTCCGCAGAGGAAGCTGTTATTTTCAGCATCTTGACTCTGAGGCGGTGAAGTGCTCCCTGCTCGGCCTTGTTATCTGATATGCTTCTTCATAAATGCAGCCATTCGAGAGCGTCACGTCCATGAATATCTGCGGCCTCGCGTCACTCGGGATAACATCTATAACATTTTGGCCGAGGCCTAATTATTCCATTTGCCCAGACCTGGATGCCATTTAGATGCAAGGTAATTCAGCGTGGTATAACTCAATTAAATTTCTCCTGACTGGGATTTATGGAACATCAATAGCTCCTCAGTGGGACCAATGGGAACGCTCCTTATTTATCCCCAAGTCCTCCTGATGTTGCATTTCTGCAGCTCAATTAAATACACGAGCGATGAGAATGTTTCACGAGTGTGTAATGAGAAAGACGGGATCCGCCGGCACACCGCGGATTTCAGAGCGCGGCGGCGAATTAGCAGCAGCTCAGCACTCATTACCTCTGAAATTAACTTTCAAAGATGGCCGAGACTGTCCGCTTTGATTGGACCGCCGGGGTCGGTCGCCTCCGAGCATCACGCCGACTTCACATGTTTACATTCAGTGCTGGCGAACACATTTAACTTTATTACATATACCAAACTGTCTGTCTGTCCGTCCGTCTCTCTGTCTGTCTGCCTGTCTGTCTGTCTGTCTGTCTGCCTGTCCGTCTGTCCGTCTGTCGGTGCTGCAGTTTGAGGACAAACTTGTCTGAGTTTTTAAACTTGTTGGAGAAAGAATTCACATCCTTTACTGCAGTAAAAATACTGGTTACATAATTTAAAAACACTCTCAAGTGAAAGTCATCACACATGAAATGTAGCTCAGTAAAAGTCTGTCAGTGTGATCAGGAAAATGTATTGATAAAGCAGGAAAACGTCTCCGGTGACTGATGAAACCTGACGAGCTGTGAAACCACAAGGAGAAACAAACAGTTGAAACCAGAAGAGTTTTATTAAACTGAGAAAAGTGTTGAAGCTGAAATCTTTGTTCAGGTTTTAGTTCAATCTGTTTTCTTCTTCTTTTATTTTGTAAGTTCTTTCCTTTTGGGTCGTTTGACTTCCTGCCTTTGATTGACAGCTTAGTTTTTACCTGGTTTTCCTCCTGTGAGTTCGTCACGTGTGTTTCTGTGCTTCTCTCCTCTGGTTTTTGTTTTTCTGCCTCAGTGTTTTGTGATTTTTTAATTCTTAAAAGTCAAAGTTTGCTGTTTTATTGAACTTCAAGATCTGAAAAAGGCAGTTTGAGACGATCAAACTTGTTCTTTGTGCAGTTTCTCTTGTTGGTTTCTGAGTTTCACAGATGAAGATCTGATCTTTGGTTGTGGTGTGAAGTCTGCTGGAATCGATCACACGAGCTGTGACATCACGGCGCTGCAGACGAGGACCAATTACAGCCGCTTTTGTTTTGGGGGTCGTTATAATTAACGGCGGTCTGGAGCCGTTACGAGCCTCTCAAGTCCTTCACAGATAAAAGCCGTTTGGCATCTGGGCTCCGCCGGCGCTGAGGCGGCTGCTTACAGCGAGCGGCCGCCATCGCCGCCGACGCCGCCGCCTCTGCTGCACGACACCATGAATATTTAATTAATAATTAGTCATGTAATTCCTCCTCAGGAGTTATTATCCCTCAAAGTGGTTTGTGAATTTAATTATTAGCAGCCTTTTTGTTTCCACGGCCCCCTCATTACTGTCAGGATTGATGTAACATAAACTTCATTAAAAATTAAAGTGGGATTCTTTAATTACGAGGCCGCCCTCGCCGAAGCCTGAATTAGCCAACTCAGTGATGTGCAAATGAGAGCATTATTTAAGAAACATGCTGGAAGTAGTTATGCTAATTCACCGGGGTTCACAGTGGCAGACCTTTACACTCGCGGTTGCATATTCATTAAATGCACTATGCAAATTTAATGTAGCAGCCTTAGTAATGCCTTGTTAATTTATTCAGATTTATTGAGTAAGACTTGTAAAAAGTACCAATTTAATTAGCCCGTCTCCTCGGATGGCGGCCGGTGATCGCTGAGCTTTTTAAAAAGACGCGTCGGAGTAAAAAAAAAAGAGGAAACATCATGTTTTACAATTCACAGGGTTTAAAGGGGATATTTGCTGCTCTTATGGGGACGCTCAGAGAGAAATCACTTAAACTGCTCCTCGTGCTCCCAGAAGGAGGATGGAGGAGGAAATGAGGCCGTCTCCTCTGAGTGAAGGCTGAGTCCACAGCTCAAACGGCTGAAACGACGCCGGAGAGGCCGTTAGCTCCACGTCTGGCTCCGCCGCCAAGCTGTTTACCGACGGGCAGGTCCCAAAACGCCACCGCAGGAGCCATCACACCCCAAACTCCCAGAAACCAACAAGACAAAACACAAAGTGATGCCTGTTAGTCTTTTGTTTTCAGCCTCAGATATGAGAGGAAAAAGGTCAGGAGGTCACAGAGAGACGAGGAGGAGAGCGAAGACTGATCCTCCTTCATTCACATCAATGAAAAACAGGGAAGTGAAGAAGAGAATAAGAACAGACACAAACAAAGGACAGGAAGGAGAGAAGAAGAAAAACAAGAAAAGGAAAGAAGAGAAGGAAGAGAACAGGAAGTAAAGCATCAAAGAATTTTTTTCATCTTTACCTGACTTTCACATCCTCAGTTTATGAGTTACTTCATCAGTGTGATTTGACAGAAAGGCTCGACGGCAGCAGCACCAACAGAAGCTGCAGGTGAACAGGAGCAGGTCTGATGAAAAGCTGCAGGTTCAGGTAAAAACACTGTGGAGGTACCTGGGTGAGCAGGTGGAGGTGGGGCTCAGGTGAGGGGATGTGTGGGAAAGACTGAGGGCTTCTGTCGGACGTATGGAGACACCTGGAGACATGCATGAGCCTGGAGGAGGAGAGACGAGGACAGAGAACACTAACCTGATGGAGAACCTTCACCTGCGTCCTCTCAGAGACTCACCTGTACCTGCTCATCACAGACAACAGGTGAGTCACGAGTCAGAGAGGCTGAGCAGGTTCCTGGCTGAACCTGGACTGAAGCTGCAGGAGCCTCCAGGTTTCTCTTTCTCTTGGGATGACCAGAGAGTGAAGCTCTGTGACTGGATGCCTGTCGGTGAAATGCATGCTGGGAATCAGAGTTCACTTCTGCCTGAAGTACTTTTTGTGATCAGAGGCCTTTTGTTGTGATGATTCAACTGAAGAAGAAAAGTTTTCAAGCTGATTCAAGTCACCAACGTGAGTAAAATTCTTATTGGAGGAACTGACAGATCATGTGACTGCATGTCAACACGACCAGAACCAGAACCAGAACCAGAACCAAAACCAGAACCAGAACCAGAAGAACACAGCAGGTCAAAGTCACCAAACTGCAGGTGAGAAAGTGACACTTTGAACGTGAAACCGGCTGTTTTCTGTCATTGAAGGGAAACTGACTGCAGCTGAACGAGTCGTTGGATCCAATCTGACCGTCAGTCTCGTTTTCTTTCACATCGTTTTCTCTTAAAATAAACTTTGACTTTCTTCAACCAAACTTTCATCTTCTGAAACTAACTCGACCTCAGAAAGAGCATCTGCAGCTCTGAGTTTCTGTCGACTCCTCCAGAATAAAATCTGACTCTCAGACCAGAAGCTTTTCCTTCGAGCTGATGAGTTACTGAGTGTTTCTGTTCGTGCCGCCGTTCATCCTCCGTGCTCACCTTTACGTTCACCTGTGCAGCTCTGCAGCTCATCTCCGGAGTATTTGCTCTGAAAAACAGCAGTTGGATCATTTATCAACACGTGTCCGAGCCTCTGCCTGTGTTTTCCTCTCTGTTTGTCTGCTGCTGCTGTCGGGCCCTCGACCTCGGCTGCATTAGGAGGAAACAGATTGGTGAATCAGTGAATTAAACCCACAGATAACCTGCAGGAAATCCCCCCCGACCGCTGCTCTCGCGGGGACTCGCCGACTTGTCTGAAAGAAAAATGGAATAACAGGCTTCTTTAAGGTCAAGATTTGCTGTGCAGGGACTCGGCTCAGACGTAAATGCTCGGTAATACCGGGTCGGCTGATTGCTTTGCTCTCCAGACGATGTCAATTTTTGTCCGAGGAGCAGTTGGTATTAAGGCGGCGGCGTGTCGAGGGCCCTTGTCGGCGGCGGCGTGTTGGCTTGCAGACGAGTCCTAAAGCTCGGCTCTATTATCAGCCGAGTCTGGAGGAAGACGGCTGCGGCTCACAGAGTAATAGCACATTACATTCTTAATGTTTCTGATACACAAGACGCTCCTTGTGCAATTCTCCCGTGATCTCTCCACCGCCGTTTTGTTTTCTTCCTGTTGTTGTTCTGTCACATTCCTCCGTCCTCCCTCAGCGTTCCAGCTCGGACTCGCCGCGCCGCATTAATCAAACCGGAGCGCGGCGTCGAGGGAGAAGACGGCCGACAAGGAAGTCATTAGAGAGGATGAATCTGTTGTATTTCCTCCTCTGTTATGCAATAATAAAGACAGAAGATGGTGCGGGACAAAAGGAAATGATGGTCTTTACACAGCACGGTCGTTTGGCTCGCAGAGTCAGAGCTGCTGTTTGACTCGCAGCCGCTGTGAAGAGTCAAACCTGTCTGAGACGCACAACGACGAGTCAAAGATGAAAATATTTATCTCCCAAATACGTGTCAGTGTTCGTTAACCTCTGAAAATCTGCTTTTACAAACTCACAGAATTTTATTTAAACTGAAACTCCAGATAGGTAAAATACGGCTGAACTTTAAGACGTTCATGTAAAAACTGATGTGTAACTCATTTCCATTCAATGATAAAGACTATCGCCCCCTCAGGAACGAAGTGGTATTACAAGTCCGGTCAGGCTGATGCTAGCTGTTAGCATGCTAACCTCAGACATGTTTCTGGTTGCGTTACTGTGACTGAAACATTCACACTAAACAGTTTCATGATTCAGTCACACTGGTTTGTTCGTGTGTTTGCTGTAGCGGTGGATTGTATCCGATTACTCTTTCATGTTACAGCACTTGTTAGTTTAAGTTCCTGTGTAGTTTCTGTTTTTATTTCTCTTATATTTTAGTTTACACACTTCTCATTATTTATGTTGTTTATTTCTTGATCTGAACTTATTTCTGTCTTTGAGCCTCCGAGTTTGAATCTGAAGTTCAGTAAAGTTTGATGTTTTTTAGTTTGTGGATTTGTTGGATGAGAATCTGCAGCGTCGACTCTTCGTGGCACGTTTGTCACATTTCAGCCGGAAAAAGTCTCTTTGTGAAAAAGCAGAATAAATGTTCAGACGGATGCTGGAACATAATGAATCCAGCTCAGTCTCTGTCTACTTGTGTACTTTCTGTTAACACTTATTAGTTCATTTTCTTTTCAAAGTCAAAGAACAGGAGGTTTTACGTCGCCGTTGTCTGTGCATATATTTGCAGCTGAACTTCATCTCCTTCGCTGGTGATTAAACAAAGAAAAGCTGGCTAATAAATAAGGATTCAATTATCAAAAGATTAGCGTGTGATTTTGTTTTGATATTAACTTTATTTAAAAGCAGCGCAGCTCCGTCCCAGTCCTGCACGCGTGTGGTAATTAAATCAAAATCCTCTTCAAACACATCACGGACCACAGACTCCGATCCGGGAATCGTCCGGAGGAAACTACGGGACTGCGTGTTTGAAGGTGTTTTTTCAGGGCTTAACCAGCACACACTTTCAATTAATTTGGAGGAAACTTCAATGAAACTGCAGCCAGAAAACAATCTGAGCCTCTAATCCGTCATGATAGACGATCCTGACACCCCTGTTTTCTTTCTTACAGACCTTGAATGCAGCACGGCTCCCTGGACTAACAGCTTATCATCGTCTGCGTCACTCTGATTAAAAGTTTCACAAATTTCTCTTCAGTTTTCAGCTCTTCAGTCTCTCAGCAGCTCCATCATCCGCATCGACCGGAGTTCAACGTCTGCAGCTTCGACGCCTTCAAAGTTTTACTCTACATGCAACAAAAGATGGTTCAAAATGTCGTGTTTTCCTCTCTGTGCTTTTATTTGTTATCATCTCGTCCCTGTTTTGTCCCTCAGGTTTGAAATTTGATCCTTGACGGTTGATGTTGTCTAAATTTGAATCACCGTCGCAGACGACGAGCCGAATCAAACGAAAGAGGGAAGAAACAAAGAAAAAACTCGAAGACGGATGCGAACTTTTGTCCCAGATAGACGACTTCATAACACGAACATTTCTACTGTTCTTCTTCCCACCGTCATAGAAAAACATAAAGAATTAAAGACACAGTATTTCTGTCTGCTGAGCCACATTCACAGACGTGAAACTCCAACTGGATCTCCTGAGTCACATGAGGCGTCTCAACATGGCGGCTCCACCTTTGCACCACCTGTTGTTTGACGCAGCGCTGATTTTAAATGCACTGAGGATGAATCGAATAAACTAGAGAAACAAAAAACTACAGATTGAAAAATCAGAGTGAAATCAGTTTATTTGCTCTGAATCTGTTGGACTTGATGTTCTGAAACGTCTGCAGTGTTCGGACGCCGCCTGTCAGTCTGTTTTACTGAAATAAAGAGTGAAAACGACGCTTTCATCATCATTATTCATTTGAATTGTGTGCGTAGACTCTTCCACTTATAAACCTACAGAAGCTGCGAGTGTTTGATGTATTTTTGCAGGTGTGAAGCAAAATAAGTGCGAGTGGATGCAGAATCAAGATGAATGCTGAGCGCAGACAGACAGCGGCTGATAGAAACTCGGCGGGAGGCCACTTCATCTTAACATGGCCGTCCTGTGTCTTATGATATCTTATCATTAGTTTCCCTGACAGTGATGGAGCAGCCGCCGTCGCCCCCCCCCTCAGCGCCGCGAGCCGTGTATAAAAGTAACCTTCTTTCCATAATAATGGCCATTCGTCACTTCTTTAACTGTCAGAGGACGAGGGCCGCAAACAAAGTGGGATTTAACAAGGTGTGTGCAGAGCCAGGAGAGATGGAGGAGGGGGGTCGAATCATTCAAATGGTCCTGAACTGTTAGTGAGACGATCTGCCAACATTACTGCTCTGATGTGTTCAGGGACCGTGGGACCAGAGTGCGGCGACGGAGCCAAATCGGCCCCGTGGTTGTTAAATAAGATGGGAGGAAGTGCGACTGATCCCTGAAGACGAGAGTGTGACGCTTCTTCTTCTACTTTCAAACCAGAACCCCGTTCACACACTGCACACACAACAGGTGACGTTCACTGTGTGTGTGTGTTTGTGTGTGTGTGTGTGTGTGTGTGTGTTTGTCTGTGTGTGTGTGTGTGTTTGTGTGTGTGTGTGTGTGTGTGTGCGTGTGTGTGTGTGTGTGTGTGTGTGTGTGTATGTGTGTGTATGTGCACGTGTTTGCCTGTGCAGGTGAAAATGTATGGTAGAAAAGTATATGATAAAATATGGAAATGTTTGCTTTCCAGACAACTTGACTGGAGGTGAAAATTTGCTAAGGAGCTGTCTAACACAAAAAAGTTTATTGGGCTTTCTCCCTGTCAAGCCGGATTACTAAATAAATAAATTAAATAAATACATAAATCCTTGTAGTTCAGCTTCTGTTTACGTTTTTGCCGGGTGTAAGACAGCAATGCCACCTGCGCCACTGGCGCAACCAGTCCTTAGAGGTAATGGGAACAGACCCTCTGATTGGTTATTGCATTTTTGGCCAAAAAAACACCTATGAACTGATGAGGTGATTGTACACAGCTGATAGGACTATCCGCTATGCGCCAGTAGCGCATTGGGCAGGGAAGAGCAGGATACTAGGGATAGACCGATTATAGGCCGGGCCAAATATCGGCGCCAATATTCGGCATTTTGATGCATATCGGCATCGGCTTTTTTTTTTAATCTGATCGGTAAGAGATCAATTTAAAACTGCGTTATTTTGGCCTCAATGCAGCCGCTCCTCTCTGTCTGCAGTCACTACTCTGTCTCCAGCATTATCCCACCCACAGCACCATCTGATTGGTTACACACAGAGCCACGGCACAGCCAATCAGCAGAACTTTAGGGAGCTATT
>JAQMCX010000001.1:30508613-30518972 GCA_029814765.1 Acanthurus leucopareius
AGGACGTTTCTGTCGCATCGCTCTGACAGACAGATGTGAAGATCTTATCTCTTTTATAGCACTTACTGTTCCTGTAGCACAACAAAACCGCAGACCAGAGCCTGGATGGAAACTGGTTCAGGATCTGCCAGGATCTGCCAGGATCCATCTCTGCGATGCAGATCAGAGTTCATTGATTAATTGTCTGAGATCAGTGTGTTATTGACACATGGAGTTTGTATTGCAGCGAGGCAAAGCTGGACCATCAAAGCAGATCCAATCAAGCCAAAATCAGAATGATAACAGT
Organism: Acanthurus leucopareius; assembly: GCA_029814765.1. Taxonomy (NCBI): domain Eukaryota; kingdom Metazoa; phylum Chordata; class Actinopteri; order Acanthuriformes; family Acanthuridae; genus Acanthurus; species Acanthurus leucopareius. The sequence goes on from JAQMCX010000001.1 coordinate 30,508,900, forward strand.
TATAAATGCAGCTAATCACCGGGGCACGTTTATTATCGATGGATCCTTGGAAATTTGCATTATTGGTTTTCGGTTGTTGTAATGAATTTATAGCCGATTATTAGAGACAATAATGTCAACACAAAGTGCTTTTGTTGACTTTGCAAGTGCAGCATCCATTCAGACTTTACTACAAACTACAAACCTTTCAGGTGAGAACAAAGTCACAACATGGCTGCTTTAGTCTGATCTTTACGAACTCATGTGGAATATGACGACAGTTTTTTATGGATTATGAGTTTTTTTTTTGGGACAGTTTTGTGCTCGAACTGCAGTCGGTGAGCTGATGTTTTGGTTTTGGTCCTGCTGAGGCTCACTGTGGTGTCAGGACCTCAGAGAGCTGCTCACAGTCTCTGCAGCAGCTGCTGTCAGAGAAGATCCGTGTCCAGCACATTGACCCCCCCTGAACAGAAACAGTGTTTTTTTTCATCAGTTTAAATAAAGATGAAGAGTGTGAAAGTGTTGATCTGTGAGCTCTGGACGTGTCGGCCGGTGGATGTGAGGGGATGTCGTTTGTGTTTTGAAATGCTGCATTTAAACTTTCTACAACATTGTGTGTCAGTGTGTTGAAGCTTTGTGCTGTTAGATGTTAATATAAGGTGTGTGTGTGTGTGTGTGTGTGTGTGTGTGTGTGTGTGTGTGTGTGTTCAGACTCAGCAGATCACTCCTCAGCTGGCTCTTCAGGTCCTCCTTCAGTTTGATAAAGCTATCAACACGGCTCTCGCCAACCGAGTCCGCAACAGAGTCAACTTCAGGGTGAGTCCCCCTCCTGTGACCTCTGACCTTTGACCTCTGACCCTCAAACCAACACTGAGCAGGAACCGGTGAAATGACTTAAAGATCAGTTTTCTTCAGTGATTTTAGGCCTGAAAGTGATCATGAAAGATCCAAAACTCAGCTTGTGTACATTTTGTGATTTCAGTTACAGTTTTTTGATTTTGCCCCTCACAGACATGTTTCAGTGTCAGGCTGCTGAGCTGGAAGATGTAGTTTTATTTTACAAGAAACCAGAGTTTCAGACAAATGTCATGGAGGAAAACGTACAATTCTTGCTTCTGAGCTGCTGTGAAGTAAAATAAAGTTACATAAAACAGAAACACTCAGGTTAAGTGCAGGTTCCTTCAGTCCGTCAGTCAGCTGCTGTTGTCTGTCTGTCTGCAGGGCTCTCTGAACACCTACAGGTTCTGCGACAACGTGTGGACGTTTGTCCTGAACGACGTCGAGTTCAGGGAGGTGACGGACCTCGTGAAGGTCGACAAGGTCAAAATTGTCGCCTGTGACGGGAAGAGCGAGTCGACTCAGAACAAACTGGATAAATGGTGAGTGAAAAGTACAATATTTAATATTTCACACCGTCAGACTCTGCTGCTTGAACGTTACTGCGACGTGTCACCGGTTTTACCTGCCGGGACGAGACATTAAGTGTCAGCTGATGATCGAGACGAAGTTATGGGAGCATTTACTTCACAGGATCGTTGGATTACTGTGGGATGTTTCCTCTGGTTGTTTCAGCGGTGCTGTGCAGGTTGTGTGTTTGTGCAGAGTCACGGTCTGGTGCACGCAGCTGCAAACAGACTCTGCAGTTTGTGGATTGATGCACAAAAAAGGGAACAAAGTTCACAAGTGTGAGTTCCTCCCTGAAACTGACAGCTGGGCGCCGTTAGCATTGTGTTCTGAGGTTAGCACAACAAGCAGTCACACTGCGGCGAGCAAAGAACCGCCGCACCTGGAAGAACCTGCCTGCGTCCTTCAGATCAGCTGTGTGAAGTTCAGGTTCCCCGTCGGATCCGTTTCCTGTTTCCTCTGGATGTTTCATCTGTTCTGACGTTTTATTTTCCTTTTTTCTGCAGAGCGGCGACTCTTCGTGTGTTCTGGTGTCGGACGGAGTCACAGATGGACCTGGACTGTACATATAATTTATTACAGCAGAGTCACAGCTGAGAAGTGTGTGTGTGTGTTGATGGTGCATGTGTGTGTGTGTGTGTGTGTGTTTGGACCAGTCACTGTACCTGCAGCAGTTTTTTTTTTATTATTATCAGTTTACAGAAGGTTTGTGTTCAGTTTGCTGATATTAAGCTGGATCATCTTTAATAAAAACTTTATTTAAAACACAGTTTGTGTCCTTTCTGCAACAGTCAGCGTGTAAATAAACGTTTTATCCAGTAAAGACAAAAGAAATCCTCATTTCCTCATAAATTCAGCCTCTTTTTAAACTACAGGAGCAGTTTGAATAAACACTTTGTGTCTGGAAACTGAAGATGTTCTGGCTTCAGTTCATCTGCTCAGAAAAGTTGATGTTAAGTTGAAAAATCATTAGAAGACAAACCAGACGAAAAGAGCCTGAATCCACTTTTTCTCTTTATTATAACAACATCAGGACTTCACATCGCGTATAAAAGAGTGCATCTCGAAAATGATTCGATTATACTGATCAACATTTACTTCTTTTGTTCATAAACAAACAGGACATATAGAGAATATAAATAGAGAAGAATCTTGGTCTCAGTTTTACTGCGAAGGAACGTTAAAGTCTGAACATTTAAAAAGGCTTTTGGATAAATTTTTACGGAGCTGAAAAAACAGGAAAACGGAGAAACTGTCAAACGTAACTCGAGTGGAGAGAAACTCAAAGTCTGTCCTCTGATTTCACACCGACCGTTAATCCGACCGACCTCACTGAGACCCGAGACGAGCAGCGAGTGTGAGCTGCGAGCACACACACACACACACTGTAGTGTATTAAAAGGGGACCACCAGGACCTGAGGCCGAACTGCATGCTGGGTAAAACCCGCTCTCCACTGTTCACTACAATACATTCAAGAACAGGTGAAGAGGGAGAGACCAGAGGTGTTACACTGCAGTTTAACTTTGGGTTGAACACGTTTGTTCCTGGAAGTAGCCTGGTCCCAAGTAGCTAGCTGTTGACACGTGTACTGCAGTATTGCTACGTCATGGCCGGTGTGTCGCTGAGGATTCTGGGAGGCCGAGCGGGCGGCCCAGCAGGCACTGAGCTGGTGTGTCTACTTCAGAGTGAAACCTTGAGCTTTTGGAAGTTTTTAAAGATCGATGATCAATACTGCATGTGGTTTCCACAGAGACGAGTGGAAATGGCTTCTGTTTCCAAACACAGAAAACTCAACAGAAACTCAGACGGAGAAAGGGCTGATGGGAAACGAAGAGAGGAGGAACAGAGTGACTGATATTTACAGAGACGCGTCGTTTGGTTGATTGATTTGATAAACGGCTTCAGAATAAAACTCAGTTCATCGTTTGAAGCAGTTAAAGATCCAACAGGACCACCTTAAAGAAACGAGAGCTGTGGCACTTGAACGCATCACGGTCTACAGCAGTGATGCCCGCCCTGTTTGGTACCTTAAAGCAGAATATAAGTTTGAAACAGAGTTTTTCACACATTTTAATGTAGTTTTACGATGTAAACAGCCTCTGCTGGAAGAGATTCATGAATAAACTGCTGATGTTCTGATGTCTGATTAAAGTTATTCTGTTTATTTTCTCAGTTTAAAAGCTGAACAAGTGAAAGCTGAGTCTCTGATGAAGGTGGCAGAGATTCACTCAGGACACTCAAAGGTAACGGCGGCCGTTTACTCCTTTCAGTGTGTCGGGTTCGAAGCTGCTGGGTCAGTTCTTTCAGTTCCAGCTGCAGATTAATGCAGCGGCGAAAGCACCAATGTGACCCTGAATGACCCCGTTTCTGACGTCCTGACACACCAACAGCTGTATTCTGTGTCCACGTCCTCCATGTTTTATTTATTGATAACCATCAACAGAAAACAGTGAGATTATTTTGAATCTGCGGTGAGTCGACGGCGACAGGGAGGCTAACGTTAGCGTTAGCTCTGAGCGCGGCGTGTCTCTGAGCTTCAGAGGGAATCTTCTTATTTACAAGCAGAAAAAGATTTTTTTAATCACAAAGCTGCCTCGTGTCGTCCAGCGCTGCAACGAGCGACTGACAGGAACACTGAGAGATTTCCAACTCAGAGTTATTAATATTAAAATCTCTTCCATACGTCAGACAGGTAACAAACACCTGCTGTCTGCTGGAAATGAACTGGACAGTAACATCAGTCTGTTCTTTGAACTCGACTCTTAAATGTGAACTCAGTGCGTTTGTCCTCTTTGGGATCCTGCAGACGGTGACTCGGATGTTTTGACCCGTAAATATGAATCAAACTGACGTTTTCTGACACTTTCTGACTCTGAATCAGCTTCTCGAGAGTTAAAGTCATCCAGCAAACGGCAGCCTGAGCCGTCTGTGCTAACTGCATATTTACATGAGCCGGCGGATAAACTGAAGTACATGTGGACTCTGTTAGAAACACCTGAGGAGAGCCGGCAGGACGCAGAGACTCACTCTGATGCTTCAAGGTCAAAGGTCACATGATAGCTGCCCCAGTCTGCTGGTCAAGAAGCACTGACAGACACAACATCTACAAAACACATTCAAAATCAAAAAGACACTTACAGAGATGTAGAAAGAGTACAAAAACAAAAAATATCTCTGGTTTCAGGGTATAAAACATCCACCAGGTGAGGCTGCAGATCACAGCCTGCTTCAGTCCTCATGCCTCCTCCTCCTCCTCCTCCTCCTCCTCCTCCTCCTCTCGCTCCTCCGGCGTTCAGTCGAGGAAGCGTTGGCAGGCTTTCTTCCAGCGGCAGGCCGTGCACCACTGGTCTCTGTGCTCGATGCCGTAAACTTTCCGGCATTTCTTGGCTTCACCGCGAATCCTCCTGACAGAGACGCAAAGAAACGTTAAGAACTTCATGAGAAACGACTGAAATGATCAGTTTGGATTGATCGACTAACAAGCTCAGCTGAAGCTTTGTCTTAAAATGAAACTGCCAACACGAAAGACGTCATATATAACTGTAATAACAGTTTAAATAGCTCAAACTCTTCATGTTTTGTGTGTTTAAATAGTAAAATAACTGCCTGATAAAAGAAGTTTTCCCTCTGAGATTCTGTGAAAAAGAAGTAAACGTTCCATGAAATTTAACTGTAAAATAACTTTCTGTAACGTTTGGATGTTGACAGAATAATTAATGTGTTTGTGTTTTTTTAGATTTGAATATCAGACAGCAAAGCTTCATTCACTCAAAGGGGATTTAAACAAAATCAACACCGAACAAAACCGACCTGCAGGGGGCGCTCTGCTGCTGCAGCCACTGCTCTCCTACACTGGCAGACCGCACCCGAAACGCCAAACCCTGAAAGAAGGAGGAGGAGGAGAGGAGGAAGGGGAGGAGGAGGAGGAGAGGGGGAGGAGGGGGAGGAGGGGAGGAGGAGGGGGAGGAGGGGGAGGAGGAGGAGGAGAGGGGGAGGAGGGGGAGGAGGGGAGGAGGAGTCAGTGCTGGTCTGAGTTGTTTACTGGAGCTTTCTTCTTCTCTCCTCTCATTTCGCTGCTGTCTGATATTTTATTTAAAGAGCAGAAACTAAAAGCAGGAGGAGTTTTCATGATCTCCTGCTCTCCGTCTGCTCCTGCTGATGTTCGAGTCCTTTGTGTTTCTGTGGAAAAACATCCTGCAGGCGCCACCATCAGCCTGCAGGGGGCAGCGCTGCACTCTGGCAGATTGATGGAAAAATGTGACCACAAACCATCCGAGAGGGGATTTTCCTGCTGAATGAAAACCATCAGGGAGGAGTACAAACACACACACACACACACACACACACACACACACACACACACACACACACACACACACACACACACACACACACACAGGCTCTACCCCCCTCCAGTATAAAACCAGTTTTAACAGGCTTCTCTGGGCTGGAGGAAATCAACAAAAGGCTGCTGTACAGGATCCAGACTGAGAGAAAACACAACTGAATTAGAGAAGTGTGTGTGTGCGTGTGTGTGTGTGTGTGTGTGTGTGTGTGTGTGTGTGTGTGTGTGTTTGTTAACAAACAGGGGAAGACGGCCCTGAGGGGATGCACAGCAGTTAGAGAAAACTCTGTAAAGTGTCCTGATATTCTCAGGGAAAGTCCGAAACCATCCGTTCTTTGTAAAAACGCAACAACGCGACACGAAGTTCAGAAAAATCTGAGTTTCATCAGCAGCTGAAAAGTGAAACCTGCAGCTTTTAACAGCAAAGTGCACCGTTTTCTGCACACTCATCCTCCTGTTCGGCTGCCAGCTCAAACCAAGAGCCACGCAACGGCACATATTTCTGTCCTGCGAACAGCTGCTACCAGATCACACAGAGCTGCACGCTGCGTTCACTGACACACCAGGTGTTTCAAAACACACTTTTACTGTCATGAAGAAAACAAAGGCAAAAACAAAGGAGAAGCTCAGAGGAGAAACGCCTCCTGAAGTATGACGACAGACACAACTTTAACAGTACTTTTCTTTGTAATCGATCAGGAATCAAAACCCTGCGGAGCCGTCAGTTTAAAAATATGTCGTATTTTTACTTGAATTTTATCTAAATTTTCCAAAAAGTACAGATTCCTTTGAAGTGGTTGAGCAGGAGAGAAAAAAGGAAGTAAAAAGTGGAAAAAGTACAGATGTTCAGATAAACATCTAAAATGTACAGCAGGTCTTTCAGTATTTGAGTATTAGTTACTTTCTTACTCTGTTAGTTACTGTTGAAACCTTAAACCAGGATTTACCTGTCTGAGGCAGCTGGTGGGCGGGGCCGTCCAGCGACAGGAGGGTGTGCTCGCACCTGCTGCTGCTGTCACGTGACTGGGAGGCGGAGCCTAACCAGGATTAAAAAACAACAAAGCTTGTTTTTATAAAAAAACAAAAAGTTGCACTTCTTGTAATTTCTTTATAATTATCTTTGATTGATGAAACATTTTGGAAACAGTGACGTTAGTTTAAGGAAGCTGAAGAGGAGCCATGTTTGTTATTCAACCGTGACATTAAAAACGAGTTTTATCCGTTTTACAAATTATTTCTCCGTTTATACAAAAACATTTAACTTTTTCAAAGTTATAAACATAAAAACTTCCTTTGATAATTAATGAATTACTTATTTAATTTATGTGTCCATTTATCAATGAGATATGTTGTTCAATAACCAAGAATCAGTGCTTTTCATCACTGTAGATAAGCCCCGCCCACCTGGTAGGAGTGCTCTGATTGGACCTGCCAGAAGCTGCCGGAGGAGGAGGGGGCGGAGCGACTCAGAGCGCTGCAGGCTGGCAGGGGGGGAGACGGTGGTGATGGAGGGGGAGGGCTGGGAGGTGAGGAGGAGGGGGAGGAGGAGGAGGAGGGGGAGGCGGGGGCTGCAGGGGGGCCACAGAGGACAGGAAGTGGAGGAGACGGCTGCTGCTGCTCCCACTGGTTCTCCTCCGTGTAGTAAAAGTCCTCCTCGCTGCGGGAGCAACGCTCGTGTTCGCCGCCGCGGCTGTGAGAGGTCAAAGGTCAGACGTGTTCGAGCTGATCACAGTTTGAAATGAAGACAGAAGTTTTTGAAAAAAGTTGATTTTTTAAACATTAAATTTTGAGTTTGTGCCCGCAAAATAAAAATATGAAAATTTAAGAGAAAAAACTTTATAAGTCAAATAAGACAGAAAGTTACAACAACAGCTGGAACTAACAATTATTTTTATTACAAAATAATCTGCCTTTGTTTTCAATCATTTATATTAAAAATATCAGAAACTGTTGACAAATATGCGTCACAGTTTCCTAAAGTACTCGATGACGTTTAAAAATGTTCCATCAGTTTACTCCCCACATCTCTAACAGCTGTCGTTCAGTCCCTGAACTCATCACTCACCACAGGTGTGTCGTCCGGATGTGACGTTTTATTCCCACCACGGACGTCAGCACCTTCCCGCAGCTCGGCCACAGACACCTGTAAGCCGCCTTCACGGAGTTCTGCGGGAGCAAACATGGCGTCAGCGTTCACATCCTGCTGCTGCCGGTTTATTTGTCTCGTGACGGCGTGAAAACCTGCTCACCCTGCGTTTCCGTGGCGCCGGCTCATCAAACAGCACCTGCTCCAGCTCCATGTCCAGCCCCTCGTCAGGGGGCGTGGCTGGGCTGACGGCAGGCTCTGCGATTGGCGAAGAGGGGGCTGGACTCCCGTTGCCGTGGCCGACGCTCCAGTATCCGCTGCTGCCGCCGTCGGAGAGTTCGCCGCCTCCACAGTCCATCGGAGCAGCTGAAACACACAAACACAGAGTCTCTCAGCTCCTGCAGACTGACTGTTGTTACTGGCTGCTGTCAGTGGTTGTTGTCGTACCTGCGGCGTCGCGGTGGGCGGGGCTGTGCAGCAGGGGGCTGCAGGACAAACTGCTGAGAACCATCGCCGCCATCAGCTCGTCCATGTCCACCTCGGCTGGACTCCTCTGACTGCAGAGCAGAGGAGACACGTTTCATTTAGTGGAACTTATGCAGAGACATTTACAGAAAAACCAGAGAAGAAGAAAACGTCCAACCTTTTGGGGACGTCGATGCAGGAGGAGACGGACCTCCTGCAGGAGGAGGAGGAGGAGGAGGAGGAGGAGGAGGAGGGGTGAGATGAAGACCTGACGGAAACATCACTGTGCATGAGGTTGAGCTGGTCCACCACACCTGAAGATTCAACTCCACACTGGAAGTACATCTGAGAGAGAGAGAACAGCGTGAGCTCGCAGTGACACGATGAGACGGGTGTCAGTCAAAACAAACGGTCCCTGAACGCAACACGATGTTTGTGTCCAGGCAGTGAAACACGAGGACGCGACTTTCTGTCCTCCGTCTGAAACAACATGATGAGGACAGAAAGTGATCTCACCTTCAGACCAGGATGACCTTTGACCCTGCCGGCGGTCTGTTGTCCTGCTGCTGTTGCCATGGTGACGACAGTGTCACTCATCTCCTGGCCTGCGTGTGTTCCTGCTGACGGGCCGGTGGAGCTCACCAAGGCGCCGAGAGGAGAACGCTTCCCCAGACGAGTTTTTGGCAACATGTCTGTCTGTCCGTCTGTCTGTCCGTCTGTCTGTCTGTCCGTCTGTCTGTCTGTCTGTCTGTCTGTCTGTCTGTCTGTCTGTCTGTCTGTCTGGCCGTCTGTCCGTCTGTTTGTCTGTCTGTCTCTGTGTATCAACGTTGGAATCTGAAACACAGAAATGAGGGGTTCAAGTCCAGTTGGTACCATTTCACTGACAGTTACAGATCACTGTTGAAGGCTAATAACAACAATAACAACAATAACAACAATAACAATAATAATAATATTAATAATGATGATGTTTCCTCTCGATGAGCAGCTATAAAAAGCAGAACCACAGATGTCGTCTTGTTATTCTGCACATTCTTCTTCCCTTTAACACCTGGATCCTACATCACCCACAATGCAACCTGGTGGACAACGGTAATGTGTTAGCTTGGGATGATGATGATGAGGAGCAGCTGCAGACGTGCATAACCTCACTGTTAAACTCCTCACACACACACACACACACACACACACACACACACACACACACACACACACACACACACTCAGATTTGTTTCAGTTTCTGACTCGTAGTCTCTAACCGACATCACTGGGGAACATTTACCAGACTTCAGGCCGCGATGCGTTCAGGCACTAAAGGCTTTACTCTACATTAAAATCAGATTTTTCAGCGCTCACTATAACAGACGGATCTCCGCCTTTCAAAAAAAAAAGAGCGTCCTGATACAACGTGACCGTCACAGTGGCTGCTGGGAAAATTCTGCTCTGGATTAACTGCTGACGGTCAGATGTGTTTTCTGTTTCACAGATCTGAGTGAAATCCCAGTGACTCACTGCAGTGTCATTTACAGTCAGGCTGCTCTGCCAGTGTGTGTGTGTGTGTGTGTGTGTGTGTGTGTGTGTGTGTGTGCAGACAGTAACTAACTGGGCAGAGGATTAAAATGAACAGATGGCTTCAACTGTTCATAAATGTTTCTTTATCGTGTTTCATCTGCTGACTCTGCTGATTCCTGCATCGCGTCGCCATGGCAACCTGAGGAAACGTGGTGACCCACCCCCAAAACAAAATCAAGGTTTCCTGTTAATCAGTGACTCAGAGGGTTTGAGAAAACA
>JAQMCX010000001.1:30535468-30545477 GCA_029814765.1 Acanthurus leucopareius
CCCCACTGATCTGGGGTCCAGAACCATCTCCTTAGTTTTAGTAACATTTAAAATGAGGTAGTTGGTGTCACACCACCGTACAAAGTTTTATATTTTGCAGAAATAAGCTGATGGGCTTGTGTCTTTGTATAATAAGCTGAGGATAGCTGTGTCGTCTGAAAATTTAAAATCAAAGCTCCCAGGGTGGCTGTTTGTGCATTCATTTGTGTACAGTGTAAAAAGCACTGGGAGCTGACACAACCCTGCAACCTGTAACCGGTACTGACGGGTCTGAGCTCAGAAAGGACGTTGTTGACTCTGACCTGTTGACTCCGATTGTTTAAAAAGGAGACAGGAGTCAGTCTTTGTTTATCTCCTGTTGATGAAACATGTTTTCCTGAAACATGAACCACGTGACTTCAGCCTCCAATGAAATGCTTTTTAACGTTCACTCACCTTTTTCATCCCTTTGAATCTCATTGGCCAGCGGGTTCTCTCTCCCCCCCACGGTTTCTTCCAGCCTCACCTGTCAATCAGCAGCACAGAGAGATTTGATCCTCAGAGGTTTTTCACTTCGAGAGCAGATGAGTAAAGTGACTCAGAGGTCAAAGGTCACTCACCACCCTGACGAGACTGGAGGGATTTCTGTTTCCTTCAGGATGCTGCAGCTCGAACGATTGTCTGACAAACAAACAAACAAACAAACAAAGGCAAGATGCATGAAATTCACAGAAGAGTCTGACTTTCATCATGTCTTCCAGCTGACTGGAGGACTAGCGCCACCTGCTGTTCCTCCATTAACCGATGAGCAGAATGCAGCTTTAAAAACACTCATGCAGAGTAAAGAAGCAGCTGACCTCCTGCAGCTGCTGCAGAGAGCCGTGAGGAAGATGGAGAGGAGCACGAGGAGGATGAAGAAACTGACGACTCCTGACGACATGAACAACGAGCCGCCGACCTCCACCCCGACCGCAGCCATGGTCACTGAGAGACAGACAGGCAGAGAGACAGACAGACAGACAGGTCAGTGTACTGTGAGAACAGGAGGTGAGTGTTGAATTATGGGAAATGTTTTGTGTCAATCAGGTGATGAAGCTGTTAAACATATTTTGTTTCAGTCACATTAACAGACTGAAGCCTGAAATCTGCCAGTCGAAAGTTTTCACATGTGATGGGACAAATTTCAGATCCTTTACTGCAGTAAAAGTACTCAGACTGAGCCTAACTGAAGTAAAAGTATGTGATTACTGTCAGTAACGTGTCTGAGGAGCAGCTGCAGCTTCATGATGCAAAGAGGGAACTTTATTTAAACAGTAAACAGCTTTAATTTCTGTTTGATCGACAGAAAACAGGTGAAAACAACAGTGAAACAGCAACTTTATGGGCTTTTTAGAGGTTAAAATGAAAAAACTCAGGCCAACTGATGTTACCTTTACTTACAATATTACAGTTACTTTTATAATTAATGAGACTGACAATAAGTGAAGGGTCAAAGGTCACCTGTATAAAAATCTATTAGAAACTAAACACAACTGAACTGATGAATAAAATACTTTCAAGACACTGTTTTTCTTCTGGAGAAATATTTAGGTCCAAAGGAAACACTCGTGTTTCCTGCAGCTAATCTTTATCCAGAAATACAAAGTTCACCTGTCAGCTCTTCACATGCTGAAACCTGGGTGTGAACGTAACTAACTAACTAACCGTGAAGTCACATTTATTTTAACCCTTAAAGCAGCAGACAGTGTGTGTGCCTAGAAAGCTGTGATGGTGTGTGAAGGTTGCAGATGTTTTTACCTGGTTTTCTCAGGTGCAGCTCAGGGAGGATCGAAGCAGTTTACTCATCCTGACTGAATCCTGACAGACAAACACAAACAGGTTCATCCCACTGAGAAGCAGGACGAGGCGTGTCTCACACTCCTCAGGTTCAAATCAAGAATATGACACATTTTAGGAAATAAGCTCATTCTTTTCATGGTAGGACGTCTGTATAAGGCTTCAGTCAGTTGGTTGACTTTTGGTTGACGTTCAGTCCATGCTAAGCTAAGCTAAGCTAAGCTAAGCTAAGCTAACAAGCTGCTAGCATCATATTTGTTGAAGACTTAAAACTTGATTTGAGACCTTAAACACATAAGGAAACTGTTTACTGAGCTCATAAACTAAGTGAGGAATAAACTCTTTTCCTAATAAGCTCATATTGAATCAGATTCTTCTTTTTCGCAACAACCACAACTGCCCCCTGCTGGCCATTTGAAAGAATGCAGGTTTAATACACTTGGCACTATTTTCACTTTTCAAACTTTAAAGTTACGTCCATTTATTAAACCGTCTACAAGAACAACAACTGAGATGCAGCTGCTTGCTCAGAGGAAGCTAGCAGGTTTCCAAGCATTTAGCATGCTAACCATTATGTGCAGTAGCATATTAGCTTGCTGTGTTAGCATGTCAAACCTACAGGGACGTTAGCTTCAGACTGAAGGCACAGATGTGTTCAGGTCCAGCTGAGTCAAGTCTGAGATGGTTTGACAAACATCTCCAACATGTTGTTTGGTCTGATGGCACCTCAGGAGAAACTCAGTCCCATCAACTTTACTGTTCAATCAATAACTTTAAAGACTCTTTAACGACTCTGAACCACACATGAGCCTGTAATGCAGGCTGATATGATACTAATGTAGCTGATATGAAGCTGAATGTATAAAACCACTTTGTTCATCACATGCAAAAAGCTGTTCTTCCCTCCAGTTCCCATCATGCCGTTTGTGTCTGTGTCATGTGAAATCATTTAAACATGTTTGCAGTAAAGTCACATGAGCCGTTTTTCCTCTGTGCTCTTTGTAGAAAAACACTGACGGACTCTGTGCTGCTGTCTGTGTGTCTGTGACCATCTGCCATCAGAACCATCACAGACATGAGCTCATATTTTGTTTGAAAACCTTGAAAAATTTGCAGATACGAAGATGTAAAGGAGGAAAAATCTGTCAAACATGCCTGAAAGTATTTCTGCCACTTTTCTCACATGGACACAACATTTAGATATTAAACTGTTAAATAATATAAGAATTTTAGAAATTCTGTGCCTTCGACTCATGTTTACAAGATTAATCTTTAACTTTTGTAATAGTTTGTTATCTCTTATGTAAATTAATATGAATAATTTATTTCTGTATTACAGATTTTTAACGTGTTTGAAAACAAACAAGTCAAAAAACGAGAGAAAGTGAGCGAACTTCTGAGTGTTAAAGACCTGAATTCTTTATTTAACAGAACAAAGAATCCATGTTGACTTATAATTAACTAAAATTAACTAGTTATGAAGTCCAAGCAGAAGTGTGTGTGTGTGTGTGTGTGTGTGTGTGTGTGTGTGTGTGTGTGTGTGTGTGAATCGTACCTGCGTCCACGGTGCCGACAGCTGAGAGTTCAGGTTCGCAGACGGTGTGTGAGGTTTTCCTGCTGCAGGTTTACTCATTGACAGACTGAACAAACACTGAGATGATCTGCTGTTGAGCTGGCATTCTTAAAGACACACACACACACACACTCATGCATACACACACACTCTCATGCATACACACACACACACACCCTTAATAAACTTTGCATATATGAAACTGATGAACAGATTGCTGAAGGAGGGTTCGGGCTGGTTTTCTGCGTCTTCCTTCATCAGACAGTTGTTTCATAGATCCCTCGAAGCCACCAGACTCCATTTAAAAAAACAGTTATTCAACCTCCCAGATCAGCAGAATAAACACTTAAAATTCAAATTTGACTCAAAGGAAAGAAACCACAGCCTGATCTCCACACATGAAAACGTAAAGTGTTTATGTTTCACTCGTCAGAGAAACTTTGTTGTTATTTTGTGGATGTTTACAGCGAGACATCGGGACATTTTTCAGATAATTAAACCAAAATACAATCTTTCCCCAAGTTTAACTGAGTGGTTTTTGTGCCCAAACTTTCACATGAAAACATAAAGAAGCATAAAGTTTCACATCAGCAGTTTGAAAAAATGTCAAAATCCAACATTCATTCTGGTGTTTGGCTGCTCCACTGTCAACAGTCATAAACTCTGGTTTGATTTAAATAAACTTGTAAAGTTCTGATCACATTCCAGCTCAGAGGAAACACCCACCCCTCCCCTGCAATAACATTTACAGTGACGCCACCCGCAGGACAAACTGACCCTCAGGATGCTGTTTGCTCTGTTAAACATTTTCTCAGTGTTTTGTAGCTGCAATAAAACTGCAGACACCTTTTGTATTTTGTATCTTCTTCTTAAAAAAAAAAGCTGTCAAACAGTTTTTAAGACTTCTCTGTGAGTCACTCTTTGCTCGCTTTGGAATGTAAAAAATTAAAGTCAGAGGGAGTGTTTATGGCTTTAGTGGCAGTTTCTTTGAGCGCTGAGAGCGAGAGCGATAAGCTCAATAAAGCCCCGATCAAACTGAAACTGGAACTTTATCAGCTGCTCCACCCAAACACTTCAACCGACACGTTCAGCATGACTGATGGAGCAAAGCCTGCAGAGAAATGTGTGTGACACAGATAATAACACACACTGTGCAGTGAAAGGACGGTTCACAAAGGCTGAAAAAATAATCCAAGTTTAATGAACTTCCTCTCATGTTCATCTTTTCAGTTTTATCTTATGAGATTTCTGAGATTTCTGCCTCCATTTAAACACAGCTGAGGTGATTTTTGTTGCTGCAGCATTTTAAACGTTAAAAACAAAACTTTTCCTGCCTAAAATTCTGCTGCAGGTTAAACATCATGAAAACAGATGAGGACATTTATCAAACTCATCTTTTCAACATGTGGTATGAAAGAACGTTCACCTCAGTTCGGTTCAGATCGGTTCAGTTCAGTTCAGTTCGGTTCAGTTCAGTTCAGTTTAGTTCAGTTCAGTTCAGTTCACAGCTTTTCTGTCCCTCCAGGTAAATTTAATCTGCAGTTGTTTTACAAAAACAATTAAAAAACAGAATAAACAGGCACGTTTGGCATCACAGCAGCACACGAGCAAACTTGATTAGTAATCCTGATCAATATCACAGGTAAAAGTATCAATAAAAAAGCAATTTCTCCCGTCCATAAAAAGAGTCATTAAAACTGAGAAATGTCAACAAAACTCCCTCAGGAATTTCTGTACACAAGCTCACATCCTCTTCTTCCTCTTCTTCTTCTTCTTCTTCTTCTTCTTCTTCTTCTTCTTCTATCTTTGTTCTTTCATCAGCTGACCTTGAGCCCGCCTCCTCAGGGCGAATGCCGTCATCGTGCAGCTGAGTGCCAGGCAGGGGAAGGAGAGGCAGGCCAGCAGGAGGCGCTCCTCTCCGAACTCCCGGACCAACGCTGGCCGCCGCCATAAAAAGTCCTGGAACAGCGCCTCCTGCTGGGCCAGCGTGCAGAGGGACAGCAGGACGTGGAAGAGCTGGTGGCCGTGGCCGACGATGTCGAAGCTGCCGGGAGAAAAGCGCTCAGGTATCGGACAAGAGAAGAAGAAGGCTGACAGCAGAAACAGCACCACCTGTTGGAAAAATGACAGACGGCAGTCAAAGGCAACTTCACTTTTTTTATAAACACATTAAAAAACAAACAAAAAATAAAAAATTTAATTTATTATGTTCACACGTCATCAGCTGATTCCTTCATGTAAGTGAGAAACCTGATTTCGGTAACTAATTCAGAGAATCAGAGAAACTGCAGCTGGATGTCGCTCGCTATGATCTTAGCCACGTTTACAAGAATATGTTTTAATATTTCCATAAGAATACAGGTCTAAGTCTGATTGATATTTAGACTTTCAGAATCAACATTTGCATGTAATATATGAAGAGGTGAAGACACTGATATCAAAGGTGCTTGATGAAGCATTTTAGCATCGATTAGCATCGATCCAATCTGCTTTCTCTATAAAGATCTGTGTCATTACTGTGTTTTTTGTTCAGGGTTGATTTTAAGTGTTTGGCTGTAAAAGTTCACTGAAAGCAAATGTCCTCATAGGAGGAGATGAACTCATCAATAAGATTGTGTCAGATTATTTGAAACAGATTTGACCACATTTTTATCCAAACACGAGAGTTTCAGTGAATTCGGTGCTCAGATTTCACATTTAGCATCTCGAGGTAAGAACTTCTACCTGCAGGAAGTGCAGAGGCAGCGCAGGGTTGCTTCTCCAGCTGTAGGTGGACAGACGATGGGCAACAGGGCTGATGTCCAGCAGGTAGGCCACGCCCATCGGCACCACCTGGCAGAGCTTCCTGCGGAGCGGGTACGGCCGCCGGAAACGAATCTTGGCGTAACAGCAGGAGGTGCAGGAGAACCAGGCGAGGAGGGCAGCGGCCGGCAGGAAGACCTGCCAGACGAGACATCATCAGTACACCTGAACGCATCATTCACTGAGGATGGGTGTAACACACATCCACAGACCTGTCCCAGCATGCTTTGCATCCAGGTGCTGTCGGAGCTGTACACCCACAGAGCGAGAGCGCAGCCATACTGGTAGACAGCCACGCCCACATAGTCCAGGAAGAACAGCGAGTAATGCGCCTGCTCCGAGTGAGACTGCAACAGGTGAGCCGCCGCGCTGCAACATGCAACTCACTTCATTAATGCTGCATTTATCAATAACTTCATATTGACAACGAATCAAGTCACTGTGGTGTGAAGGCGATCGCCTCCTCGCCTCAGATTCAAAGCTGAAGATGTTTAAAATGAAAACATGTAATGTTTTACCATCTTAGCTTAGCGTGTTAGCATGCTAACATCAGTAAACTGGGTTAAACATCAGTTACAGTTGATGCGGATGGAAATGTCATTAGCTTTGCACATCTTTGGCGTTAAAATGAGTGCACACATTGACCTGATGATGGCGCTGGATTAGAACCAGACTTATTAGAATTAATATCTGAACCACATCACATTTATCACGTCCAATCAGAAGCTGCTGAGGCCAACACGATGCTTTTTTTGGTGTTTTTAATCTTGTTTATGGCTCACCTGCAGCTCAGGTAAGTGACGGCAGAAAAAACGTAGAGGACCAGAGGAAGCGAGGCGGCGTCGACAGAAAACCCCTGACCTTCAGGACCCTGCAGCCGAAAACCCAGAATCCCCTGAGGAGGTCAAAGGTCAGACAGCAGAGGTCAGACACATCGCTTTCAACCACCTGGAGATAATCAGGACTGTAAGAGGCGGGTACCCCTCCCTGCAGGACGAGGAACAGCATGAACCTCAGCACCACGCACACGGCGGCCAGCAGGTGGCTCCACACGTTCAGAGTCTCGTTGTGGATCTGAAAGAGGCTGAGGAGGTAACAACGCACCGGCAGGCCCACGGGACGGTACCCAGACAGGATGAACCGCTCCCGGAACAGAGGGGGGACGTCCACGTCTCGGACGGTGGGGGGGAGGGTGGGGAGGAGGCGATCCAGCAGAAGGAGGCACAGCAAGGGAGGGGTGAAGGACACACGAGGCATGATGGGAGACGATCCTGAGCTCTGCGTATCGTTCTGTATCAAAGTGAAACCATTCAAAAACATCTGCTGGTGGTTTTTTCAGGTGAGATTTCAACAACAAAGGACCCTGAATTCACCACATTTCTGCCTCACGCCTCTGACAGGCCTCTTCTGCATAGCAACAGTTGCTGAAGGCTCATGGGTATTGAAGTTTTTAGCACAATTCACCAAACTGACAGAAAAAAGTAAATCTCAAGAAACAAAGTTTAAAAAAATAAAAGTGGTGGTTAAATCAAAACCTTTACATCATCAACGAGACTCCTGTGTTTCTATAAAGTGATGCTTAAAAGAAAATTTTGTTTTTCTGCTTTCCTTAAAGACAAAAACAGAAAATCTACAGTTACGACCAGCAGTAAGAAGGTCAAAGGTCACAGCAGCCGACAGACAGAAGAAACAAACCTACCAGAGTTCGTTTTCTCTGAACTGCAGGAGAAACTCTGCGTTCTGTTCGGTCCGCTTTGTCCGCCTTGTTTCTAATCACTGACCTGTTCACAGTTCAGCCCTGCAGACCGGCCACTGTCACATGCATGGACACACACACACACACACACACACACACAGGTCCAATCTCCACAATGTGCTCTTGTTTCAGCTAATTCGAGCTGATTTCAGTCTGAATGAGGATTTCAGACATCATGAGACTCAGTGTGTGTGTGTGTGTGTGTGTGTGTGTGTGTGTGTGTGCGCGCACCCGTGTGTGTGAGGTGTGTGTTTGTGTGAGTGTCAGCAGTGTGCCGGTTGTGACTCTCTTTCACTCTGCAAAAATAAATTCCACTTTGTTGATCCACATCTTCTGTGTCTCTCTGTAATTCTGTAACTTTCACTCATCAATAAACACAGAAAAGTGAATATTTAATCAGAAAAGTGAGAAAAAACATGAGATATCTGTTCAGATTCTGTTATCTGAGGAGTAAAAGTTGTAAAAATAGACAGAGAGAATGAAAAATGCTTGAACGTGAACATGTGAGGAGGCTGTGATCTTCCTGCAGTGATGCTCTCAAGTCGTCTGTTCGAGTTCGAGTCGAGTTTCAGATCTGTGGTTGTGACGAGCGATCCGTCATGTGTGGGTGCAGTCGGGTCGGTTTCGATTGTGGCGTCTCTTTATCAGAAGAATTCAAAGCATGTGTTTTATTATGAACACTCCTTCAGCAAACAACAGTACAGTTAATGACAAACCATCGCTGATATGAATCATCATCTGGTCCAAAAGGTTGCAAACGTTGTGCAAGATTTAAAGTTATAACTTTTACTCTGTAAAGTGAGGAGGAGGTCCAGGAGTGAGACGCTCCGCCTGTGTGACGAACCTTCTGACAGACGACGTTGTGAGACGTCCTCAAACAGGCCACCGTACAGAGCAGAAACACACCTCTGATTCAGGCAACAACACGAAGGTTTCTGTGGTTTTTACATCTCAGAATTAGTTAACAGGAAGTTTAAGTGGATCCGTTAAACCTTTAAGTGTCTTTTTATTTGCAGTAGAACAAAAATTTTCACACTTTACGTCACGTTTTAACTCCAGACGTTTGAGTCAATAAAACAACAACAACGCAAATTATGAATTCAAAAATATTCAGTGTTGAATTGCAGATTTTTTTATTTAGTACTTTTTGTTTTTTCATTTCCAGCTGCTGATTCTGTTGGTTCAGGTTCAGGTTTTGCTGATTCAAGTTCAGTTTTTGCTGGTTCAAGTTCAGGTTTTGCTGGTTCCTGTTCAGGTTCAGGTTTTGCTGATTCAAGTTCAGGTTTTGCTGGTTCAGGTTCAGGTTTTGCTGGTTCAGGTTCAGTCCTGGTTGATTTTGGCCCTGACGCAGGTGCAGCCCACGGCTACAGGCTGGTATGATGCCCTGTAGCAACGAGTCCCGGCCTGCCGGGTCAGAACCAGGACGCTCTGGTAGACGGGGACTGAGTTCAGGTTGTGTCCGTCCTTCTGTCCGGGGCTGGGACTCAGACAGTCGCTGCTGCTGCACTCAGCCTCCCAGAGCGTGGAGGGGATCCGGTTCTTCACCGTGGACGACCTGAACAAACAACAACAGTTAGAACCAGAACAAAGCGTGCAGGCGATGCTCTCAGATACGAAGCAGGAACCTTCAACACACCTTCTGAATCACCGAGAAAACAAGAACAGAAATGTTGTCAACCAGATTCTGCAGGAGGTGGTGAGAGTGAGACACCTGGGTGAGACGGCTGCTGAGCTGAAGATCTGTGTTTTTTTAATTTTAGTGACCATCATGTTATTTTTCAGCCATGTTTGTTTTGTTCTGGTCTCTTTAAGGAGGTAAAATCCACACTGACAAACTCAAGTCTGCAAACTCTTATCATGAAACCATCAATGAGCAGAACTGTGGAGGATTTTATTTGAGTCAGGATCATATTATTCTGGTCCAGTCACCTGTGTAATCATTAACCCCCTCACATACACACACACACACACACACACACACACACACACACACACACACACACACACACACACACACACACAAACATCCATACACCTGTCTCTGTGTTGTCAGACTGACCGCC